>CM063510.1:131123907-131173907 GCA_032207245.1 Pardosa pseudoannulata
TGCACCAATTCCTCCTCTGTGAAAAAATTTCTATCAGCAAAACTTACCTTCATTATCCTAATTAAAAGATTAATGAGAGTTTTTATACGTCATCTAAGGAATCGCAGTTAAGGACAACATTCTGATTTTTCTTCCTTTTTTTCTCTTAAAGAAAAGAAGATAGTATAGAATTCCAAATAATTTTCTCCAAGCTATAATTGCGATGGTATTAAAACATCATGGTGTATAAATTTTTAGAAATTAAACAATGTTATAAAATCAGAGAAATATCATTAATGATATGATTCAGGCTATAATCTAATGTTATTAATTCTAAGTACGATTACATATTTTAACATTATTTTGCTGTAAAATATTAAAATCAAATTTCATGTTTTCCAGTGCTCTTATTAATAAGAATGCACTGGACTTGAAATAAAAGAATCGATATAATTTTTCGTTGTGAAACAATTAAGTTAGGTTTAAGCTTCATTGTCAAAAACCTTTTTTCGAATAACACTACTATATTAATGTCCTAAAATATTTCTCTCATGTATACTTATTTTAAGTGCGTTTATTTGAGCTAAATATTTTTCAGATTGAAAAATTTTGTATTCAAGCAGTAATTTTAAAACTATCTCAGGTGCATTACATTTATGTAATTATTATTAAAATTTTTAGATATTCTCTATGAATGTGCTTCTCATAAAACTGGGTGTGATCTTTAAAATATTAAAATATATATTGAAGTTATGCAGAATACGATACTGTAAAATTACAAAACAAAATGCTGAATCACTGTATAACTTGTATGAAATAATTTTAAATTACTTGTATGTGTTTTTATACTTCAAATTTTAGATATTTCTCCATGAATATGTTTCTCATAATACTGATTACCCTTATTAAAACCATAATGTATATTATCAAGTTACTGATGATTTAATAACTTAAAATGGCAAAACAAAACTCTAAATATTTGTAAATAATTGTGTCACCTAAATAATATTTAACATATTTTTATGTGTTTTATTTCAAAATTTCGGATATTCTCTATGGATATGTTTCTCACAAAATTGAGCATGCTTTTTATATCCTTATAGTATCTTCTCGACAGAATTCAATACCGTAAAGCAGTAAAACAATGCCTAAATCATTGTAGAAAGTGTATGAAATAATTCTGTTACCTAAAAAATACTTAAAATTTTAAGTGATTTTACATCAAAATTTTGGATATTCTCTATTAATACATTTTTCCAATATAGGACATGCTTTTAAAAACCTTATAGTATCTTCTCTAAAGAATCAATACCATAAAACATCAAAAAATACTCTAAATCATTGTAGAAAGTGTATGAAACAATTGTGTTACCTAAGTAATACTTAATACACTTTTATGTGCTCTTATTCATAAGTTTGGATATTTTCTATGAATATGCTTCTATAAAACTGCGTATGTTCTTTAAAATCTAAAAGTTTCTTCTCGAGTTACAGAAAATTTAATACGGTAATACGGCAAAACAGAATTGTGTAATTTGCATTTAATATTTGTGTTATCTAAATATTACTCAACATAAGTGAAAATTAATATTTAGTTTTGTTTCGATTCATAATCTTAAAACCAAATGAAAAAAAATGAAAGCTACTGGTTTACAAATTATGCATTAAGGCCATTTTTAAGTAATACTGTTCGAAGACTCATTTGCTTATTTAAATTGTCTAGATTTTTTTTTATTAAAATACATATTTAAATCTCAAAGTATTTTCTCGAATTTCAGAAATTTAATACCAAAGAAGTGCAAAACAAAATTGTATAACTTCTTTCAAATTATGGTGATTTGAGTAAGCAGAGATCCAAACGTAAGTAGCAAAAAAATACATTTAATTAAGATATGAAAACAGGACAGTAAACACGCTCGACATATATTATCATAACTTACTTTAACACTATCTCCTACAACTGTAGCAGTTGAATTGCATAAGCTCAGAACATGCACATTACTTACGTTACCTACGAATAAGTTGGAGAGGGGAGAAAATTAGTATTGCTATCTCCAACAGAAATGTTTAACTAAATAATACTTATCATGAGTTAAAATTAATATTCAGTTTTGTTTCTATACATAATCTTAAGACGAAATAGAAAATCGAAAGCAACTGGATTATATGCTATAGACTAGGACCATTATTAAGTAATATTCCTCGAAAACTTATTGGCTTATTCAAACAGTCTAGAATTTATTTTTATTAATATACATTTTTTTTTTAAATCTCAAAGAATCTTCTCGAGTTACAGTGAATTTATTACCAAAAATTGTATGACTTGTATGAAGTATTTCTGTTATATAAATAAAATTCACATACGTAGGAATCAAAATTCAGGTTTGTTTCTATATATAATCGTTCTATATAAATCTAATCATAAAACAATTCTTAAATTATAGTGTCTTTTGTGTTTTATATAACATCATTTTATATTCTCGTTAAAAATATCGTTAAATAATTTAAAATTTTGAAATTGAGATTCAACGTTTCTTGTGACCTTAAGTAGTCATAAAAGTATATATATATATATATATATATATATATATATATATATATATATATATATATATATATATATATATATATATATATATAAAATATATATATATATATATATATATATATATATATATATATATATATATATATATATATATATATATATATATATATATATATATATATATATATATATATATACATATATATATACATATATATATA
Source organism: Pardosa pseudoannulata (assembly GCA_032207245.1). Classification (NCBI taxonomy): domain Eukaryota; kingdom Metazoa; phylum Arthropoda; class Arachnida; order Araneae; family Lycosidae; genus Pardosa; species Pardosa pseudoannulata. The sequence goes on from CM063510.1 coordinate 131,126,656, forward strand.
TATATATATATATATATATATATATATATATATATATATATATATATATATAATATATATATATATATATATATATATATATATATATATATATATATATATATATATATATATATATAACCAAAGATTTATATATATATATATATATTATATATATATATATATATATATATATATGTTATATATATATATATATATATATATATATATATATATATATATATATATATATATATATATATATATATATATATATATATATATATATATATATATATATATATATATATATATATATATATATATATATATATATATATATATATATATATATATATATATATATATATATATATATATATATATATATATATATATATATATATATATATATATATATATATATATATATATATATATATATATATATATATATATATATATATATATATATATATATATATATATATATACTGTAAGAAGGATGTGTTATTAACAGCTAAGACAATTAGAATACATCTTAATTTGATTTTACAATTTCATAAAACTCTTTAAAATCTTCGATTATACATTTGAAAATAAATACTGTTTTTCAGCATTTAATAAAACCCTAGAGTTATCGGGACAAAATCGTAATTTACTACTCGAAACGTCCTTTTAAAATAAAGAATGTTCAATACTAACTGAAGTAGATATCGAGAATTTGATCAATATAATTTTTCACACTGTATTATTGAATGATAGATTTGGAGAATATCACATGACTATGATTGATATTCCGTGATATAAGATAAAAAGATGAATCTCTGGAGATGCGATGGATAAGAAAATTCCCTAAAGGTTACTAAGATAGTTAAAGGAAAAAAGATATTGTTTCTATGTCTGGGCTTGCATTAAACTCTCCCTACTTAAAGGTTATATTAATATTAAGCTACAACTTGTAATTTTAATGGATTTATTACATTATTGAACCAAAATTAAATACTTCCTAAAAATATGTTTTAAGAGATATATTGAATACAATTATAAAATTACAAAATTTGGCATAAAACATTGGGAAGTAGCAGACAATATTTCAAAAATATCATATGAACACCAGATGATTTATTGTTGTATTCGATTATATTTGAAGGGAAGATAAGAAAAAGCATCTTAAATAAAGTGAACTCTTACACAATTCTTAAATTGTTAATTTTTTTAAATGATATATTAAATACAATAAATAAAATTACAAATTTTGGTTGAAAGCATTAGGAAGTAGCAACCAATATTTCGAAAATTTGTGGACAGCAGATGATTCATTGTTGTATTTAATTATATTTGAGGGGAAGATAAGATCTACCATCTTTAATAAAGTAAACTGTTACAAAACTCTTAAATTGTTAATATTTTATAAGATAAAATTTAGTACCATGTTAATTCAGAAATAAAATGAATATTTAGTGCCATTACTGCAGAATTATAAAAAAATAATGTACAACTACAGTTATTTAAATGAGTAAAACCTTACTACTATTTATTGGTTGAAAAATGCTTATATTTTTATATAATGAGTAAAGAAATTTCAAAATCAAAATACTTTCTCTATAGTTTTATAGTTTTTATAGGGATATTGAAAGAAAATAGTGTGAAAAAACATTATATCCTTAAATTATTCTTAATGTAAAATAACCAATTTAATTGCTTCAAATATTGAAAGAAATGAGATTCTAATATAATTTGAAAACGAAACTTAAGACTAAAGAAATATTATAAACCATGAAATATTTTTCTAAGAAATTTAATGAGTATATGAAAAAGAACTCTATTCAAAAATTGCCAAGACAAAAATTTTAAAGATCAAGATACTGTCCTTATAGATTTATAGTTTTCATAAGGATATGGAAAGAAAATACCTTGCAAAAATATTTTATGCCTAAATTATTCTTAATGTAAAAGAACCAATTTTGTGTAAATATTGAAGGAAATTAAATTCTAAAATAATTTAAAAATAAAACTTAAGACCAAAGAATTATAATAAAACATGAAATATTTTTCTCAGAATTTTCAATAAGTATATGAAAAAGTAATCTATTCAAAAACTGTAAAGATAAAAATTATAAATACGTCAGACAAAATGCCAAATATATGATGCAAAGTTCTTTTAAAGCTTTCAATATTACCAACGATAAAAAGGTTAAAAAATATGAATTAATAAAAAATAAATCCACATTTAACTTAATGGTTCTGAATTATTTTATTCGTTATGAAATGTAACGCTTTTTTTCTTCTAAATACGTAGTTATGATATAGTTAAATAAATATCATGCTACTTTTGAAAATAAATAAATAATTTTAATCATATAAACTGTTAAACATTCAATTACTTACATTTGTAATTATATTTCGTTTAATGTACCAAATCTTATTTTACCAAAATCGTATTTATTTTCTAGTTTATGCTATTTTCCTAAATATAGAGCAGATATATTTTGTTGCATAAAGTGTGATTAGATTTTACATACCGATATATCAGCTGTATGCAACCTATTATACTAGAGTATTTATTCACATGTAGACATATTTATGTATAATAGAGATGGTACTCCATAAACAGCGTAAAACTGTTTTGCGGACAACATAAAGAATTTATTGCAAATTGTGTCTATTACAAAATAAAAGGAAATATGATTATAAAAGAATATTCCAATTTATATGAGTTTAAATATGAGTAAAACATCAATTTCAAATATACAATCTATTTGAATTTCAAAAGAAAATCATAGTTTTTAAATGCCACTAGTCTCGACTTTTTGGATAACTTACTATCGATTATTTAACACCTATAATAATTAGTCAATTAAAAAATTAAATATCATTTAGTTTTAAGACATTTTTAATGAACGTATATAAATAAACTTTCTAACATATATTCTGATGATTTTCAATTTAAAACACACCTCTTAATCTAATCCTATCAACTTTCAAAAAGAAGAACTATTTTAATAAGATGTTAGTGCAAACGAATGAACAAAAATAACAATTTCAGTATAAATAATAAAAAAATAGAAATGATTTGTATGTGTTTATTGCTGGAGTTTTATTAATAGGAGTTAAATAGCCAAAATAAGGTAGAAATGAATCTTATTTTAATTTTCTGGTTGTGTATGCAAAAAAATGTAGTGTACACATAATATAAATGAACATAATTAAATTTTTTATAATTTAGAATACGTAATACACCTGGATGATTTAAAATCATTAGTAAAAAAAAAAAACAAAAAACATATGACTGTATAAAAAAGGTTATGTGTAAAGATTTAAAAGTAGAGAAGTAAAATATTTTTGTTGAAATAAAATGTATTTACAGTTGTAAGTATTTAACTTGATTTTGAAAACTGTATGCATGGTTTCATGGTTTCGTGGAGAGGATGTGTAGGTAAATTTTCTATTTTGAAGATCACCTATCTTTTCTACATTTCATGCAGTGTTTTGTTTCTTATAAAGTCCTAGGTTACTGTTTAACCCATTTACACGAAGATGCAGGATATTAGTGTATTACAATATTTCTGATGAATTTTTATTTTACGAAAATATAGGAAATAAATGTGTCCATTTTATCGTGCAGTTTTTTTTTATTATAAAGTGTTATGTACTCTTTATATGTATATGTACTCTTTATAACTGATAAAAAAATTGAAGAAAATTTACTTTGATCCACTGTAATTTAAACATATATTATTCATTTTAAACCACTGAAGAATGCATTAATTTTGAAATGTAAGGCTTAGAAATGTATTGTAGGTAAAAATCGGTAAACGGTATAAAATCTTTCATGTTAGACTAATAAAATCTTCTTTAGTAAGGCTAAATTAAAATAATAACAGTGAAAACCATTCATTTCATGTGAAACGGGGCTGTTTACAAATAGTATCGATGATTTCAACTTTCTTTTAAGTCTTTGAGTTATATAAATTTCTCAGTCAAAAATATTTTATTTTGTTCTTGTTTTTAAGTATATATGTCATTTTCTTCATTATTACTTTCAAACTAACTCTGTTTTCTCAGTAACGTCTTCGGACGGCCACGAAACATATACATATTTATTTAGCATTTTACTAGGTAAATGAATTCTATCAACTAAAATGTTTTTGTTAAAAACAAAATAAAAGACATATATAAATAATATTATTTTTTCTAATGCCAAATGTAAGTTAATTTAAATAACTTACCGAGTAATTCTTATATTAAAATTATACTATTAATTTTGGCTAGCTACTTAAAAAAATCTAATTTTTAAAGCAAGGAAAACTTTAAATTATGCGACTAAAACTATTTTATCTTATCTCATAAACTGAAGGTACTTAACTCAGCAGTGAATTATTACGCTGTTTTATAAATATATCTTCACTTGTACTTAAATATATTATGTGCAACCCGATTGAAAAGGCAAAGTTATTGGGCTATAAAAGGCAATTCCTTAGTGCTGAAAAATTGCCAATATGTCTGAAGGTTAATGTATGTTCTATCGTTCTTATTTCCAAATTACCATTGATGTCAAATGCGTACCATTAAGAATGTCACTCTCACAAATATAAGTTCTATATGACGTCTACCTTATCATTCCAGCGGGAGTTCAGTTTCAAGCGATCTCTTTAAGTAATTTATTGCTTGGGTAATGTAAAATGTCCCTAATTTATTAAAAATGTCTTGAGCCACCTCTGAGAGAGCAAAACTAAATTAATGGGCAATTATGGTTAAAGACGCTGCGGGGTAGAAACTGAATTCAGTCTATCTATCAATCTATCTAGTGCTGATCAGTCTTTTGATCTCCAGACATACAATATCTAGGAGGTTTGATAAATGATAAGAGGAGTTATGGAGTAAAAGTTTTTCGCTTAATTGTGATTTCTGCCTTTCCCGAGTAAAAGGCCATATTTCAGTGAACTCGTGTGGGTTTTATTTTGAAGATTATTGCTTAGCATGAGAAAAATGGATTTTTGTCAAAATTATACGCCATTTATTACTCATCTTTAAAATAAATATTAGTTTGATAAAGGACAAAGTATGGCTTTCATTTCATTCTACAAACTTTTTGTGTGAAGATTATGTTTTTAATCTTTTTCATTTTTTTTTTCAATTGGGAGTGATATAACAAATTACCTGGTTAAAAGGAATATAATAAAATACGATTTCAAAATATATAGAGACAGATTCGTATAGCATGGGACACCAGTAGAGATTTCCATCACTTTTAAAGAATAATATTTAAATTTAAAAATAAATTTTAATGAATCAATTGAGCATTTTCAGAACCTTCTTTTAACTTAATTTGAAGAAAAAAATGTGCAATTAATTTTCCATAAAATGCCAAACTGTTCCCTGTAGGAAATACTAAATACGAGGGATCATATTCAATACCTCATTAACTTTGATGTATAAATATTTTTTTTTAAATATCAAATTTATATAAGAACGTATTTATATATTTCTAAAAGTTTTTATCTCAGAATAATGAACTTAATTTTAAAGTCAAATTGTTTACTGTGCATAGCACGAAATCATAGAGTAATATCTAATACTTCTTAAATTTTGTTGTATAAATATTATTTTAATTATCAAATTTATATAAGATATCATATTTATAATAAATAAATTTATATAAGAACAATTTCTAAAACATTTTTATCTCAGAATAAGGAACTTAATTACAAAGTCAAATTATTTACTGCCGGAAATACGGAATAGTAGGATTAATATGTAATACCTCATAATTTTTGATATTTTGATGCATATTTAACAAATTTAAAAAAGAACTCATTTATATATTTCTAAACTTTTTTTTATCTCAGAATAACAAACTTAATTAAAAAGTCAAATTGTTTATTTTGGAAAATAAGGAATAGGAGGTGTAATATGTAATACCTCATAAATTATGGTGCATACATATTTTTTTCAATTAAAACATTTATATAATAACATATTTATATGTTTCTAAAACTTATTTAACTCAGAATAATGAACTTACTTACAAGGTCAAATTGTTTACTGGGAAAAAACAAATAATAGGGGTAATATCTAATACCTCATAAATGTTGTTGTATAAATAACTTTTTAATAAATTATATAAGAACGTATTCATATTTATATAAGAACGTATTAATATATTTCTAAAATTTTTTATCTTAGAATAATGAACTCAAATACAAAGTCATATTGCTTACTGTGGGAAATAAGGTATAAGAGGGGAAATATGTAATACCTCATAAATTTTGGCACATAAATATTTTTTTTCCAAATAACAAATTTTTACAAAAACGTATTTATATATTTTTAAAATTTTTTTATCTCATAATGAACTTAATTACAAAGTAAAATTGTTTATTGTGGCAAATACGGTATAGGAGGGGTAATATGTAGTACCTCATAAATTTTATCGTATAAATTTTGCTTGATTAGCAAATTTATTTATATAAGAACTTATTTATATATTTCTAAAATTCTCATATTAGAGTAATGAACTGAATTACAAAGTCAAATTGTTTACTGAGGGATATACGGAATAAGAGGGGTAATATGTAATACCTCATAATTTTTGGTGCATAAATATTTCTTTAATTAACAACTTTATATAAGAAATTATTTATATATTTATAAAACTTTTTTTTAATTTCAGAATAATAAACTTAATTACAAATTCAAATTGTTTTCTGTAGAAAATACGGAATAGGAGGGGTAAGATATAATACCTTATAAATTTCAGTGTATGAATATTTTTTTCAACTAAACAATTTATATAAGAACTTATTTGTATATTTCTAAAATACTTTATCTCGAAATAATGAACTTAATTACAAAGTCAAATTCTTTACTGTGGGAAACACGAAATAATAGGTGTAATATCTAATACCTCATAAATTTTGTTGTATAAATAATTTATTAATTAACATATTTATCTAAGAACATATTTATATATTTCTCAAATGTTTTATCATAGAATAATTAACTTAATTAAAAAGTCAAATTTTTTACTGTGGGAAACACGAAATAATAGGGGTAATAACTAATACCTCATAAATTTTCTTGCATAAAAATTTTTAATTAACAATTTTATGTAGGAACTTATTTACATATTTTTAAAATATTTTAGATTAGAACAATAAATTTAAATAGAAAGTCAAATTGTTTACTGTGGGGAATACGAAATAGGATGTGTAATATATAATACCCCATAAATTTTGGAAAATAAATATTTTTTCAATTATTTCATTTTTTCAATTATTTCAATATTTATATTTTCAATATTTTCAATTATCAAATTTTTATAAGAACTTATTTATACACTTCTAAAACTTATTTTATCTTAGAATAATGAACTTAATTACAAAAACAAATTGTCTACTGTGAGAAATATGGAATAGAAGGGGTAATATCTAATGCCTCATAAATTTTGTTATATAAATATTTTTTTAAAGATCAAATTTATATAAGAACTTATTTATATATTTCTAAAAATTTTTTATAATAGAATAATGAATTTAAGTACAAAGTCAAATTGTTTACTAAAGGATATAAGGAATAGGAGGTGTAATATGTAATACCTCATACATTTTGGTGCATAAATATATTTTTTTCAATTAACAACTTTATATAAGAACTTATTTATGTATTATAAAAACTTTTGTTATCTCACAATAATAAATTTAATTACAAAGTCAAATTATTTACTGTGAGAAAAATAATAGATATAATATCTAATAATAATAGGGGTAATAATCGTAACAATAATAATAGGGGTAATATCTAATACCTCATATATTTTGGTGTATAAATATTTTTTTTATTTAACAAATTTGTATAATAACTTATTTATATATTTCTAAATTTTTTATGTTAGAATTATGAACTTAATTCAAATTATTTACTGTAGGAATTACTAAATAGGAGGTATAATATGTAATACCTCATAAATTTTATTTTATAAAGATATTTTATTAAATAATTTATTTATATATGAAATTATTTATTTATTTCTAAAACTTATTAATCTCAGAATAATGAACTTAATTACAATGTCAAATTGCTTACTGTGGGAAACACGGAATAGTAGGGGTAAGATTCTTGACGTATTACCTCAAAAAATTCAGCGTATAAATAAATTTATTTCAATTAACAAATTTATATAAGAACTTATTTATATATTTCTAAAACATTTTATATTAAAATAATAAACTTAATTACAAAGTCAAAGTGTTTACTGACTGATATACGGAATATTAGGTGTAATATGTAATACCTCATATATTTTGGTGTATAAATATTTTTTTTATTTAACAAATTTATATAAGAACTTATTTATATATTTCTAAATTTTTATCTTAGAATAATGAACTTAATTCAAATTATTTACTGTAGGAATTACGAAATAGGAGGTATAATATGTAATACCTCATAAATTTTATTTTATAACTATATTTTATTAAATAATTTATTTATATATGAAATTATTTATTTATTTCTAAAACTTATTAATCTCAGAATAATGAACTTAATTACAAAGTCAAATTGCTTACTGTGGGAAACACGGAATAGTAGGGGTAAGATTCTTGAGGTTTTACCTAAAAAAATTCAGTGTATAAATAAATTTATTTCAATTAACAAATTTATATAAGAACTTATTTATATATTTCTAAATTTTTATCTTAGAATAATGAACTTAATTACAAAGTCAAAGTGTTTACTGACTGATATACGGAATATTAGGTGTAATATGTAATACCTCATATATTTTGGTGTATAAATATTTTTTTTATTTAACAAATTTGTATAATAACTTATTTATATATTTCTAAACTTTTTATGTTAGAATTATGAACTTAATTCAAATTATTTACTGTAGGAATTACGAAATAGGAGGTATAATATGTAATACCTCATAAATTTTATTTTATAAATATATTTTATTAAATAATTTATTTATATACGAAATTATTTATTTATTTCTAAAACTTATTAATCTCAGAATAATGAACTTAATTACAAAGTCAAATTACTTACTGTGGGAAATAGGAATAGGATGAGTAAGATTCTTGACGTATTACCTCAAAAAATTCAGCGTATAAATAAATTTATTTCAATTAACCCTGTAAGCGGTTCCCATGTACAATTCCGCCAAACCGATTATTTATACACTTCTAAAACTTATTTTATCTTAGAATAATGAACTTAATTACAAAAACAAATTGTCTACTGTGAGAAATATGGAATAGAAGGGGTAATATGTAATACCTCATAAATTTTGTTGCATAAATATTTTTTTCAATTAAGAAATTTGTATAAGAACTTATTTATCTATTTCTAAACATTTTATCTCATAATTATGAACTTAATTACAAAGTCAATTTTTTTACTGTGAAAAATATATAATAGGGGGGGGGGTAATATGTAATACCTCAAAAATTTCAGTGTATTAAAATTTTTAATTAACAAATTTATATAAGAACTTATTTATATATTTCTAAAACTTTTTTATCTCAGAATAACGAACTTAGTTACTTATATTACATTAGTATCCATACAGGATGCAAAATATAAGTATGGTTTCATTTGACATAGTTTTCTCTCCTTCTCTCCATTCCTGTGATAATTACTTAGCATCTATGCAGAAATAAATTGCATCTGTTTTAATTAAAAATGAAGTTCAATAGAAACAATATCATTAATGTAGAATACTTGATATAAATTGATGGAAATATGTGATACCATCATCTCATATTACCTGCAATTCCTTACAGAAAAATAACATATTTCTCAAAAAAATATATATAAATAAAAATAAAAGATCTAAGTAGCACGAATGTTTCAAATATTAATATATTCTAATATGATTTTATATCAATAATGTGTACTCAAACATTTTTTATCAATATTAGAGTCATACCAAAATGCAAAATGTTTAAATGATAGATGTAAGATTCTAATTCTCATCCAAACACATGTGCAGACGTACGTCTTGACTCTGGGAGTCACCTCTCATGTGGGTTTAGCAGATAATGTTAGGCAACAGAGTCAAACAGGCAAACAACTTAAGTATACATATTAGCCGCCTATATTATCCGAACCCCTTCTATCTGAACTACTGAGGATCAATGTTTTGAACACAACGTACATAAATATTGTGTATATTATAATGAAAATATTTTATTTTATTGGTTTTCAAGAAGTTAAAATAAAATATGGATAATTTAATCTTTTTTAAGATAGTTTTTGTAGATATCTTAGAAATAAGGAAAGGCAAAGGAATGAATTTAAAATCAATATTTTATTTAAAATACATTAAATACTTACATAAATTATGTCTCATATTTTAGCAGTATTTTTAATTATATATTGATACCTCTGAGAACGTTTTTATGTTCTAAATTAGAAATTCGAAAAAATATTGTAATTTTTTATGTATATTAGTTGTTCATATTTTTAAATATTTCAAAATAGTATTATATTTAAAGGCCCTCTGGAAGTCTTTTAGGCTAAACTTTAATATTAAATATTGTTTAATAATAATCTATATAATAGAAAATCTGAAAGTTGATAAGAATTAACTTTAATTGTATTCGTGTCACAAATTCCGTAGTTTTTTTAGTTAGAACTATTTCCCTAAACTTCGAAAAAGAAAGGTTATATTATTTACAAAACTCTCAAAGAACTTTTAATGGCTTTACACCCTGCGATGCTATATTCCACTCCATTCCATTCTAAACTTGGAATTCACGCACATTCGCCGAATTCTTGATAAAACTGTTCAAATATTATGGGACATGCCTCTGGGGCCAAAGGTCTCGGTATAGTTTGACTTAGGATTTGAAACTTCTCTATGTGTTTTCACCAGAGACTACAATTTCAGATGTGCACAAAATACCAAATGCTCTACGCGCTTAGAATAAATTTCTGAGTATCAAGTTAAAGTGGAAAACACGGTTGTCTGAGTTAAATATAGGCTTTCTTCTATGAAACAATGAACAATACATGAAACAAAATCATGCATTAGAATTGTTAAACGTAAAATACTCTCAAAAGTATCAGATATACTTTATTCTAAGATTATATTGAAGCATTGAGTATTTTAACATTGTTAAATTTTTTCGAATTTATTTAATCATTTGAAATATTTTCAACGTTTACTACTGGTATGTTTAATGTTTCTTTAAAATGTAGAAAATTAATATTCCTTAGAGACTTTTTTGCATTTAATTAACCCATATTGTACCTCACCAACTAAATATTTCTGTAAGTTATTAAAACTTAATCCGTATCATTAATATGGCGTAACTAAATATATAAAACCAAAATTTTGAAAAAATATTTTTCTTTATTTATGTAATTGGCTGTCCTATAAGTAGAACAACTGTCCAATACACTACTAAAACTTAACAAATATCACTTACATTGTATTAGTCTGATTCATAGATAAAATTTGGGTAAACAGTCAAAACAAAGTCCAACATTACATTTTAAGCATACTGTTGTTGGTTTTCTTTTGCAGTTATTGAACTGGCAGTAAGAGAGTAAATTTATCTTGCAATATCCAGTTTTCTGAATAGAATAGACATCTATTTACCCCTTCTTGTGTCGAGGTGTGCGAACAGGTGTTTGAACTAGTTTTCATTGAAAGATAAAAAAAAAGAATATGCGATATCAATACAATATCGAATTCGTGTAAAAATAATCGGGATTGGACCTTTTTTATTCTTACGAAATACACGTATAAAATGTATTTTACAACAAAAACTTTCAGCTACATTATCAGCTCTGTTTTTAAACTAAAAGTAACCTCCACAAAATAATAATGATAAATATAAAATTAAAGATTAAAAAATGACAATTAAGAGGTATCTGAAAATAAATTTTACAATATAATATAATTTGATTTCTTAGTTTTTTTGTTACTATGCTAAAGTGTGTCTAATTTAAAGGTGTACTCAGAAAATATTTATAACTTTATTATTAAATGGAATTTTATTTGCTGTCCTATTTATAGGACAGTGGTCCCATATGGGTTAAAGACATTAAAAAAGAAATAATAAAGTATAAAGTAATGAAGAAAACTAATGTTGACTATGTTTTGTGCAAATTCATCTGCTATAATAAGTATTAATATAATACAATTAATGTTTAAAATACCCCTGTAAAACTAAGATTAAAAATATTTTATTGAATATTCATAGTTTCGTATAGTTTTCAAGTTTTAATCTTCATACAATAATGTAAAAATTCAAGTAGATTTTCTCGTACCTAAAGTTCATTATTTAATAAATTTTGCAAGGAGACATACATCGTTGTGTAGAAATTCGGCCATTGATATAAAACTAGAAATAAAAATAATCACTGTACTATATAACTTCTCAGAATACCATGTGTACTTTGAATATTGGTGAAGAACAGTATGTCTAAGCAAGTAAGATTTAGATTCATAAAATACCCACACTATATCCTTCGAAATTACTAATTTTAGTAGAATTGCTCAGCAAAATGCATCGTATGGCAGTAGTTTGATGAAATTCACCTGAGGACAAAATTGTCTAAAACTTCAATCATTTTCGGTAAATTGGAACTCTGAGTGTCTATTACGAAATACGTAAGGATATAGTACAGTTTTACCCAAACTAATAAGGTTTCTGATTATGATTCTATATTCAAACTCCACACAGAATAAATATTATTGTTACTGCTATCTAGATTCAGAGAGTATTGTAGTATTGTCCGAAAAATAGTTATGATCTTATCAGTAGATGAATCTATTGTCATTTCATATAGAGAGGAACAAAAAATAAATAAGAGCCCTCAAATTCACTCAAATCTTAATGATATTACAGAACGTAAAAAAACTGTCACACATAATATTACATTTTTGACACAGCAGGAATAAGAAACAATATTGGTAATACGCAATTGTATATATTAGTTGGTGGAGACACTATCTACTTGGCGACTTCTCAGCCTGAAATTAATAAGGCATAAATGATTACCTAATATAACATTTCATAGAAATTCCGAATCTGTAAATACCAGTTTATCGTTTGTAAGCTTATTTCTAACTTTTTCCTTTAACGAGAGTTTAGAGAGTCTAGTTTAAAAGCAAAATTTGGAATATTTTTATCCAAATTTTAGATAATATTGGATGACCACCAAAACTTCAGCAGACCATTAGTATTGTATGATATTAACAGCCGCTTACTAGCAAGCGTGTTAATAAAAAGAACAACCATAGACTAAGGGAAAACAATCTTTTACAGTTAGTCTAGAAACGCTTTCTAGAAAAAAGCAGGACAATCTAAAAACTTCGAGAACCTGAAAAAAAACTACAAAGAATAAATAAAAATAACTTTTTGAGTGCAACCTGCACTTTTAAAAATTAGCTCGATTCGTCTCATTTAAACTTTTTACATTTTGTCTCATTTTAAGTCCAGAAAATATAAATGTGTGTATGTATATGTGCATGTATATCTATAAGCATATGTATGTACACCGTACATCGAAGAACAAACTAACTGGTATAGACATGCGAATTCATATAAAAAGGTAAAGAATCAATGTGAAAACCGTTCTGATGTAGGCTACGAATATATAAGACAGCAATTTTATGCACAGTTGTTACATTGGTTACTGTTAGTACAATGATAAGTTATCAAGATTTAGGTGAGTTTGAACGAGGTGTAATAGTTGGCACATGACATCTTCGAGGTAACGATAAATTTCCATTTTTTTGTACCACCAGGTTAATAGTGTACCTTGAATATCGGGTATCCGGTAAAACATAAAGTTTCTGACATTGCTAGGGCTAGAGAAAGATCGTGCAAGAACGGGACCATAGACGATTGGGGATACTCATTAAACGTGGCAGAAATGCAACACTTCAGCAAAGAAACTTTTCAAAGAAAAATTATAAATAACGGCTATCCGAGTCTCCCTCATGTACTCTTGAGGACAGAGCGACACAAAGCTCTAAGACTCGCCTGAGTACTTTAACACTGATATTGGACTGTTGATGACAGGAAACAATTTCTCTGGTCTGAAAAACCTCGTTTCAAATTGTTGCGAGATGATGGATGCGTATGGATATAGAGACACCTCATGAATCCATCGACACTGCATGTGAATAGGGGACTGGTGGAAGCTCTGTGATGATATGGGGCACATTGAGTTCGAGTGATACGGGACCCATTTTCGTCTAAATACGATTCGGACTGGTGGCATACTGTGACAAGCATCACTTCTGATCACTTACACCAGTTCATGCCCATTGTGCATGAATATTGATGATTTTTCTTTGAGAAGTTTCTTTGCGGAATTGTTGCACTTCTGCCACGTTTAATGAGTATCCCCAGTCGTCTTTGGTCCCTTTCTTGCATGATCTTTTACTGGCCGTAGCAATGTCGGAAACTTGATGTTTTACCGGATGGACTTGGGGAATTCAAGCGATACAATGTAACTCCCCACACGTCAGGAATTGCTACAGAGTTCTCTTTCTTTAAATATTTCCGTTGGAGACCTACATCCTAAGACTTGAGAAAATATGGGATGCCTTGTAACGTGCTGTTCGGAAGAGATATACACCATATCGCACTTTTAGGGGTATATAGACAGCCCAGCATTATTCATAAAGTCAACTACCACTAGTAATACTTCAGACATTAGTTGATATTAGTTGTGTTGTGTCAGGTATACCGGTGTTTTTAGCTCTTTAATATATATATATATATATATATATATATATATATATATATATATATATATATATATATATATATATATATATTATATATATATATATATATATATTTATTTATATATTTATTTATACAGAGAGAAGAGAGAGAAAGTGAGGGAGCGAAAAAGAGAGAGGGAGAGAGATATACTTTTATATTGTTTTATATTATAGGATTTGTTATTACAAGATTTTCTTACATAAAATATATGCTAACTATAATATGAATAAATTTTAGAACAGTCATAAAAATAAAATACAAAATCATTCTATCATATCATTTAATATATCATAGTTGCAAAACAGATATTCATTATTTAAAATTTCTATTATAAAGGATTAAGTACCATACAATAATCATACTAAAGCACTATTATGTAGGAAAGGGAAGCAGAATTTTAACGGAGGACATTTGTACTCTCTATAATACATGCTAATACTTTACGCAACAAGATGGTAGATACTTTTATTTCCATACTGTTACTAACTACAATAGTTAAAATTCCCCTTACTTTAATGTTAGAAATATAATTAGAGACATGACGCTTCCATCGCTTATCTTCTGCATTCATAACCCGCGGCAATGATTTCGAAATTTTTCACAAGTTTCAAGTGTGCACTCTGCCTTTGAAATGCAGTTGTACTTTATGTAGCATCCAAATTTACTCAGGAATTACGGATATCTGATAGAAATAAATATTCTAAGTTGAGATATTCGGGGGGGAAACTATTTTGAAATATATATATAAAATGTCAACAGTGAGCTGAATATCAATGAAGGTTTAAAAGCATTAGAAATAACTGAGGCGAAATATTATGAAGGACATTTGCGTTTTACGATTTATGCTTAGTGATTCAGTAAATATTATCGTTGATTTAAATACATTGGATAGAAAGGTCAAACCGTGGAAATAAATTGTGTTGAATACACTAAATATATCGATTTTTCTTCAGTTTGCGTCATATAAAACCATTTGAAATCTTCTACGTCTGAAATGTGCGTATGCATTAAATTTGCATATGTTCGAAGCTATTATTCATATTTTATTCTAGCGTATATCTGCTAGGAATTATGCCGTATCTCCTTTAGGAAAATGCATTAGTATCTGTCTGTAATCCATTTACTCCTTTTATTGCCCACATTTAGGTCAAAATTTTAAACAAAATGGGTTTATTTCATTGTATTTCCCTTGCTGTAGGGAAAAAAGTATAGGAAATAAAGTTGGAGATAATATTACGGATTTATAATATTTCTGATTACATATTCAGTGAGGTTGTATTCTTTTAAAATAGACATTGTATTTTTCTAGGAATGACTTTATTTGAAGAATTCACCTTTATGTACAAATTTTACACCGAAAATAAATCTATTTGTACTGTCATTACGGTACATATAACTGGAAATATCCGTATTGTTATGTACTCTTTATGATCTTAATAAAGATTTAAATGGGATGAAATAGAATATATTGTATTTTTATTCTTTTTCTGAAAACCCACAGTAAAACAGATAATGAAGAATTTTTTGATATTTTCTTTTACATTTATGCATATTAAATACAAGGTATATTCTATTTTAACTATAACTTAAAAGCATAGGAATTTTAATGATTTTTGTTATTAACTATATTAGAGAACTTTTTATGTTATTCTAGTTTTATACAATTAAAAATAATTTGTTATTCTATCTACTTAAAAAAAATAATGAAGAAACATACAAATCGAAAATGGGTTGAAATAATTCAAATTTGGTATTTTCTTTTACATTTACGGACACTAAATACAAGGCATATTCTATTTTTACTATAAATAAAAATGCATAGAAATTTTAAAGATTTTTTCATTAACTATAATAAACAACTTATTATGCTATTCCAATTTTATGCAATTAAAAATAATTTGTTATTCTGTCTACTTAAAAAATAATGAAGATACTTAATTTAATTTCAAAATTATTAAGATATTGTAGTATGTATTAATACAATGAATATGTCTATAAGTTAATTATATTTTTAGTTATCATTCGTGTTATTCTTGATATATTTTTGTTAAAGACAAAAAGTCTTTTATACAAATATTCTAACAAAAGTACCGTTTTTGTTTCAACACTGAATTAAATATGTAATTAATAATAATTTTTTTAGCCATGTGAAAAAATTATGCTTGAAACACTGGTAGCTTTCAATCTATGAGAAGGCGAAAGTCATGATTATTTTACATTTTTTCAACTTCAGTCAGCATATCATGATATTATATAATAACTACAGCCTTACCTTATTTTGCTATTTTATGTATACTAAAAATACAATTAATTCAGACGAATAGTAATAATCTACATAAAGGAGCATCTTTTAGACTGATAAAATAATCTCAAATAAATCTTTTGAAAGCTACACAAATGTTTAAACACAAGTTCAGTTTTCAAGAAAAGAACTTTCTCTCGAAATTCAATAAAACTTACTGAAAGGAATCTTTCTAAGTAAAAGAAATTGAAAAGAGAAATTGAAAATGGATAAAAAAGTAATTTAAATGCTATCGAAGCATCACATGGCAAATATTCAGCGTGATGTATCGGTAATACGATCTGTAATTTGGTAACAGTAATTGATGCTTCAACTCAAAAATTTTTTATCTTTGTGCTTCTTAAGTTTTCTTAAATGCATTTATAGCGTTGTATGATGATATTCAAAAATCAATATTTTTTTCCATTCAAAGGTAATTTTTTGAACAGCTGATATTACTTTAACAGTTTTATCCATAATTTAAAGTTTCATTTCAGTTTTGAACAATTTTCAAGGAAGAAAACATTAGGAGAAATTTAGAAGTATAACATTTCGAAAAAAAAATAATGCAAAATGTGTCGACTTCATTTGATCTGGTATTTGTGCAAGAAATGCAACAATGTATTCTTCAAAATATGTTAAAAGTTAAAAGTTTAAATTGAATTCACCTTATCGTATAAATTTGAAACGTAAAGAGAGATTAGGTGCAAGAACAATATTAATATTTTCAAAGTAGTGTTAATTATCTATACCCTTATTACATCACAGAGAAACACAGTGAATTAATTAAGATCTAAAATGAGTAATTGTATCAGATTAAAAATTAAACATAAGAAAGTTTGTATATGAATGTTTTGAAACTATATGTTACCATATTGAGTCATATATATATATATATATATATATATATATATATATATATATATATATATATATATATATATATATATATATATATATATATATATATATATATATATATATATATATATATATATATATATATATATATATATATATATATATATATATATATATATATATATATATATATATATATATATATATAAATATATATATATATATATATATACATATATATATATATATATATATATATATATATATATATATATATATATATATATATATATATATATATATATATATATATATATATATATATAAATATATATATATATATATATATAATATATATATATATATATATATATATATATATATATATATATATATATATATATATATATATATATATATATATATATATATATATATATATATATATATATATATATATATATATATATATATATATATATATATATATATATATATATATATATATATATATATATATATATATATATAATATATATATATATATATATATATAATATATATATATATATATATATATATATATATATATATATATATATATATATATATATATATATATATATATATATATATAAATATATATATATATATATATATATATATATATATATATATATATATATATATATATATATATATATATATATATATATATATATTCATATATACTATATATATATATATATATATACATATATACTTATATATATATATATATATATATATATACATATATACTTATATATATATATATATATATATATATATATATAGATATATATATATATATATATATATATATATATATATATATATATATATATATATATACACATATGTATGTATGTATAAACATTTATCTTTCATTACACAGAACCTATATCTATTTATATGAGTTTATATTCATTTGTATGTATCAATAATTTTATTCTAATTTATAGCCATTTACAAAATATGTTTCGTGTTAACTGGTTGTGTTACAATAAAATGATTCAATACGTTTAAATAATAATGTACTTTATTTCTCTTCTCTACAAATCTCGAGGCAAAAATGATGCTAACAAAGAGAACTAAAATAGCTAAAAGGATCTCCTTTTTCTTAATCACCTTCTGGGTAGATTAAATAAACCTTAAATACGCTTCTCGAGAATGACTTGTGTTATAAATGAAGATGCTAGTTGAAGCAAATCAAACTCAATAGACGCAAATAAAGACAGGCATTGAAGATAAATTTATGCATATTGAGATAGGAACAACGGTTGCGTAAAATTGTTCCAAACAAACTAAGCTGAATTGCACGCACACTGGATTTATATTAAGAATGAAATGTGTTCTCCTTTAAGGGGCTGAAACATTAATAGGAGAAGCACATGTTGTAAATCTTTCGATATTTAACAGTTCATTTCTCATTGCATTTATACTCCATTTGGAAAATGTCTAATGGCTTTATGTTGTTAAATACAAAAGCAAATGAGTTAAATTTAAATAAAATATTGATATTGTTTTATTTCATGAGGAATAAGACTTGCATATTTCCGAGAAATGCTATCATACTCAAGTTAAAATTGAAGTTATGAGTTAATATTTCAACGAAAAGAAAGAATTGACTTTACGTACCATTTTTACTCTGAAATCTATAACTATTTTCTGACACGAATGTAAATTATTTGAATAAAAGTTATAGTTGACTACTTAACTTTTATTCAAATAATTGGAAATGTCTAATGACTTTATGCTACTAAATACGAAAGGAAATGAGTTACATATAAATGAAATATTGATATTGTTTTATATCATGAGAGACAAGACTTTCATTTATCCTAGAAATGTTATCATATTGAAGTTTAAACGAAAGTTATGAGTTAAAGTTTCTAAGAAAAGAAAGGATTGACTTTACGTAAAATTTTTAATCTTAAATCTGTAACTATTTTCTGACACGAGTGTAAATTATTTGAATAAAAGTTATAGTTGAGTACTTAATTGTTATTTAAATAAATGAAATGTCTTTGGCTTTATGTTACTAAATACAAAAGAAAATGAGTTAAATCTTAATAAAATATTGATATTGTTTTATATCATGAGAAATACGACTTTCATTTCGCCGAGAAATGTTATAAAACTCAAGTTAAAACGTAAGTTATGTGTTAAAGTGTCAATGAAAAGAAAGGATTGACTTAACGTAAAATTTTTAAACTGAAATCTATAACTATTTTCTGACATATTTCAGTGTAAATTATTCGAATAAAAGTTATAGTTGAGTACTTAACTTTTATTCAAATAATTAGATATGTCTAATGGCTTTATGTTACTAATTTCGAAAGCTAATGAGTTAAATCTAAATGAAGTACTGATATTGTTTTATATCATGAGGAATAACATTTTAATGTTCCCAAGAAATGTTATCATACTCAAATTTAAACGCAAGTTATGAGTTTAAGTTTCCACGAAAAGAAAGCATTGATTTTAATAAGTAAAATTTTTAATCTGAAATCTGTACCTATTTTCTGACACCGGTGTAAATTATTTGAATAAAAGTTATAGTTGAGTTCTTAAACTTTTATCTAAATAAATGAAATGTGTTTGGTTTTATGTTACTAATACAAACGCAAATGTGATAAATCTAAATAAAATGTTCATATTGTTTTGTATCATTAGGAATAAGACTTTCATTTTCCCGAGAAATGTTATCATACTCAAGTTAAAACGCAAGTTATGACTTAAAGAAGAGATTGACTTTACGTAAATTTTTAATCTGAAATCTATAATTATTTTCTGACAAGAATGTAAATTATTTGAATAAAAGTTATAGTTCAGTACTTAACATATAAATTATATATCATTTGGGTTATTTTTAATATTTTTAATTTTTATGTATATCACACAATAATCACAAAAATCATTATCTACAAATAAATGTCTTAATCATTCTTAAATGGATAAAAATGTCTTATTTGATATAAAAATTGAGAACAAAACTATTTTTGTTGAATAACAAAAATATATATTAAGGTAGATTCCTATACATACCATAAAAATAATTATTTTTTTTTAGTTTTTATTCTATTCCTACAGTTACTAGAAAATATTACTCATTCCTGTATATTAAAATAACTATATTATAAATTAACAATATAAAAATACAGTTAAAATGATCAGCTTTAATTTTCAGTTGTATGGGTAGTCATATAAATCATTAACTGTTCATACTTGACTTTCAATGTATTTTCTTACGATTAACAAATACTATATGTTAATAAAAATTAAATTTTCAATTTTAGTTTTTAGGTTCATATAGCAATTATTAAAATCATCAATAAATGGAAAAATGATTCTTAAAAATATAATTCTTCCTAACTCGAGACAAATAACACTTTGAGGAGCTGCATAGCAAAAATAATTTAAGATTTTGTTCGTATATATTATAATACACTCTTCAAATTTTATACTTTTCTTATATTTCCTTGAAAACTGTATTTACTTCCTGTATAGAAAAATAACTATCTATTTATTACAATTACATTTTTAAGGTTACTACTTTAATTTTTTTACTTTTGAATATCAATACGAAACATAACATTAATTAAAATTCTTATGTAACAACAAGTGCTGAAAACGGTTCTTAAATCTGTACAAATCGCTCATTTGTGACAAGTTTAACATTAAGAGGTTGACTAGCGTAAACATTATTAAAGTTTTCACCTTATATAATTTCCTGCATCCATAAGAATGATTAATATAAAATTAAATTGTATACAATTCTTGGATTAATCAGAAGATTACAATAATTCCTGTATATTAAAGTAATAACTCTCTGCTAATAAAATAATTACATGATTTTTTTTTACTTTTAGATTTTAGCTGTATGTATATCAGAAAGCAATGATTAAAATCTTAATGTATCGATAAATTTAAAAATAATTTATAACAATGTAAACATCTTTCATTTGAGATAAATTAAAAGTTGAGAAGCGGTATACCTGAAAAATTATTAATGTTATGTTCTTATGCGTTCTAAAAAAATGACTGAAATAATTTTACCTTCGATGCAATTTTTCTATTTATTAACAAATTGAATTAATTAATATATATTTTAACAATAAATATTAGCTAATAAAAGGGAAAAAAGTTATTTCTGTTTCAGATATTAATATTTTTAGAATTCTTTTGTGTATAAATCACGTACTAATTATTAAAATAATTTTGCATTAACGAATGTAAAACTATTCTTAAATATATAAAAATATCTGAATTCAGATAAATGAAACGTTCAGAGATTGAAATGTGAAAAATATATTAAGATTATGTTCTTATACATAAAATAAATATCAATATTTCCTAATAAATATTTAACATAGGCTAAAATAAGAATATAAAGCTTTTTCTCTTTTAGGTATTAAAAATTTTAGGTTACGGTTATGTGAATATCACATACTAATCATTGAAACCATTTTTGCATCAGCAAATGTAAAACAGTTCTTAAATATATAAAAATATCTGGCTTGAGACAAATTTAAACTTTCAGAGGCTGAACAGCTGAAAATAAATTAAGGTTATATTCTTATGTATAAAATAAATATCAATGTTTGCTAATAAGTATTAATTATAGGCTAACATAAGAAAATAAAGCGTTTTCTCTTCTAGATATTAAAAATTTCAGGTTAAAGTTATGTGTATATATTATACCATTTTTGATTTCATAAATGTAAAACAATTCTTCTATATATATAAATATCTCACTTGAGATAAACTGAAACTTTCAGAAGCTGAACAGAAGAAAATATATTAAGGATATATTTATATTCATTAAATAAAAAATATTGAAAAGAGCTTTACATTGAATGTCCTTTTTATACTTATTAGAAAATTGCTTTAATGCATGCATATTTAAATATCTATCTGCTAATAAAAAATTAAACGCCCAGTATTTAGATTAAAATTGTATGTGTATTCCATTTTAATCATTAAAATCATGTATGTCATTTTTACATTTTTTAGAAATGTGTATTTATTTATGTTTATTAAAAATTTATTATCTATTAATAAATAAGAATAATTTTATTTTTCAAAACATTAATAACAGTTTAGTCTAATATTAAAAATTCATTTAAAGTATTATTTAAAAAACTATGTTTAATGTTCAATTCCAATCTTTTCTAGCAGAATATTAAATTTTAATATTTTTGCCATAATTTGTGAGATACACATTCTTACAATATGTCTTCGCATAAGTATAGAATTTTTTAAAGGTAAATCTATAAATAAGCCACCCCAAAACAAATTTATTTCAGTATAAATTAAAATTTTCTTTTACATGGCTACATATTAATGTACACAAGATATATATTTTTTACATTTTATAAAAACAAATTTGTCTCAAATACTTTAAAAAATACAGCTACTTTTAGCAAATGATATAGAATTATATTCAATGTAGGGTCTAAATGCACAAGTTAGTAGATACAGATTTAAATATAAAACATTTACTTTTAATGAAATTTGAGAAAGAATAATTACGTCTTTATGTCATATTTAAAACTATTTGAATTAGTATACTAAACAAATTCTTGGCTGCTAAGCTTTTTCTGGGTAATTCATTAAACTAAAGAGCAAGGTATTAAAATTTTGAAAGTAAATATCATCAATACATTGATAGATAATATTGACACATTTTATATACCTAGTTGAACAAATAAAACCCATTTATAAGAATTAAGTTATTTTAAAGACAGAAACAAACCTTATTCCTCGAAAAGATGTGTTTATCGAAGGAAAAGCAACTTCAAAGGAAATTTAAATAGGTACATACGATTGAATACTTAATTTCTCTTTAGTGTTTTAGTAAGTAAACATACATATTTCAGGTAATTGCTTGTTAATGTTTAGGAGTATTTAACTGGACATTTGCATTTGATCTTATTTATAGTAATTGATATATTTCGGAATATAAATCTAGTTATTTTTGATTATTGTAATTATTGATGGGATGTGGGAATGGCTATTAAACTCTCTGTAACAAATGTTGCTCAAAAACGGTAAATTAAAATGCTGCTTAGTATAGTAATGACGCTACTGAATGATACTTAAATTTATACCTTACTTCTTAAATTTAGACAGATACACTTCAGGTAATTTCTTGTTAATTTTTAGAAGTATATAACTGGACATTTGTTTTTGATCTTATTCCAGGAAATGAATATATTTCGGAATGTGAATTTGGTCATTTTTTATTATTATAATTATCTCGTTGATGGTATGTGCCAATGGCTATTTATCTCTCTCTAACAAATGTTGCATAAAAACAGTAAATGAAGATTCTGCTTTGTACTGTAATGAAGCTATTGAATGATATTTTAATGTATGCCTTAATTTCTTAAGAGCACACTGATACATTTCAGGTAATGGCGTATTCATGTTTGTGAGTGTTTAACTGGACATTTTCGTTTGATCTTATTTTAAGTAATTGATATATTTCAGAATATAAATATGTCTTATTGTATTATTCTAAACGTCTTATTGATAGAATTTGACCATAGCTATTAATCTTTTCATAACAAACGTTGCAAAAAATACATTAAATGTAAGTTCTGCTTAGTATAGTAATGATTCTAGGGAATGATATTTCAATTTTTATTTTAATTTCTTAAAAGTGTACAGGTACATTAGATTTAATGGCTTCTTTATGAGTAGGAGTATATAACTAGACATTTGCATTTGATCTTACTTCAGATAATTGACAAATTTAGGAATACAAATCTGGCCCTACTGCATTATTATAAAATATCTTGTTAATGGGATGTGACAATGGCTTTTAACCTATCTCTAGCAAATGTTGCATAAAACAATGAAGATTATGATTAGTAATGACGCTAGTGAATTATATTTAAATTTATGCCTTAATTCCTTAAAAGTAGACAGATATATTTCTGGCAAAGACTTGTTAATGCTTAAAAGTATTTAACTGGACATTTTTTATCTTATTCTAGGTAACTGACAAATTTAGGAATATAAACCTGATCCTATTGCATTATCATAACCATCCTGTTGATGGGATCATGGTTATTAACCTCTCTCTAACAAATGTTACACAAAATTCATTAAATGAAGATTCTGCTTAATAATGATGCTTAGTGAATGGTATATAAATTTTTGCCTTAATATCTTAAAAGCAGAAAGATACATGTTAGGTAATGGCTTGTTAATTTTTAGAAATATTAAACTGGACGTTTATGTTTGATCTTATTTCGGGTAATTGATAAATTTTAAAAAAATCTGGTACTATTCCAGTATCATAAATATCTATCGATGGTATATGACAACGGCCATTAACCTATTTCTTACCGATATTGCATAAAATTAATTATTCTTAAATTCTTTAATTTCATAAAATTTGACAGAGGCATTCCAGGTAATAGCTTGCTAATGATTAGGAGTATTTAACTGGACATTTGCTTTCGATCTTATTTCAAGTAATTGATAAATTTCGAATATAATTTTGATCATATTGCGTTGACAGAATATAACAATAAAAAGTAACCTTTCTAGAACGCATTGTATAAAGGACAATCAGTTAATCTATCTTTCGCTATTTATTAATTGCTTGTATTGTCGTATCTGGAGATTAGATGATGGAAAACGGTAAAATAATTGGTATAGAATCAGTGACCGCTTTTTACTTCAAATGGCATAGAACTATTATTATTCTGCTTTCATGCAAATGTCTTTATGATATTTTCTTTACTAATGTTTATTTCACCAAACTTTAGAGAAGAATAAATTATCTAAAATGGCAACAGAGTAACTTACTTTAATACGTGATTACTGACAAAGTATTAGTCAGTAATCAATTATATAACATATAAGTAGTCTATTTACCATCCATTCATTCAGTGCTACGTACATTAATTGCTAGTTAATAATTAGTTTTTATTGGTCATTTGCTTTTGATTTTATTTCGGAATTTTGATAGATGCATTTTTAGGTATAAATATTCTTATTATTGTCATGTTAATTCAACGTGACAACGAATATTGAAATTAAAAAAAATAATTAAATAAATATTAATTTTTTTTAAATTTTTTTTTAAATATCGTAAATGAAAACACTGTTTAGCATAAATAATTCTTAAATAATATTTAAAATTTCTGCCTAAATTCCTTACTAACTAAACCGACATATAACTGATAAATGCGAGTTAATGTTTCGTAGAATTTAATTGGACATTTACGTTTGAACTTGTTTCAGGTTATTATTATTCTTACCTATAATTATGGACATTTTGCATTATTGTTGTTGATGAAATGTGACAATGAATATTACCCTTTCAGTAACTAATTTTGCAGAAAAAAATCAATAAATGAAAATAATACTTAGCATAGTGAAGTTGATATTGAAAGATAAACTTTTGTCTTAAATTTTTCCTAATTTTTAATTAGAGAATTTAAGACGTAAGCTACATTTTATTACATTTACTATACATTTTAGTTAATTGTTCCGTAATATTTAGAAATACTTAATAGGTCGTTTGCGTTTGTTCTTAAGTCATTATTATATTTCTGAATATAAAATCTGGACTTTTAGTATTATTACTAATTTTATGTTGACGGGATATGACACTGAATATTTACTTTCCTCTAACAAAACTTATAAAAACAATCAGTAAATGAATATGTTGCTTAGTAACTTAGTAACCATTTGAAAGGGTATATCTGAAAATTAGATGATATAAATTACGGTAAAAATGTGAGTACACAAACAAAGACGGCTTTAGAACTCTAAATGATGCAAATACTAAGTTTTAATACTTTATTTTCTATATCCAGCTTTCATTAATAGTGTTTGTTAACTTTAACTTACCTGAACTATAATTATCTAAATGGACAGTCGAATCACTACTTTTGATTTGATGCAAGTGATCAATTCTTTAACAATTCACTAACCCATTTCCTGTACATTCACCTCTAGGAACAGATATTTCACGTGGTATAATCAATGCCACACTATTTGGTACTGTCACATTTACGGTCTTAGTTACAAAGGTTATAATTTATGCTGTTTGCACAATGATGCAATTTATGTATGGATCAGTCTCACACGGGAGAACTATATAATTTAAATGATGTCAATACTTAGAAATTGATGACAACATTGTAGCACGTTTTTTGTTTATAAAGTGAGGCATCTCACACTCTTATTAAACGATACTGGATTAATCTATTAAATAAGAAAATTGAGTAATAGGTTGATATAAATTAACTTGACATTAAATGTAATTGACATTAGAATTTAAAGGAATTTTTATTAGATTCTATCTATAATAAATATTATCTCAATACGTGATTGAAGTAAATATAAAATAAAGTAAGCAAATTTTACATGTAAAAATAATTTTAAATTTAAAATACCACCCGAAACTCTTGTAAAAAACAATTATTTTTATTGTAGTTGATTGTAGTTTCCTACCTGTATAAAATTTATCAAATCTTTATTTATCTATAGAAATAAGATTCTTTGTAGCTGAGTCGAGGTTTTGGGAACGTCCTAAATCTATGCTGAAAGTGTTTCATCCATTCATCTTGACAAATGTTATTTAAGGGGATTGACTACTATTTATTGTACATATTTTCATTTATAATGACTTAATAAATTATTTTAAATATTTTAAATATATTTAGTTAAAGCATCTAATTTATTAATTTAACAACAGTTCAATTATTTGCTTTCGTCTTTTTATTTGATACCACTTTTTCTTTTAAATTTAATCATATCATTTCTCGATATTTATTTATTCCGTTTCCACAAATAATGCGGGCTCATTTGTGCAACTAAAATTATTCAACATACTATTTATGACGAATGCATAGGGGTGAACTAACGAGAGCTGAAAATACATAATCAGCTCTTATTGATTACAAAAATACCTCTTATCGATTTTGATGTTTTAAATTTGAAGAAAATTTCACAAAATGTGTTCGTATCATCAAAATGAGTTTTTATAGAAAAGTGTGGTGCTAATGTAATATATTTTAGAATGTATATATAAATATATAATATATATTATCATTAAATATAGGAAAAATATATTTTTTTTGCTAAGTTTTGCAGAGCTAAGTTTATGTTAATTATAAAATGAAACCCTGTAATTATCAGTGAAAATAAATATGTTTTGAAAAGTAAGTTGATTCAATATTGTACATAAATGAGGGAATTTCCTTTATAGAAGATACCCATTTTTTCTACTATTAAATTATTTAATGCCTTCTACAAATGTTTCAAACAATAACCACATTTATATTAAAATTTTAATATGCATCCTATATAAAAAAATGGTTATTAATTGTATTTTTCGTAAAATATATTTAATAATTTCTATTAAAATTTCAACAGTTAAAATAATCTGAATCAATTAAAAAATAAATATAGTATTATTTAATATTTTATCTTGAAAGAATAAAATTTCTGTTATAGTATTGATTGTAAAAAGTCCACTTTCATCTTAAGCATTATTATGTCACTTGTAGCTATAAAAGACATGCTAACTTTCAAGCTTTACAAATTGATTCTTACTTTAAACCTTCTATAAATAAGAAGAATACATAATCAAAAAAACTATATATTATTGTCTATTAAGATAGATTTTCAATTCCGTTGCGTATCACAAAAGTTCTAATCAATATACTATTAACTCAGTTACCATTCAATTAACTATTAATTAAACGTAACTCAATATTTCAGTAATTATTGTTTTCTGCTTCTATCTGATTAACCAATAGTTATAATGATTATTACACATTTATTCTTTCCATTCATTATAAAGTAGTCTTTCTTTATTTATTCTGTACTGCAAATTCGGAGGTGAATTTTTTTACTACAGCTTAAAAAAATAGTTATATTTTTTCAAAGAAAATTGGTCAATATTTTTCCATGAAGAATATATAATATTCATTTCATAGTTCACCTATTTATGTATGTCTAGAAAAACCATTATATTGATTTAAAGAATATATGTTCGTTTATAATAAACAACATTATTTTTTCCGCATGTAGATAACTCTAAAATATAATACTTGAAAACTGACATTTTACAAACTACATATATTTTTTCGGTTAAATGGATACTAATTCATTCCCAAATCTATCACAATAATGTTTAAATTAAATAACTATTTAACTATTTTCTTTAACAATGGAATGGAAATTTATATTGACACTGAATACAATAACCGCAAATTTAAACTGCAACATTTAAGTTTCTCAAAAAAAAATTTCTGCAAAATATATTTTTTTTTCATTTAGACTTCTAGAAATTCATTTTATTTTAATTTTACTTGTTTTTCAACAGGGTTTTAAAATACATAAAATACTTTTGTGGTACAAAAACATAGTATCGATACAAAGGATCGAACTGAGATGATTTTAAAGAAAAAATGACAAAAAAAGTTTGTGATAGAAATGTTACTTTCTCATTCCACTAAATTTGAATCTGCTTTCATCTCTTTTGATGATGCTTTTGGTAATAAAGGTGTCTACACCACACGAAAAGGATCTAATTGTATAACCCAATTACAAGACATAGAAAGGAAATTCTATCATCAGTCGAAATGACTCTGTTAGATTTTATTTTCATATGCTTGTTCACTAACCTTTATTTATACATCTGCCACTAAAACGACAAAGGTTTGCTGAAAAATTTAATACTGAAGGTTGGGGGGGGGGGGGGGGGGGGGGGGGGAAGGGGGGGGGGGGGGGGGGGGGGGGGGGGGGGGAAAAGTAGATAGCTCAATTTTTTTTCCAGATGAAACACAATGAAAACAAAAGATCTTACACTGCATGATTAGTTACATTATGAGATATATGAAAGAATTTCACATTCTTAAAATTTAACAATATTTCCTGAAAAATTTAATACTGAAGTACAAAGTAGATAGTCAATGTTTTCCAGATGAAACGACAATGAAAATAAAAAATCTTACACTGCATGATTAGTTACATTATGAGATATATGAATGAATTTCACATTCTTAAAATTTCACAAATTATCGACACTTACGTTCTAAAACATTAATATTTTATTTACATGTAGTTTAGCCTAATTTAATAACTGTGTTTGACTTTCGACAAGTAAACAGCCTCGTGTATTTCTAAATAAATCCGTAATTGCAATGTGAAGTGAACTGTTAAATATTACAAGACTTACAGCAGTAGATACCTTTAGCAATAGATCAAGATCTCATAAAGGGTTTATTTCAGTCTTAATTTAAATTGAATGTGCGATCATTTACAATTCATTTAAATCAATTTAGTGGAACCATTGCTTCCTTCCTATATTTATTCTGAAGTCTTTTGATATATTATTATAGCTTAAAATATTAGTTAAGTTTTTCCAAAGAAAATTGTTCAATAATTTTTCCATAAAAAATATATCCCAATCATTTCATAGTTCACCTGTTTATGTATGTGTAGAAAATATTATATTGATTAAAAGAATGTGCATTCCTTAAAAATTAACATGTTATTTTCCCCATTTAGTAACTCTAAAATATAATACCTGAAAATTGACATTTTACAAACTACATAAAGTTTTTCTTTTCTTTTAAATGTATATTACTTCCTTCCTAAATTTATCACAATGACGCAGTCGAAATGACTCTGTTAAATTTTATTTTCATATGCTTGTTTACTAACCTTTATTTATACATCTGCCACTAAAACGACAAAGGTTTGCTGAAAAATTTAATACTGAAGTACAAAGTAGATAGTCAATGTTTTCCAGATGAAACACAATGAAAACAAAAGATCTTACACTGCATGATTAGTTACATTAAGAGATATATAAAAGAACTTCACATTCTTAAAATTTCACAAACTATCCACACTTACGTTCTAATACATTAAATATTTTATTTACATGTAGTTTAGCCTAATTTAATAACTGTGTTTGACTTTCGACAAGTAAACAGCCTCATGTATTTCTAAATAAAGCCGTAATTGAAATGAGAAGTGAACTGTTAAATATTGCGAGACTTACAGCAGAAGATACCTTTAGCAATAGATCAAGATCTCATAAAGGATTAATTTCAGTCTTAAATTAAATTGAATGTGCGATTATTCACAATCCGTTTGAATCAATTTAGTGGAACCATTGCTTCCTTCCTGTTAAGTTGAATATATTCTGAAGTATTTTGAAAATATTCTGCGTTTGAAATTATTAAATTGTGGATATATATATATATATATATATATATATATATATATATATATAAATATATATATACATATATATATATATATATATATATATATATATATATATATATATATATATATATATATATATATATATATATATATATATATATATATATATATATATATATAATATATATATTATATATATATATATATATATATATATTTATATATATATATATATATATATATATATATATATATATATATATATATATATATATATATATATATATATATATATATATATATATATATATATATATATATATATATATATATATATATATATATATATATATATATATATATATATATATATATATATATATATATATATATATATATATATATATATATATATATTATATATATATATATATATATATATATATATATATATAAGAAATTGAATATATATATAAATTATATAAAGTGCATAGTCTTATTGTGGCATCAATTTAAGTTTTGTGCTGTGTTTTCTTTAGTCTATTTTTCAGCTTTAAGGTCTATTCTTTTGCTACAGACTTTACCTACACTACTGCTTGGATTTCATTCCATTAGACTACAAATATCCATGCTGACAGAGGTACTTGAACTAGCGAAAAATGCTGCAAAAGTGCAGTGCTCTACCTATTTGATTATCGTTCGGTAGATGTTTTCAGCTGGAGAGAGGTATTTAAAGAAAAGCTTTGTAACAATTCTGTAAGAGACATGCTATATATTTTAGAATCATGACATCAATGAGTCTCTATTTATGATATATTTATGTTAAACCGTTCAAGAATTGTTTTAACCTAACATCGTCAACAGTTCTTTATTTCCTTCCTTTTGATAGGAATAAAAATGTATTAGAAATTTTATCCTTTGTGTAAGATTTGTAAAATGGCTCCACTAAAAGTTATATTACATATTTCCAAAGGTGGTATCGTACATATATGACTACTTTTTCATATATTATTGAAAACATATTAGTAGTTCTGACATAATATTACTTCTAATCTTTAATTTATTTTTCTCAAGATATTAATATGAAAGAATCAGCATTTTATTTCTCCATTAGTTTTTGCAAATTGTCTCGACGGAGAACTATGTTACAAATTTTATAAAATTATCAACATAAATAGATCTTTGTGAATTTCTTGTTTTATTTATGGGAAAGTGTGCAATAATTATTTTGACCTTATCCTATCTTAAAGCTTTAAAAAATTTAAGAATTCATCGTTTTTTAAGTAAAATAGCAATACAATGTGAATGAAATAATTACTTATTTTATTGCTATGATTTCATTTACTTACAAAACAAGAAAAGGATTTTCAACAATCATATACCCTTTTTGGTTTATAGCACTTCAATATAAATGACCTCATCATAAAAGGAAAAATACAGTAAAGGATTGGATATTTTATACAGTTTTTTAAATAACAACATTCAAATTTTCTAGGTATGTATTTAAAGCTTCCAAAATGAGCAAATAAACATTCTTAAAATGAAATAATTACGTATTTACCGTTATGTTTTCATTTACTTATAAGACAAGAGAAGGATTTTCAATAATCAACTACCCTTTTTGGTTTACAGCACTTCAATATAAATGACCTGATCATAAAATGAGAAATATAGGATTGGATATTAAATACAGCCTTTTAAATAACCCCATTCATATTTTCTAGGTATGTATTTAAAGCTTCCAAAATGAGTAAATCAACTTTCTAAACTGAAATAATTACGTATTTACAGATATGCTTTCATTTACTTACAAAACAAGAAAAGTATTTTCAATAATCATCTACCCTTTTTGGTTTATAGTATTTCAATATAAATGTCCTCATCATAAAATGAGAAATACAGTAAAGGATTGGATTTTTAATACAGCCTTTTAAAAAACCCCATTCATATTTTCTAGGTATACATTTAAAGTTTCCAAAATGAGTAAATCAACATTGTTAGAATGAAATAATTACGTATTTACCGTTATGTTTTCATTTACTTATAAGACAAGAGAAGGATTTTCAATAATCAACTACCCTTTTTGGTTTACAGCACTTCAATATAAAT
Source organism: Pardosa pseudoannulata (assembly GCA_032207245.1). Classification (NCBI taxonomy): domain Eukaryota; kingdom Metazoa; phylum Arthropoda; class Arachnida; order Araneae; family Lycosidae; genus Pardosa; species Pardosa pseudoannulata. Next base: position 131,159,908 of record CM063510.1, read on the forward strand.
GACCTGATCATAAAATGAGAAATATAGGATTATATATTAAATACAGCCTTTTAAATAATGGCATTCAGATTTTCTAGATATGTAATTAAAGCTTCCACATTAGCATATAAAAACAATTTTTATCCCCATTTCTTTCTTAATAATATACCTGCTTATGAATGAAAAGGCATTAGAAATTTTATTATTTGTGTAAGATTTGTAAAATGGCTCCACTAAAAGTTATATCCCATATTCTCCAACGGTGTCATCGTACAGGATATGATTATTTTCGTATGCATTTATGGAAAAAAATATCAGTAGTTATGATATAATATTACTTGCATTCTTTAATTTATACATCTCAAGATATGGATATCAAAGAATCAGCCATTTTATTTCTCAAATAAATTTTGCAAAATGACTCAATGGAGAATAATGCTACATATTCTATAACGTCATCAACAAAAATAGATCATTGTTAATTTTATGTTTTATTTATGGAAAGGAATGCAATATTTATTTTGACCTCATCCAATTCTCAAGCTTTAAGTAATTTCAGAATTCATTGTTTTTTATATCATATCAAGTAAAATATCAATATTATGTAAATGAAATAATTACTTATTTATTGTTATGCTTTCATTTACTTAGAAAACAAGTAAAGGATTTTCAATAATAATCAACTTTTAATTTATAACTGCAATCTAAATGACCACTTCATAAAATGCAAAATACAGTATAGGATTGGATTTTAATACAGCCTTTTAAATAACCCCATTCATATTTTCTAGGTGTACATTTAAACCTTCCAAAATCAGTATATAAAACATTGTTTATCCTTGTTACTTTCTCCATAACGTACCTGCTTGTGAATGAAAAATATTAGAAATTTTATTCTTTGTGTAAGATTTGTAAAATGGCTCAGCTAAAAGTTATATTCCTTATTCTCCAATGATGCCATCTTAGAGGATATGATTATTTTTTCATGTATTTATGAAAATAATATGACAAGTTCTGAGGTATTACTTTCAATCTTTAATTTATTCTTCTCAAGATATGGGTATAAAAGTATCAAAAATTTTATTTCTCGATTAAATTTTGCAAAATCAATGTATTGAGAATTTTGATACATATTCTATAACCTTATCAACATAAATAGATATTTATTAATTCTATGTTCCATTTATGGAAAGAATGTAATAATTATTTTGTCCTAATCTCATCTTCAATCATTAAAGAATTTCAGAATTCCCCGTTTTTTGAATCATATTAAGTAAAATATTAATATGCTTTAAATGAAATAATTATTTATTTTTTGTTAAGCTTTCATTTACTTATAAAACAAGTAAAGACATTTCAATAATAATCAATACATTTTGGTTTATAGTTGCAGTCTAAATGACCACTTCATAAAATGAAAAATACAGTATAGGATTGGATATTTAATACAGACTTTTAACTAACCACATTCAGATTTTCTAGGTGTACATTTAAAGTTTCCAAAATGAGTATGTAAAAACATTGTTTATCCTCATTTCTTTCTGATCAATACACCTGCTTGTAAATGAAAAAGTATTAGAAATTTTATTATTTTGTAAGATTTGTAAATGTAAAGTTATATTCCATAATCTCCAATGGTGTCATCGTAGAGCATATGATTATTCTCTCATGCATTTATGAAAAAATATCAATAGTTATGACATAATATTACTTCCAATCTTTAATTTATTCTTCTCAAGATATGGATATCAAATAATCATCAATTGTATTTCTCTATTAAATGTTGCAAAAGGGATGTATAGAGAATTTTGTTACATATTCTATAACGTTATCCACATAAATAGATCTTTATTAATTTTATGTTCCATTTATGGAAAATAATGTAATAATTATTTTGACCTAATCATATATTCAAGCTTTAAATAATTTCAGAATTAATAGTTTTTTAAATCATATTAAGTAAAATATCAAGATGCTTTAAGTGAAATAATTGCGTATTTACCTAGTAACAAGTAAAGGATTTTCAATAATAATCAATAATTTTTGGTTTATAATTTCAATCTAAATTACCACTTCATAAAATGCAGTATAGGATTGGATATTTAATACAGTCTTTTAAATAACCCCATTCAGATTTTCTAGGTATGTATTTAAAGTTTCCAAAATGAGTAAATCAACATTGTTAGAATGAAATAATTACGTATTTACCGTTATGTTTTCATTTACTTACAAAACAAGAAAAGGATTTCCAATAATTATCTACCCATTTTAGTTTATAGTACTTCAATATACATGACCTCATCATAAAATGAAAAATACATTACAGGATTGGATATTTAATACAGCCTTTTAAATAACCCCATTCATATTTTCTAGGTATGCATTTAAAGCTTCCAAAATGAGCAAATCTACATTCTGAAAATGAAATAATTACGTATTTACCGTTATGTTTTTATTTATTTAAAAAACAAGTAAAGGATTTTCAATAATAATCAACACTTTTTGGTTTATAACACTTCAATCTTAATGACCTTATCCTAAAATATGAACTACAGTTTAGTATTAGTAATTTATACAGCTATTTAAATAACCTAATTCAGATTTTTTAGGTATGTATTTAAATCTTCCAAAATGAACACATAAAACAATTTTTATCCATATTTCTTTCTGAATAATATACCTGCTTGTGAATGAGATAGTATTAGAAATTTTATTCTTTGTGTAAGATTCATAAAATGGCTTCATTAAAAGTCATATCCCATATTCTTCAACGGTGTCCTCATGCAGGATATGATTATTTTCTTTTTATAAAAAAAATTATGAAAAAATTATGTCTATTTATGAAAAAAAATATCAGTAGTTATGACATAATATTACTTCTAATCTTTAATTTATTCTTCTCAAGATATGGGTATCAAAGAATCAGCATATATTTTTCTCGATTAAATTTTTCAAATTGGTTCGATTGAAAATTATACTACATATTCTATAACGTTATCAACATAAACAGATCTTTGTAAATTTTATGTTCCATTTATGGAAAAACATGCAATAATTATTTTGACCTAATCCTGTCTTCAACTTTTCAATAATTTCAGAATTCATCGTTTTTAAATCATATTAAGTAAAATATCAACATGATGTAGATGAAAAAATTACGTATTTACCTTTATGCTTTCATTTACTTACTAAACAAGCAAATGATTTTCAATAATTATCTAAGGTTTTTGGTTTATAAGACTTCAACATAAATTACCTCATCATAAAATCAGAAATACAGTATAGGATTGAATATTTAATTTAATACAGACTTTTAAATAACCCCATTCAGCTTTTCTAGGTATGTATTTAAAGTTTAAAAAATTAGTAAATAAAAGCAATTTTTATCCATATTTCTTTCTGAATAATAAGGAAAATCAATTAACATTAAAAAAAAGTGAGCAATGGTGATATAAGATTTTGAAATTCATTTGCATTTAAAATGACAGTTCTCGTCTGTCTACAGCTAAAATTTATATTTACCTTAAAAGAAAAATAGCATAAAAGAATTCATATTAAGAATATTTTGGGAAGCAAATTGCATTTTTTAGCAATTAAAATAAGTCCATTTGCTTCACAGACAGTATCCATTTCAGCGATAGTCCATATTTCTTTCAGTAATGTGAAGCACAAAATACTTTAAAGAGACTTCGGAGTAAATTCAAATTCCTCCTTATCTGGAAGGAAGCAACGGTTGCGCAAAATTGCTTCAAACGAAATGTAAATGATCGCACTCTGAATTCAAATTAAGACTGAAATGCACCCTCTTTGAGGAGTTGATATATTGTTAAAGGAATCTTGTGCTGTAAATCTTGCAATATTTAACAGTTCACTTCTCATTGCTATTAGGGCTTCATTTAGAAATACATGAGGCTGTTTACTTCTCGAAAGTCAAATACAGTTATTGAATTAAGCGAAAATATTTATAAATAAAACACTCACGTAGATGCGTTGGAAGATGAGTTAAAGTGTATTAAGGAAACCTAGTACCTTTCAAAATATTAAATGCTCAGTATAACTGTTTTATGCGATTCAATATAAAATACTCTTCAGGTTTAAAACTTTTCTTACAATTTATTTACACTTTAGTTTTTGAAATATTTCATAGTTATTTTATTTTTTGGCATATGTACTTCAAAAATTATTAAAGTAGTAAAATATATTTAATTAAATAAATTTACTTATTCCCCAGATAGACTTTCAATTAGGAATATTAGAAATACAATTGTTATATCTTATTCATCTCTCTCTATATAAGACGCATTTTTTGTCTGTTTGTCTGTTCATTCATAACTCAAGATCCAGTAACCAAATAACATGAAATTTGAAACACGTACAAAATATTACATGGGAAAGTTCTTAAACAGGTTTCGTTCCATCCCAACATCACTCTGGCTTTCTCCCGCCAAAAGTAGTGCTCCATGTGCTTGTTCTGAGCCTTGTGATAATGAACCAAAAAAAAAAGAAAAAAAATCATGCAAGTTGGTCATTGAGAATGTTTTTTAATATTTTTTCGGTGATGTCTCTATACATATAACACGCATTTGTTACCTGTCTGTTTGTCTGTTCACTTATAACTCATAATAACCAGACAACCAAATAATATTAATACAACCAATGAAATTTTATACAAGTACGCAAAATAACACGGGAAAGTTCTTAAGCTGGTTTCTTTCCATCCGAACTCCACTCTGGCCTAATCCAACCAAAAGTAGTGCTTCATATGCCTGGTCTGAGCCGTATGATAATGATCCAAAATAAAAGAAAAAAAGGAAATCATGCAAGTTGGTCATTCATAGTGATTTTGAATGTTTTGTGTTGATGATGAGATGATGAGGATGTAAGTAAAAGAGATGGTCATACGTGTGTAGGGTGGGAGAGGGGGAAGGTGGTAGGACCCCCTACCTCCTTCCAGACCCATGTTTGTAGGCTGGATCTCACCTCCAGCGGTTTTCTTACATGGGGAAGGTTCTCAAACAGGTTTCGTTCCATCATGCTCCATGTGCCCGTTCTGAGCCGTGGGTATTTTGGAGAAAACTTAACTAAACAAAGCGGTAAGTAAACGCAATACTTCTTTGTTATATTTACTTTACTGGAAGCAAATACTGCCACATTTATCACATTCAGCAAAGCTCCAAGGATCAGGACAGTCTTTCTCATAGAGCAATTCTGGAAAGCAGAAATGTTGCGGTTGAGAAGCTTAATGTCACAATTGAGAAGCAGCTTCAGGGCAAAAATATGTCTACAAGTCCATAGACTGCATCCTTAATGATGATGAATCAGTATAATATCAATTTGAGCTCTTAAATTCCATCCAGACTCTTGATTTGCAAGCCCACTACCTGATTCTGGAAGTTGGTGCTTCAATAATTCTTATCCGAAATATTGATGCACCCAGTTTGTGCAATGGCAAAAGTTTAATTGTGAAAAAACTGATGCAACATATCATTCAAGCCACAGTACTCACAGAGTGTGGTAAGGATGAAGATGTCTTCATTCCAAGAATACCTATCCTTCCCGCAGACAACACCATACAATCCAAGAGAATACAGTTAGTTTTGAAATTGTGCTTTGTCATGACAATCAACAAATCATCTTGGGATTGTTGGTATAGACTTGCAGTCACCATGAGTTTCTCATGGGCAGATATATGTGGCCTGCTCCAGAGTTGGGCAAAGAGGAAACTCTTTTTGTACACACTCCAAATGGAACTGCCAAATATGTTGTTTATCACATTGCTTTAAGATAAATGAATCCTTTTATTGCATTCAAATAAACAGTTTTGTATGCTTCTACAGAAAACTTTATTTTAAACTAGCAGCTGGTGTATTATAAATGATTTAATTTATTAAGTAAATATTTAAATAAACATAATATTTCATCATTATATATATATATATATATATATAATATATATATATATATATATATATATATATATATATATATATTTATTTATTTATTTATTTATATATATACATCAATATACACATATATATATATATATATATATATATATATATATATATATATATATATATACATGCATAGTTGAGTGCAAAACATATATTGTGTGTTAAAAGTAAATAAAAATATAAAGGTCTTTCATTTTACTTATAAAGAATATATATATATAGATGCACATAGGTAAATATGTCCCCTCATCCAAGAGTTTGCAATTCTAATTCCTATCCAAATAACACTTGAAAAAGTATCATAACGCTTTTCACGTCGATATATGTTTAGCGAGAGTATGATAGTCACGCTCGTGCACGAATATTTTCGACCAGAATGCAGCTTCACATCTAAACGCACTTTATTCCTTTTGGAATGAAATGCAGGGTGAAGTCGGTCGCACATTCGTTCTAAACAGACAAATGTATTGAATGCAATACGCATAATGAAGACCTCAGCTGCAAGATCTTCTATGTTTTATTTGAAAACCATATTTCTTAGATGAACAAAAACCGTAATATAAGTATTTTTTTTATATAAATGCATATGCGAAACCTTAATAAATATAGAATTTTACAAAGTGTATTTTATATTCATACTAACTGATTTTGTTGATTTAGAAATTATGTGTTTTTATACTTAAAGAATCGTTTTTATAACATAGTTATATACAAATTTACAATCACACAGAGGTAAACGCTTCATCTATATAAACAAATACTTGTATTTTTTATATAGATGAAGATGTGAAACCTTAATAAATATAGAAGTTTACAAAATGTACCTTATAATCTTAATAACTGATTTTGTTAATTTAGAAATTATGTGTTTGTATAGTTAACAATCGTTTATAATTATATATATATATACAAATTTGCAATCACATAGAGGTAAAACGCTTCATCTATATAAACAAATACTTGTATTGTTTTATATAGATGAATATGAGACATATTCCTAAATATAGAAATTTAGAAAATATATTTTATGATCTTAATATCTCATTTTGTTGATTTAGAAATTAAATAATTGTATACTTAAGAACGGTTCACAGTTTATATATATATATATATATATATATATATATATATATATATATATATATATATATATATATATATATATATATATATATATATATATAATATATATATATATATATATATATATATATATATATATATATATATATATATATATATATATATATATATATATATATATATATATATATATATATATATATATATATATATATATATTATATATATATATATACATATTTACAATCACACGGAGTAAAGTATTATAGAAGTATAAACTTCAAATGCATTTCATACCATCATATTCACACTAAGACCTAGTATAAATAAATAAAGTATAAATAATCTGAGGCAATAAGTATAAAGAGAATAAATTATTGTTATACGTATATATATATATATATATATATATATATATATATATATATATATATATATATATATATATATATATATATAATTTCAAATAATCATATATAATCATATATAAATTCAATGCCTTTATATTAAAGTTAAATTTTTCTATTATTTATTATTAAATTATATTTATTTATTATTTAATATGGTAAAATTAAACTCCTCGTCTCAACAGATCTTAGGAATCTAGAGTCTAAGAGGCCAATCTCCGTTTTCGAGAACAGGGTCCCTAGGGTACTAAAAATATCTTCTAGTTAGGTGTTCAAACACGTGGTGTACCCAATGTTGGATTCCCAAGCAAGCTTGTTCCTTAATTTGTCTGACCACTGAAGGAATGAAAAACGTTGGATTCCCTAGGGTACTAAGCATATATTATAGTTAGGTGGTCAAACTTACATGGTACCTCCAGTGTTTAATTCCCAAGAAAACTTTTTCCTTAATTTTTCTGTCCATTGAATGGATAAAAGGCTTTAGAGTCAACCTTGCCCTGTCACGGAATTGAAATCTCGGACGTGTGTCGTGGGAGATCGAAGAGCTAAACCAACGCCTCCTGACTTATTATTTAAGATACAATCAAGTTGAAACTATATATTTAATGGAGATACAGAAATGGTGGGTTTAATCAAATTTCGTGATCTCAGTTTTCCAAAACTGTATTCTTTTATAATTCTTTTTTATTTTTAATTAATATTTATCTCAAATTCACACCGGAACGCAGAAGAAATAAAAAAAAAATTAAAATTTAAGTCGTGTGATATTTTTGTGATATATTCTATGCATATGGAAGTTAATGACTATTAATTAAAATTTTGTTAAATTAGTTGATAATGCGTAATCTACGAGTGATATCTATATTTTGATTAAGTAACTGATGGTATTGGACAATCGATGGACACGGCATCTATCTATGAGGCAAATATTCATTAATCTGATGGAGAAAGAGAAGATGGCGATATAAAAAGAAGAACAAGTAGTAGAAATTCCTAACAAAACCCATTTGTTTTTGTATTAAACCATTACCATTAGAAAATTTATTGAAGCACATAGTACTGAAAAGTAATGTTTTCCATTCCGTAACTACGGATTTACAGTATTGAGCAAAAAAAAAAAAAATGAAAGTTAAAATATGCAAATTTCTTAAAATAATAAAAATGCTGGTTGGTGTTCGATTTTTTTCTTCATATTTACTTATATAACTGGGTCTGTTAGAAAAATAAGTAGTTTGTTCTTCATTTGTAAGGAAATTTTAGATAGTTTTATTTTTGATTAATCCAAATTTTTTTTACTCGTATTATCCAAGTTGAGTAGTATATGCATCACGCAGTAATGTTTTTTATTGTATATTAATTTAATATTAGATATAAATGCGAGTAACATTTGTTTTGTAAGCCAAGTTGAATAGTATATGCCTCACAAAATAAGGCCGAATCTTTCTATATCCGTTCCTATCAGACTTTACAAAGAGTAATATTTGTCTTGTAAGCCAAGTTGAATAGTATATGCATCACGCAATAAGGCCCAATCCTTCTATAGTCCATTGCTATCAGACTTTAGAACGAGTAATATTTGTCTTGTAAGCCAAGTTGAATAGTATATGCATCATGCATTATGGCCTAATCTTTCTATATTTCGATCCTTTCAGACTTCACAACGAGTAATTTTTGTTTTGTTAGCCAAATAATGCCTATTACACACAAAAATGATATTTTTCAACCTTATGAAAATTAAAGTCATATTTAATTCAATATATTTTTTCAAGACGATTTCATTTTATATAACATGAGATAAATAAAAATATCAAAATGATATCTGCATACTTCAAAATTAGAATAAAAATAATACTTTTCTAAAAATACTAGATAAAACTGAGAGTAATTTAAAATTTATCCTTCAATTACGCGAATTCATTCCTAGATGGAAGAAATTTTGCAGATCATAAATAACAGTCCTACACAGATGATAGAAAAAAGTAAAGAAAAATAAATATTAAATTTGCTTTATTTACATAAAATCATGCTTTGAAAAATTATAATTTAATTCACTTCATTGAAATTTTAACCCTTGTTGTGAGATTTCATTTGTTATTTTTCTTAGAATTCCATTTCTGTTTTAATGTATTTTATGTTCTTATTAAAACAAAATGAAAAGGTGATGGTGATTATTATAAAATAATATGAAAATGGCGGGTTTTTTTATAAGAGTTATCATATTAAATGTATATGAAATTTCATTGCTGATTTTTATGTATAACTGTGAATTTTCATAAAGAGTAAAATTTAGGCTTTAATGATATAAATTCAAACATACACCTAGCGTCTATTGCAAGCAAAATATAAGTAATTGCCATTTCCAAACAAAAGAAATGAATTTACTGCGTCTCTGTAATGCACAATATTTTAAAAGAATTTAAGTTTAAAAGATTAAATTTCGATGAAATTTCATAAACACAGGTTCTAAACAATATAATCTTTAAACATATAAAATAATACTATAAAATGTCATTTACTGCCTAAATTATTAAAAGTAATTTAAAAAAAACTAACTTTGCTAATTTTAAAGAACTCGACTATTACAAGAAGAATATTTATAAGTAAAAGTAAAATAAATTTAAACGTTTACCATTTCAGATTAATGAAGAAATAAATTAACAAATATAACCGATGACATGTGTATAATATATATATATATATATATATATATATATATATATATATATATATATATATATATATATATATATATATATATATATATATATATATATATATATATATATATATATATATGTATATATATACATTTTTATTTCTTCTTATACAAAAATATTTATTTTTCCTTAATCTCTTCTTAAAAGTCTATTTTTTACTTTAAAGCAATTCACGAATAAAATATAATTTGCAATCAATTAAGCATAAATATGAGTAGACAAATAATCTAACACTTACTAGAAAAAATAAAGACAGTTAAATTTTTACAGAACTATGTAATACATAGAATAACATACATAAAGCAAAGAAGGTAAAAATTTTTAGATTATGAATACACTTTTGGAGACACTTCGACTCAGTTCCAGAAAACTTTTTAAAAGGACGATAAAAAAAATATAATTCTTTAAGTGTCAAATCCGTTTGAACATTTCAAAGATATTACACTTATGTTTTCTCTTTGCTGATAAAATCTCATTTTAAACACGCTTTTGTCAAGTGCTTCTCTTAACGGTTTTCACAAAGTCACTTAATGGAGCCTTAGCATTCTATGAAGCTTTCTTTCAGGAGTTTTATAAAGCATTCAGACTTTTAGTAATTTCCAAGTGATTCAAGAACGGATATGCAAGCTTACAAAAAAAAAACTGAAATTCATAACATCGTAGCACATACATTTATACATTTCTTTCACATTTTGTACTTTGTTTGAAAAGAAACTCCTCTTAATTTCAAAAGTGCATTTGTCCAATTTAATTAACTTCCTCGACTTTATTTGATGTTTATTTAAAAACCTGGAGAGTAAAAAGCTAGGTATTTCCCCTTTAAATGGAAAAGCCATGTACGATGAGAATTGCTTTTTGATTGCTATGGTTCAAGAATTTCGGAGAAAAAGTGTACTTTTTGCCTTTTTCGTAGTAGGAACATGGTTAATAAAGTCGAAGAAAATATTTACAGAATGTGATCACTTTGGTAAAAATGTCTGTAAAAGGTAATGCATTTGAAGAGATTTATTTCCTTATCTATATAAAATAAGCGATATATATATATATATATATATATATATATATATATATATATATATATATATATATATATATATATATATATATATATATATATATATATATATATACTATATATATATATATATATATATATATATATATATATATATATAATATATATTAGATATATATTTATATATAATTTAAGTTAGAATTTTGAGAGATTCTGGATAATCATGTAAACCGTAATTTGGAGTATATATATATATATATATATATATATATATATATATATATATATATATATATATATATGTGTGTGTGTGTGTGTGTGTGTGTGTGTGTATTATTTTAATTTAGTATATGGTTGCAAGCATGTAAAGATATAGATAAATTTTTCCTCTAGTACATTTTTACAAGTAATAATTTCATATAAATTTTGATTAATTCTCCACTAAATTGTGCAGACCTCTTTTTTATTTATAATGTAATATAATGGTTTTATTATACTTATATTGAAAATAATATTAAACAAAACGCTTTCATGTTAAACATACAGCGTTATAAATAATGTATGTCATGCAATTGTAGATGCTGAAAAAAAACATGTCTGTATCTGAAAAGAGATATGTGTTTTCCCTGTTTTCAATCGTAGAAGAGATGTAATATTTTCCGTACAAGGTCCAGTAGAAAGCAGATTTGATACATTTTATTGTACGCTATTGAATGCAAAATAGTTGTTTCACAAGCGACAGTGACAGCCAGTATTCCACTTTCCCATTATGGCAACAAGTTTTCAACAAACATGTTTGCAGAAACTGAAAATCTCAGGCTCAATCATTCAGTAGTTCAAAAGTGTTTATAGAGATCACATTTCCATATGTAACACACTAAATAGTGCAAAAGTTTTTAAGTCACCTCTACCATTGGCAATATTTTCATTGTTTTCTTTAACTTGTTCTGCACTTTAAACTGATATTAGATATTGTTATACTCTTATTGCAGGAATTATTTCATTTTATATTAAATTTTAGTTCAGTTTGAAGTAATATTAAAATGCCCGTAATTTTCGTGTTTAAAATTACAATTGTATCAGAAACTAGAATTTTTTTCCATTTTTTTGCCATATTTCCATATAGCTTATTTTTGTTGTAATTAGATTATTGATTTTGTGATAAGTATAATTTTTCAAATGAAATAAAAAATATTAGGGAAATATCTAACTGTAGATATTTTTTGTACTCATAATTCTTTACTTTCTCAACATTGATTTTTAGATGATTTTAAGACATACAGCTAATAGTAATATATATATATATATATATATATATATATATATATATATATATATATATATATATATATATATATATATATATATATATATATATATATATATATATATATATATATAATATATATATATATATATATATATATATATATATATATATATCTATATATATATATATATATATATATATATATATATATAATATATATAAATTTAGATAATTTTAAGAGTCGTATCTAAGTCATAATTAATTAAATATACATTTTATATATAAACAAATACCTGTACTAAGTTATATTGTTTAGAGAAAATATTTTTACAGTTTAACCATTTACAGATATCTTCTTCTTTGTCAGTGGCATGACAGCCCATAATGGCATCTGGCCTTCTCAATAAGCTTTTTTCCAAGACATACATCAAGAGGCCAAATTCTTCCAGTTTTTTACTTTAAGTACCTGAAGGTCTCTTTCTAGGTAGTCTGTCCATCTCGGATTGGGTATTCCTGGTCTTCTCATTCCTGTAAGTTTTGCATGTTAGATCATTTTTCTTGTTCGTTCATTATTCATCCTGATCCATTTACAGATATAGAAACACAAAATGTTTGAGTTGTAGTTGTTGAAATCATAATCTGTAACTTTTTATCAAGGAATTATATAATTTGCAGAACACAAAGAATAAAAGTAGGACATGCATTACAAAATTTTATTTCTCTATATAATTGCTTGCTAATTAATGAACATTTTATCAGCTTCATTTTTCATAATACAATATTGATGCCGTACTTTGCATGATAAATCTAAACTTTTACTAATATAGCTCAATATTTTAAGATCCTATTGAAAGGAAAATGTTCAGTTTACTGTTGTCAAGCAATGAGTTTTAAAAGACGTGATCTAAATTGAAGCTTGCTTATTATATACATTGCAACATCATGTTATACTTCATTAGTAGTATCATTATTTATTACTTCCTGTCAGTTATAAAGCGCTGCCATATTGTTTTGATATGAAAGTATGAATGAGGGAATTAATTGGAAAGCGGATATTCTAACAGTAAAATACTATTAATACTATTAAACTCGGAAAATATTTTTATATTCTAAAAGTTATTTTTGTTGATACCGGTTATTTTGTAGTATTACATTTTGAATACTTAACAAAGCCCAGTAACGTATATGTAAATAAATGGGATGGGTAATGAATTAAAATAGAAATAAAAGAAATAGGTATGAATTAAATGAATAAATTAAATTAAATTAAATTAAGAAATGAAATGAAATAAAAGAAATAGGCAAATATTAAGTGAATAAATTAAATTAAGAAAAGAAAAGAAATTAAATAAATAGGTATGTATTAAGAGAGTAAATTAAATTAAATTAAATTAATAAAAGAGAAAAAACCATAGAATTAGGTATGTATAAATATTGATAGTTTAGTGTTAAATATATGCCGGACAATGGGCAAATATTGCGGCCCCTTTTTGCCTTATACTGTTGGTTGAAATCTCGTTGATGTACGAAGTTTCGTAGTCGTTTGTATGTAACCGTAGTACATACGAACAACTG
>CM063510.1:131178907-131208907 GCA_032207245.1 Pardosa pseudoannulata
ATAGAACCCAAACCAAACCAAACGTATCATTTTTTTATAACAGTGCAAATGTCTTTGTATTATTTTTTTAAACTGAACTGTAAACAACAAAAATTTTAATCTGATTTAAAACTACTCAAACAAGTGTAAAATATTTTTCTTCCCACAATTAAACTCTAAATTTTGGTTTAAATTGCTTAAGTGCATCATAAAAGTAGAGTGTTATGCTCCATACCCCAAAAACCAAACAAATGAAGTTTTGCAATTGATATTTTTCTTTAAACTGTACAGTTTCTCACTGTACAGTTTGTTTTAAACTGAACATTGTATCATATCTGTAAACTAAAATATAAATTACAGGAATTTTAAATTGGTTTAAAATTTCTCAATCAAAAAAACAAAAGAATATATATTTGTTCATTTTTCTTTTTTCTTAACAAAACTTAAATATGAACACTATATTCCATCCGTTTCAATAATTTTTAGATTTTTCTCCATTTTCAATCTAAATTCAGTTCATCGAACGTAGACAAACGAATTTTAACGAGTTCCGGCCGTAATGCTGCATTTGCGTGAATGGCATGATATTAAAAGCAAAATGATAAATGTTCAATGTACGCTATCCATTTTTATGCAGCATATTCCATTTTACTTTTAATGTATTATGTCAGCTTCACCCAACGAATATTGCTGTGAATTTATTAAATTTAACGATTTCTTTTTATATTTATATTGTAAAGAATATCTTTAAAAAGGAGTGTTTTAGTGTAAGAAACCAATTTATTTACAATTTTATTACAATTATATTTTAAGCAATTATAAAGCAAATGCTCTAATATTGTTATTACATATATATATATATATATATATATATATATATATATATATATATATATATATATATATATAATATAATTATTATTTTTAGTTGTTTTTTAAAGGATTTTTTTTTTGTTGTATGTTTCTATCGTTAATATTTTTCCTGTAATTTACAAAACATTAGGATAATGATTGTGTTCATCGAAATCTTCTGATTTATTAGCAAATTAATTATAAGCTTTTAGTATATAATTTAAAATAACAAAGTAGAGTTCTGTATAATTTAATATTTGTTAATAATAAAATCACGTGCTTAATAAAAATATTGTTGAAAAGGTTTTTGATTTAATAGTAGTGGTAACGGAATATTTAGCAGTGATTTCAAAATAACAGAATAATCAATGTCACCCAATTATCTAAAATAATAATCTAAACTTGATCTTTGAAAATATAAATGTTACAACAGTTCTAAATATAAAATTCTTATAACCTAATTTAATTCGTTATTCAGTTTTTCGAGATTCACTGGTACAACATCTAAATGATGTACGCAGAAACGACTGGACGAAACAAGACACATTTTCTTCAAGGATGTTTAAAATGAACATTTAGATTTTAAAATATAAGTGTCAATTTTAACCATACTGTATATTATAATTTTAACAATCTTTTTGATTCAATATTATCGTTTTGTAATTGTGATACACAACTACTCTGTATGTATATACGTATTTTGTGTACGGACAAACAAGAAAACTATATGTACAGATGTAATGCTTAAATTTTTATTCAGTCATTGTAAAAATCAGTCGATATCAGAAGACCATATTACTTATATATATAAATACTTTTTTATCTTTCATATATATATATATATATATATATATATATATATATTATAATATATGAATTCATGAATTATATATATATATATATATATATATATAGTATATATATATATATATATATATAATATATATATATATATTAGTAATATATATCTTATTTGATACACTTATAAATATATATATATATATAACAC
Source organism: Pardosa pseudoannulata (assembly GCA_032207245.1). NCBI lineage: Eukaryota > Metazoa > Arthropoda > Arachnida > Araneae > Lycosidae > Pardosa > Pardosa pseudoannulata. Next base: position 131,180,748 of record CM063510.1, read on the forward strand.
AAATATATATATATATATATATATATATATATTATTTAAAGAATTAATAATAACCATATATATATATATATATATATAGTTTATATATATATATATATATATATATATATATATATAATATATATATATATATATATATATATTGGTATTTCTTCTATATATATATATATTATATCGTTTCACTGTATTCAATATGTAAATTTTATATGCATTGGTTTCCATTTTATCTAAACTATAAAATTGTTTATCTATTAATGTAAATTTACTCAACTGTAAATATAAACCATTGTACACGACAGGGAATCTAATCAAGCTCTGTTTCATAAACATTATTTAACAATTACCATAGCTCCAAGAGAATTAAGCACGTTGACGACATTCCAGATAAAATTGTTGGAGAGGAATGAGTCGAACCTTTCGTAACGTGGAATATATTACTGAAGTACTAAATTGAACTGACTATGAGTTAGCATTGCATATTAATTCTTGAAGAGGTATCTGAAATTTCTCAGATTCGTTCTGTATGAGCAGTAAACAATATTCTATGCTTGGGATTTAAAATAATATTTCAAGTTTTCTAGTAAACTTCTCTAAGGAGAGCTATTCAAAAATTCAACATTCAAGTCCACTGAAACGAAATTTTTACTATATACATGAAATTAATAAATTCAGTATTATGTAGCATGAAAGCATAGATGTCTTATAATTGCATTAATATAAAAATGATATATTTTAGTGATGAAAACCAACCATAAAATTTACATATTGAATACAGTGAAACGATAAATAGAATTGGAAAGAAGAAATACCAATATAAAAATGTTGGTGTTTTGTTAGAAACTTAGTTGTTAAAAGGCAGGTCACCACCTAAACTTTTATGTTTTCAAACCATGGTTTTATTAATTCTTTAAATAAATAAGTCCTTTATGAGCATCTATATGCATATTTGTGTTTTACAACTATTACGAAATTGTAAGTGTATCGTAAGAAAGAATTGTATTGTAAGATTTTGCAGAAATGTAGCATGTAATTTAGAGTTACTTTTGAGACTGCTAAAAGAATGTTACGTCGTGGAAATTCCTTTTGATAAGGCATTTTCTGGCTGGGAGACAGATGCAAAGGCATAAAAATAGGAAATAGGATTATTTTGGATATAATTTATAGATAACTTAATGATAATATTTTTGGAAGCATTACATATCCCCTCATTACAGAATTCGCATTACAGCAAAATTCATCGCATTACAGAGTAGCAAAATTTTCTCGCTGACTTTTGACAGTTTCAAAATGTATAACTTTTTTATAACTTAATAGTATAAAAAATATACTTGCCATAATTATTCTAAAAAAATTAATGAAATTATAATAATATGAGAATTAGTTAAGAAGAGTAATATGCTGTCCTCGCAGTGTGTGAAAATTTAAGACATCAGTGTTACAGAGTCAGAATGTTTGTCTGTAGCCCATCATAAAAGTTAATTTTCCACAATCATATCAAAATTTGAAATCAATGGTTTCATTCCTTTCCAATGACTGTCCTGACACATCACAGAAATTATATAGAGAATCAATATATAAACATATACACAATGAAAAGATAATGTGTAATGAATATAAAAAAATAATAATAATGCACACAAATAAACTTTTATAGTAAAGAAGTTTTATTATGAAATTATCATTATCTAGATTTAATATTTTGTTATTCGCACTTTTTTGCCGTAAAATAATCCTTTCTATTCTCAATTCGTTCATAAGAATATGAACGAAATTAACTAGTTTGAAAATCGTGCTGTAACTCGTAAGTTTACATAATACTAGCAAAACCTATAAATGGTTTGGTTTGGTTTGGAGTGCTACGGTCGGATTTTTGCAACATTAGGGCTAATGATACCGGGACCTACTGCTTAAAGCCGATTCCGAACGGCTACGGACATCCAAGGCATAGTGGGATTCGAACCCACGAACTCCGGTTCCGAAGGCCAGCACCCTAACCATTCGGCAATTGTTCGGCCAAAACGTATAAATACTGTAATTTAAGATCCTATTATAATTTAAAATGTCTAAATTTTAACTTATTATATTATAGCTTATCTTATAAAGGTATTTTTATAAATAATAGTAATCCTAAACAATTAAATATCAAAAGTAAGTAACCATAACATTGATTTATACTAGTAAATAAATGAAAATTTAACATATAAAAAATGTAAACGCACAAATATAATTATACATATTAAAAAATCTAATTATTATTCATTTGTCATAAAAAATATACATAAATAAAGAGATGAAATCATAAGAGTAAATTGCATAAATGGAAAATTATGCCTATGATTCCTCTCTGCTAATCCAAATGTGTCTGAGTAAAATACTTAAAATTATAGGTATCCCATTTATTTAAGCAGTTAAACAGTTGTGATGTTAACGATAATAACTAATGCTTACCATATATTCAAATGCATAAGCATGCAATTTCACTGAAATTTCTCTTGGGTTCGCCTAAATGCTATATACGAAAAGCCATTGATCATTGTGGAGTGATCATTCTTTAGAGATGAAATATATTTTAGTATGAGAAAGGCAAATACATACATTATATATATATATATATATATATATATATATATATATAAAATTGGTAATTAAAACAATTATTACATTTAAAAAAATACTTTGAAATTTAAAGATGCTTCAAACAAGTGGATTCAATAAGCCTTTTTGCGTCTACCTTTGAAAGTATATATACGTTCTTGTGCTCTTATAAAAATTACTTTCGTTTTATCAAACTTCCATGAAATTTAGAAATATTCCGAGTACAAACCCCACTTATTCTTTTCTTCCCTTTTCTACATCATTTTCTGTGTTGTCTATGGTGGGATGGATATTTTTTTAAACCTTTGTATTTTAAATTTAGGTAGTTTTTAGTTTTTAACTTATTAATCATTTTATTTTTAATGAAATTCTTTGATGAGTAAAACATACTTGGGTATCACACATATAAGCGTCATGGCATCTACGACATCGTCTCCAATTGGTTGACGAACCGCAATACGTTGGCTATTGATTGAGTTATACATTGAACCAATTGTTTCATGGGAATGATTGTACCATTGTCAAAATGTTGGTCATCCCAGTTCAATATAAAAAAAGCTTTTAATTGTTGTTAATTTATTTGCCTTCAAAAACCAAGTTTAAACAAAACACATTAGGTATATATTTGTCAACCGAGTGACTCCTTTCATGCTCAATATGCTGTTTACCTTTTTCTACAGCAAGTTGAGAAACATGATATAAAACATGGTGTGTCTGTGAGGTGTAAAATGTGCTACACAGCATAAACCTTTAATGAACGTAAGTTGCATTTTGGACAGCACATCACTATATCTTTCAGATAATACCTCAGTCAGAATCCACAAATATTAAGATGACGTGATATGGGTGGCTAAGCTGTTGGGGAACGATGGCTTATAATTTTAGCAGTTTCTTCAGAATTGCATCTTCAGAAGACACTTTACAGGCAAAATGATGTCAAATCACAAAATATTTCTATAAAACCATTGAAGATTTGGAATGAATGCTCTGCAAAAAATACATGCAAGACACAGATATAAATTACTAGCAGATAACAGAGAAGCTGTGACTTGTTATTTTAACTTCTAAATAAAATTGGGGCGGAGGAAAAACGAAATCGTTTACAGAACTAAACATTTGCTTGAGTAGGAAGTTATTCAGTCGCGAGGGCATTTTCCCCACTTTGGCATATGATTCAAAATTCTCCGACGATCAAAACATAATTCGTCTGTTAACAGAATTCTCTATGAATGTTCGTTTTTCATGTAAGCAATCTATTTTAAAACAAAAGATTACCCTACTGATAGGTCAGCATTAAGCAACTTCTTAACATATTTATTTTTGTATAGATAGCAATGTAAGCTATATAGTATAATTCCTTTCCACATTCTCAAATTCAAGCTATGTAGAAATTTATAGTAACAGCCTTGTTAACCCTCTCGCTACGCATCTCGCGATTTCCACGGGCAACATACATGTAGCAAAATTTGCGCAACCCGCGATTTCCCTGGGCATGCATTTTAGCCGTCTATTTAACTATGCAGCCCACTCCTTCACCGTCTATTCTTTCATTTTGGCTTTACTGTGATTTTCAATTGTTTATTTAGCTGTAAACTAGCAAATGGCTTTAATTGTCCACATTTCTACGAAATATAGAAGACTTTTTTTGTAGCATTTTGAGCGTGCTTTTCATATCTGAAACATGTCTGGCAGGAAGCTTTTCGCGAGTGATATGACCTATACTCCTGACGATATTTCCGACACTGATAGCACTTCTGACTCTGATTTCAAATATATTGAAGATCGTTATAGAGAAACTGATGAGAATTTCTCGGATTCCTCTGCGGGTAGTGATAAATCTGAAAATTCATATTCTGTTCAAAATATTCCATAGTGGTACAAAATTAATATGCAAAATATTGCACCAGCATCTGCTTTATTTCTTTTCCTTGGAAATCCCGGACTAAGTTTCACTATGGCAAATAATGCAACTGTTTTGGACTCTTTTGAACTTTATTTTGATGATGTTATGTTGCAATAATAATAAAAGAGACCTATAATACATGAGAGTAACACACCCATGAGACTAACTGCTCGAGACTTTGCTAGCCGTATACACCCAAATCCCATCAAGAAAGAGCCTTGTAGACAGTGGGCTGTCTGTTATTAAAAAAACTGAAGGTGAAACAAAAACTCGAACAGAAAAGCGAATTTTGGGGAAGGACAGCGAGGTAGGACTTTGCCTCTAGCCTTGTTTCGAAATTTGACAGACAAGACTTCATTTCTTATAAATTTTTTTTAAGTCTTTTTCAATTTTTAATTAGTATATACGTTTTGCTTTTGTATTTTATAAAATAAATGATAAATTAACGAATATTAAATTTCAAAACTAATTCTGTATTAAAAAAAACTCTTTAACAAAATTTTTTTCTATATTTTAACTCTAAAACGTATATAGATATGAAACATGTAATAAAAATATGCGCAATTTTTGAATCTATTTTGATAAAAAAAAATTCCGCAGCGAGAGGGTTAAAGCCTTGTAGTAATATTATAACAAATACAAAGCATCTTGTGCATGTCCTTTCGTTTTTTTAAATATTCTATTGCTAATAGGGTTAAAAATTTCGTCATAACGTTATGTCTTCTGTGACCAATATTGCTTCAAACTTAGCGTCCTTCTGAAAAATAGTTCTGTAGGTTTTGCAATTTGTAGTTAAATTACAATCAACCTCATATATGCATTGTTGTATTATAAAAACATTTAGGAATCCAAAGTACTTCGAAATTAATTATACAGTATAAAATCCCATATAAATGAAACAAAATCCAATCTTTAAGTTTATGATAAATGAAATTTCGTATTATTTAAAGATGCATCACTAAATTTTCTGAGGTTTAGAATTAGAATTCCTCAAGGAAACGGTAGAAATTATAATTCAAGATGCATTTACACACTTTAAAAAAATATGTTATGAGACAAATGGTTTTCTAAAATAATGCACTACATTTTCGATTAGTAGAATGAAGTTCTGAATTTCAATTATAACTAGAATAGTTATTTTTTCCTTTAAAGAGAGATTCATTAGTAAATGTTTTATTTATTTAGGATCATAACAATAAATATATGGGAAGTAGGGAAATAAAACATATCAGATTGTTCTAATAACAGTACAGTAATTTAATGATTATTTTTAGCTATCTAATGTAGTTGTTCTTTAATTAATGATTTTTTATTATAATTCTTTTCTGTCCTATAGTTATCAAGAAAGTTGTTAATTATACTGTGAATTATATATCAAATTTAATAATTTTTATCAGTAATTTAAAAATCTAACAATTTTATATTAATTTAATTAAATTTAGAAACATCTAAAAAAAGTAACTAATCTCTGGAGAAATTGATAGAATTTTTTCAAATTTAAATATATTATCTAGTCCTTAAACAGACTGAAAAATGTATGCAACATTCATCCCATAAAAGAGCAGTTAGTGTTATGGATTAATCGAGGTAAACGGAAACTTACAATAGTTAAATACAGAAATATATTGTGAATTTATAAAAAGAAAAAAAATTGTCATATGGATTACACCGTGGTAGATTTTTAGATACATGAAAGAAAGCAAAGTAAGGTTTAAACATATTTATTCTTAAGTTGAATTATTCGATACAATTTGCTGTATTTTATTGCTAACGTTTATATGTATTCATTGCGGCAGCAAGATTCAATCTCAAACCTTGTCTTAAGTATTTTAAAATTAATAATGAACTGTAAAGTAGACTTGGAAATTATGATTATAAAATTATGCAGCATCTGGACAAATAAAAACAATGTACAAAAACTACAAAAAGCTTCCAAGCATATATATACAAGCATATAATTATTACTCTTTTATGGAAAATTAGTTAAAGATAAAAAATTAAATAAAAAGTTTATCTAAAGAAAAATTATAGAGTACAAATCGGGTACAAGCGGAAAATATTATATATATATATATATATACTTTATTCGCTAAATTAAAAATATCAATTGGAAAATACATATGAACGTGCTAATGTCATCTATTATTTAAAAGTGCTTAAAATTTAATTAGAAATAAATAGTAGACACTCAGATAAAACGCATATTTACATTTAGAGGTATAAAGTTTTTCCTTTGTTATGCAGGTGTTAAAATTAGGATGAAATCTGAGATTTTAAGGTTTAGTGAAAATTTAATGAAAAACAATGTAATAAATAAATAAAGAGTAATAATGTCTGATATGACTAAATAATCCGTAATTTCAAAACGTTTTGCATGCATTTTCTGTAATTCAGCTGATACATTTTTCGCTGCCACTGAATAACAGAAGTTTAATTTTGTAAAATATTTTAATTGTATTAAATTAAAACTTTTTTTATCAAATATTTTTGTGATTTTTTAATAATATAAAATATTTTAAATGATATTTTATGAAGTTTCAGGGCATTTAGAAACATATTAGCACTTTTGTAAAAGCATTAAATTTTAATTTCTGCTATTAAATTCCTCCACTTAGATTGCATAGAGAGTCACGTAAAATGGTATCTATGCTAAAAGCTCTTCGCATGGTAAATATGAATCAACCCTAAATATCTCTTAATCTTTCCAAAATGCGACTATCTCCTTCTAAAATGCAAAAGATTCAACTCATGTGCCTTCGCGAATCCTGTATACTCATTAACCAAAACTCCACTTATCTAAATAAATATTTATTAGACATGTATCGATTAAACTTCTCTGGATGTGATATACAGTGACTGGATCAATACAGATGTAACTCATCCCCGCATCTAGGATTCTGAAATCTACTCGACTGGCATATCAGAATGCAAGTCATTTAAATAAATATATAAACGACATGAATATAATTAAACTGATCTACAGCTGTCTCAGAATAAATCGTAAGTGATAGAGATCTTTCTTCGTAATTGAGTTCCTGGTATAGAAATCTGAGGATGTTTAATTAAGATTTATGTTTAATGCATCTAATTGAAGGATGACACATTCAGAATAATTTTTATATATTTTTAATATATTACTGAAACACAATTTTTTGAAAATTACTGAGTTAAGATAAAGCCCATATTTAAACTTAAAGGTTTTTGAAAATACGAAATGTTATGATGCGAAAATGCAGTTACAGCATTGTTGTAATTGGAGATTTAGAAAAATAAATTCAGAAGAGTACGACATTTTTGTTGTCTTATTCTACCTGATTTAGCCGCAGGCTTAGCCGGGTTCACGAGATAAAAAATCTTCAAATAACCATAAAATAGAAAAGGACTGTGAAATATATCCTCCCTGTCTAGACCAGCAAAATTCATCAAGTGGTCTGGAGAATCCTGAACAGAGTTGCACTTCGAATATGTCAAATAGAATTTTTCCCCTAATCTGAAGAGAGGTACTGAATGGGTCCACTTGCCTAATCATGGTAGACTAAAATACGCAATCCACCTTGATTTATAGGGCACTACCTGGGGTCTTCCTATTATACAATGCTTGGATCGGAGGAGCTCTCCATAACCTTCAGAATGGAAGAAGATCTCAGAGAAAGTCAGAGTATCAGTAATTTAGAGGCTCTTTCCTGGGCCAGAAGATTAGCGGTAGAGTATGAAGCGAAATTACCTTATTAAATGTTCAATTAAATTTTATTATCAGTTTTATATCAATTTTTCTTATATAATTCTCCAATACAAAGCTGCAGATATTTGTTGGACGCTTTTCTTTGGGAGCACCATACTGGCTGGAAATATAATGCAATCCGTCAGTCGAATGAATTCTGAAATGCTATGTATGATGGATATTAGCAAAGGGAATATTTACGCATTTCGTAAAAGCAGGAGGAGTAAAGAATATTTCAACTAGAAACACCCTAAGAAGATAGTGAGGAATTCGGAATATTATAGATATTCTATAGTCAACGATTATGTTGTTACTTAAAGTTCCTTTTCTACAACAGACACAGCTGCTTTTGTATTAGACTGAGATAATTCTATGATGGGCCTAAAGGATATACCTCTCCGTTTGACATTTGATTTAAAACTATTCCACATGAATGTTGATCCTGGTTGAACTTGGTCTCGAGGCAGAGTGCAAGGTTCTGGAAAACTCGTCCAGTCCACCCCTGGTATAATAAGCAGACCCCAGGTGGTGTCTTTTCTATCAAAGGGAATTGCTTCGTTTAGTCTACCATTAGTAGGCATGTGGACACATCAAATACCTCTCTTTCGACAAGAGAAAAAACAATTTCGTGATGCAACTCTGTGCAGGCTTATCCGTATCACTTGATAAATAATGCGGGTCTAGATAGGGAGGACATATTTCTCAGACATCTTCTAGTTTATGATTATTTGAAGATTTTTGGGCTCGTAGACCTAGCCTAGCCTTTTAATAAGTCGGGTGGAAGAGGTCAAACACTGCAACAACATATAATCCTGATCATATAATCCTTATCGTATATCATATAATCCTGATTTCTTTTTAAATCTCCAATTATATCAATGTGGTAACTGCAATTTCATGTCATAATGTTTTATATTCTGATGAATTTTTAAATGCAATATATCCTTTATATATTAGCTCAGTAAATGGGAAGAAGTTGCCATTTTTCGGGTAAGAGTGTCCTTGTTTAAGTCATCGTCACCTTTATTACGTTTCTCCCTTTGCATATTTTTACTGTAAAATTAAAACTTGGACATAAGAAGACTTAACCCGCTAGGACGTGTGCTATCCACTGTAACATAGCAATCCATACCTGGTCTCTGAGACCTGATGCAACGTTTCTTATCTTAAAACCTGCAAAATTGCTTTTGATGATGAATAGAATTGATATTTCTAAAAACATTTTATTTATAACAAAAAAAATACAATATATTTCGGATTATTTAAAATAATAGTTTATGAAACTATTTTGAACATTAAATAATTTTTATTAGTAGGATGAAAGCACAATTAAAACACACAAAAGTTAAAAGCAAACTTACATTTCCTCTTTTAATTTCATAATTTTATTTAACCTTACAAGTGGACCCCAATTTAGGAAAAAGTCTCCCAAAATACGCTAAAGGTTTACTGTGTCAGTGGACAAAGCGTTCTATGATTTTTTCCTGAACCCTTTGTCTACTAGAATGGAATAAGGAAAACCCACCCTCGTTATTGCCCCTTTACTTCAGGTTATAAATAGATATATAAATAGATATTATAGATTGTTAATTTTTAAAACACATAAAGCTCGTCAAATCTCGAAGATCGTCAAATAAGATATAATTGATTCTAAAAGTAGAAATAAAAATATTCTTTTAGAGACTTATTTATGTTCTTTTACGAAAAACATCCAAGATATTTAAGTGGTGCAGTTAGAGATATCTCTGTTACCGGAAATGAAATACTTAGTTAGAATTAGAGATTTATAAAGGCGTGAAAAGCTATCAGCGTCTTTGTGCCTCAAGTGGTAGGGGTAAATCCCTCAATAATTGTCAGTGAAAGAGGGGTGCAGTTCCTAAACTATAGACCTGACCCTCCTACCGTAAAAGCACTGGCAGAAATGTACGTTACATATATTTTCAGAGCGTTTTTGGAGGTCGAAAATTGTATGTGACAACCGCTTTCAAGATATCATCGGTTTGAAGGAATTGTACGTGCAAAACGCTTAGAGGATTAAATAGCAATATATATTTCCCAGCATCTCACGTCCAATCACAAATAGTATTTAAAAATACAAAATTGTATCATAAAACACTGCGTCTCTCAAGTATGAATAAATTAAAAGTCTGTCTTCCTGAGAGAAATATTCAGAAAAAAATTGAAAAATGTATGCTATTGGGGTCTAGTAAGACTATGACAGAAATACTGAAAATCTGGGAAGTTTATTTGTATTGGGCTATTTTGTGTGGAATTTTTTTTATAAAGTTCGAACGTTATTGTCCGGACTCTTGTCTTCATGGGTTCAAAACTTTTTATATTTCACATATAACTTGAATCACTGAAATCATTTAAAAAAGTACTGTTTTCTTTAAAGGCTTGATAATTTTCAATCTAATAATAAGTATTTTATAATCATTCTGTTTTTATGGAAAAACATTTCTTTTATACAAATATACCTATGTGAGTAGTGTTGACAACTTTTCTTTAAGGATTCCTATATGTGGCTTTTTCAGTTACCTTTCTTAACGCCATTTAAAAACTATATGACAAACCATTCCACAGTAGAATTATATCCCACAAAATACATAATATGCAGTACCATACCCAATTTATCATGTTTGGGAATGCCGCTCAAACCTTGTAGACAACAATGACTATTTCTTACTCAACGATTTATACATTACACATTTCATAGAAAGACGGGATTAAAAAACTAAAACAATTGAATATATTTCCGTATATATATATATAATATATATATATATATATATTATATATATATATATATATATATATATATATATATATATATATATATATATATATATATATATATATATATATATATATATATATATATATATATATATATATATTATATATATATATATATATATATATATATATATATATATATATATATATATAATATATATATATATATATATATATATATATTATATATATATATATATATATATATATATATATATATATATATATATATATATATATATATATATATATATATATATATATATATATATATATATATATATATATATGTACACTTCAAAATTTTAACTAGAAAGTATTCTAACGAATTTTATCTATCGGTGGCAATACGGTAGGATTTATATTTTACCTCTAATATCCTTTCGAGATGGAAGATCAATAATATGTTCAATATTATTATGAAAGGAATAAAATACAAATGACGTGCCTAAATTATTCATGAACCCTCATTTTTATGGTAATGAACAAAATAAATATTTTTGTATAATTACGACTGAATAAAAATTTTAAGGTTATAAATGTTTGCAGGATAGTTACTACATAGATTAAGGGTTATGATACGTTACCTTAGCCCGCATCTCTAATTTACTCACTGCGTTTAAATTCTTTGTAGTTTAAAATTTGTTAAAAAGGAATGGTTCACTGCTGTTCAATTTTATTAATGGATATTTAATTATCTAAAAGCTTTTAACAGATATCTTTGCCAGAAAAGTTGTTAAACTCGTTATTATGAATTAAATTTTTAAGATAGAATTTTTAAAACGAATATTTATAATTAAATATTCCTTTTTCTATATATTTAATAAATTATATCTGTTCTACAAATCGTTTTCAAAAGTTTTCATTATACATTATTTTAATTTTTTCTTCTGTATTATAAATGATATTATTTTTGTAAGCGGAAAATGGCCAAATTTTATTTATGAATATAATATACAATTTCAACTCAAATTAAAAAGTTTGATTTAGAAATAATCTACAGTAAAATGATATAAAAAGTAGCTAAATTATTTAGCTTTTATTTTTGAGCAGTAACGGAAATTATAAAATTACACATTTACCATTAACTAATAATAAATATTACTAGACTTATTTGTAATTTTTTTCAGATGGATTTATGAACTCTTTTATGATAGATATTTTTACACGAATATTTAATAATTAAATAATTATTTCTCTATAATTTAATAAATTATATCCTTTTTATTCATCTTTTTAAATCAAAAGCGTTCTTTATACTTCTTTTTAATTTTTTCTTCTGCGTAATAATTGATAGTATATTTGTAAGCAGAAAATACGCAAATTTTATTTATAGGTATAACACACTATTTGGCATCAAATTATAAAGTTTGATTTAGAAATGATGTGCAGTAAAATAAAAAAAATTATTAAAGTATTTAGTTTTTTTTTATTTGTAACCAGTACAAGAAATTATAAAATTATACCATTCCTATAAAATAATAGTAAATATTACTAGACTTATTTGTAATACTTTCTCAGATGACTTTGTCAACGCTTTTTAGAGAGCGATTTTTGAAATTTCTAAAATGAATACCTCATACATAAATATTCCTTTCTTTATTTATTAAATAAATTATATATGACATATTGAAAATCTTTAGTTGCCACAATACATATTTATAAATCATAAGTGTTCATTAAGCTTCATTTCAATTTTTACTCATGTCTCAATTGATACAATGTTTGTAAGTAAGAAATGAATGTCCTTTATAGATATTATACATAATTTTAATTTTATCTGAAATTAAAAAGTATGACTCATGAACGAGCTGCAGTCAAATAATTGTAAAATTATCTATTTAATTGTACTTTTATTTCTTCTTAGTAAATGAAATTATAAAATTATATATGAATATCCATAAAGTAATACTATATTTATTTCTACTGTGTTCATTTGAAGAAAATAAAATATATAAAAAACATTTTATTTTCTAAATGTATAAAAGGAGATTATTTTAAAATACATATTTTTAAATAATAAATGCTCATTAAGCTTCACTTTAATTTATACTCATGTCTCAACTGATATTATATTTGTAAGTAGGAAAACCCAACGAAAGTTCTTTATATATATTATGCATAATTTAAATTTTATCTCAAATTAGAAAGTATGACTCATGAACGAGCTGCAGTCAAATAACGCTAAAATTAGCTTTTTAATTGTACTTTTATTTATTGACATTAAATAAAATTATAAAATTATATATTGATATCCATAAAGTAATACTATATATTATTTCTACTGTGTTCAATTGAATAAAATAAAAATATAAAGAACTTTTATCTAAATGCATAATAGGAGATTAAATTAAAATACATATTTTTAAAACTTAAGTGTTCATTAAGTGCATTAAGTTAAGTCACTTAAGTGTTCACTTTAATTTATACATATGTCTAAATTGATATAATGTTTGTAAGTAGGATATCCCAACGTATGACATTTATAAATATTATACATAATTTTAATTTAACCTCAAATTAAAAAGCATGGCTCATGAACAAGTTGCAGTCAAATAAAGCTAAAATTAGCTTTTTAATTGTACTTTTATTTCTTCTCAGTAAATGAAATTATAAAATTTTATATTCATATCCATAAAGTAATACAATATTTATTTCTACTGTGTTCAATTAAGGAAAATAAAATATATAAACAACTTTTTTCTCTAAATGTATAAAAGGAGATTATTTTAAAATACATATATTTTCAAAGAACAGTCTAAAGAATTATATACACATTACATATTTTTTAATCATAAATGTTTATTAAGCTTAAGTTTAACTCATGTCTCAGTTGATACAATGTGTGTAAGTAGGAAATCTGAAAAAATGTCCTTTATAGATATTTTACATAATTTTAATTATATCTCAAATTAAATAAGTATGATTCATGAACGAGCTGCATTAAAAAAACTATAAAATTAACTATTTAATTGTACTTATTTCTGCTCAGTATACGAAATTATAAAATTATATATTTATATCGATAAAGTAATACTATATAATATTTCTACTGTGTTCAATTGAAGAAAATAAAATATATAAACAACTTTTATTCTTAATTTATAATAAGAGATTGTTTTAAAATACATAATTTTAAATCATAAGTGTTCATTAAGCTTTTTAATTTTTTACACATGTATCAATTGATACAATGTTTGTAACTAAGAATTCCCAACGAATGTCCTTTATTATGGATATTTTACATAATTTTAATTTTACCTCAAATTAAAAAATATGACCCATGACCGAGCTGCAGTCCAATAACGCTAAATTTAGCTATTTAATTTTACTTTTATTTCTGCTCAGTAAATGAAATTATAAAATTATATATGGGTATCCATAAAATAATAATATATTATTTATCTACTGTGTTCAATTTAAGAAAATAAAATGTATAATTACATTTTTTTCTAAATGTATAAAAGAAGATTATTTTAAAATTTATATATCATTCAAAGAACAGTCTAAAGAATTATATACACATTACATATTTTTTAATCATAAATGTTTATTAAGCTTAAGTTTAACTCATGTCTCAGTTGATACAATGTGTGTAAGTAGGAAATCTGAAAAAATGTCCTTTATAGATATTTTACATAATTTTAATTATATCTCAAATTAAAAATATGACTCATGAACGAGTTGCATTCAAAAAATTGTAAAATTAGCTATTTAATTGTACTTTTATTTCTGGTCAGTAAATGAAATTATAAAATTATATTTGGATATCCGTAATGCAATACTACATTTATTTCTACTGTGTTTATTTGAAAAAAAATGTATAAAAAAATTTATTTTCTAAATGTATAAAAGGAGATTATTTTAAAATACATATTTTTAAATCACAAGTGCCCACTAAACTTTACAATAGTTTATACTCATGTCTAAATTGATATAATGTTTGTAAGTAGGATATCCCAACGTATGACATTTATAAATATTATACATAATTTTAATTTAACCTCAAATTAAAAAGCATGGCTCATGAACAAGTTGCAGTCAAATAATGCTAAATTTAGCTGTATAATTGTAATTTTATTTCTTCTCAGCAAATGAAATTATAAAATTATATACAATAAAGTAATACTATATTTATTTCTACTTTGTTCAATTGAAGAAAATAGAATATATAAATAACTTTTATCTCTAAATGTATAAAAGAAGATTATTTTAAAATTTATATATCATTCAAAGAACAGTCTAAAGAATTATATACACATTACATATTTTTTAATCATAAATGTTTATTAAGCTTAAGTTTAACTCATGTCTCAGTTGATACAATGTGTGTAAGTAGGAAATCTGAAAAAATGTCCTTTATAGATATTATACATAATTTTAATTTTATCTCAAATTAAAAAGTATGACTCATGAACGAGCTGCATTAAATAACTCTAAAATTAGCTGTTTTATTGTACATATTTCTTCTCAGTTTACGAAATGAAATATTATATATTTATATCCATAAAGTAATACTATATTATTTCTACTGTGTTTATTTGAGAAAAATAAAATATATAAAAAACTTTTTTTTTCTAAATGTATAAAAGAAGATTATTTTAAAATACATATTTTTAAATCATATGTTTTCATTAAGCTTCACTTTAATTTATACTTATGTCTCAATTGGTACAATGTTTGTAAGTAAAAAATCCCAACAAATACCCTTTATAGATATTATACATAATTTTAATTTTATCTCAAATTAGAAAGTATGATTCATGAACGAGCTGCAGTCAAATAATTGTAAAATTATCTATTTAATTGTACTTTTATTTCTGCTCAGTAAATGAAATTATAAAATTATATATCGATATCCATAATGTATCACTATATTTCTTTCTACTGTGTTCATTTGAAGAAAATAAAATATATAAACAACTTTTTTTTTCTAAATGTATAAAAGAAGATTATTTTACAATACATATTTTTAAATCGTAAGTGCTCACAAAGCTTCACTTTAGTTTATACTCATGTCTCAATTGATACAATCCATGTCCATGTAGGAATTCCCAATCGATATCCCTCATAGATATTTTAAATAACTCTAATTTTTGTCTCAAATTAAAAACAGATCTCATAAACGAACTGCAGTCAAATAACGCTAAAATTAACTATTTAGTTGTAATTTTATTTCTTCCCAGTAAATGAAATTATAAAATTATATATCGATATCCATAAAGTAACATTATATTTATTTCTACTTTGTTGAAGTGAAGAAAATAAAATATATAAACATTTTTTTATAAATGTATAAAAGGAGATTATTTTAAAACACATGATTTTAAATCACAAATCCTCATTAAACTCTACCTTAATTTATACTCATGTCTCAATTGGTACAATGTTTGTATGTAAGAAATCCCAACAAATACCTTTTATAGGTATTATACATGATTTTAATTTTATTTCAAATTAGAAAGTATGAGTCATGAACGAGCTGCAGTCAAATAATGGTAAAATTAGCTATTTAATTCTACTTTTATTTCTTCTCAGTAAATGAAATTATAAAATTATATACAATACTGTATTCAATTGAAGAAAATAGAATATATAAATAACTTTTTTCTCTAAATGTATGAAAGGAGATTATTTTAAAATCTATATATAATTCAAAGAACAGTCTGAAGAATTATATGCACATTACATATTATTTAATCATAAATGTTTATTAAGCTTAACTCATGTCTCAGTGAATACAATCTTTGTAAGTAGGAAATCCCAACGAATGCCCTTTATAGATATTTTACATAATTTTAATTATATCTTAAATTAAAAAAATATGACTCATGAACGAGCTGCATTAAATAACTGCTATTAATAATTTTCTATTTAATTGTACTTATTTCTGTACTTTTCTTTAATTGTACTTATATGAAATTATAAAATACACATTTTTAAATCATAAGTGGTCATTAAGCTTCCCTTTAATTTATAACGATGTCACAATTGATACAATATTTGCAAGTAGGAAATCTCCACAAATATCCTTTATAGATATTATACATAATTTTAAATTTATCTCAAATTAAAAAGTATGACTCATGAACGAGTTGCAGTCAAATAATTGTAATTAGCTATTTAATTGTACTTTTATTTCCGCTCAATAAAAGAAATCATAAATTTATATATGGTATATAGTAGTACTATATATATTTCTAGTGTGTTAAATTAAAAAAAATAAAATATATAAACAACTTTTTTTCTAAATGTATAAAAGGAGATTATTTCAAAATATATTTATAATTCAAACAGTCTAAAGAATTATACGATTTAGGAAAACAGATCGTTTTAAAAACATTAATCTGGGGAAAAGATAAAGACTCAACAAAAATAAAAATTTAAATGTACTTTTTGTTTATATCCGTGGGTGTGAAATACAGATATTTTTTTAAGGAAAAATATACATATTCGTGAATGTGCATATAAAATTCCCTAGACTTCTAAAGAAGTAGTCATATGGTTTTCTACATCACGTACCAAGGCTTCTTTCTTCTCTTAGAAGATTCAGTTTGGAAATTGCATGCAAATGTAGGAAATTTACTGAATATATATGTGAGGAAATCAAATTATAAATAAACAGGAAGCTGTTTTTAAACTTAAACTAGTATATATCCCTATATTTAAATATATAAAAACGAGATTTTATATTTTCGCAGTTTATAAATATATATTTCACATTTGTGCAATTTTTACGTATGTTCATCGTTTGTTTTTAACTTACTAGCATATTTCTCGTCACATGAATTATCAGAAAAATTTTTAATTTTCCAGAACTGTAAAGTACCCTATGAGGCATTTAAAAAATAGTTTGTTTTTTGGATGAGAATTATCTGGTACACCCTCACTAACTTGTTAATCTTTACTGACTGTGGTCTGATACTAACTTTCATTTATTTTGTCATATTCCATGATAGGATGGAGAGCAAATGTTTTAACTGAAAACCAGTGATTATTTGGATGTATATATTAATGATGTCCAAAATTTAGCGAATCGATTGCAAACCATGTGGTTATGTATAAAAAACAAACACACAAACGAGCAAACTTCTTAATTTTCAAAGATATAGAACTTAAATATTAGATATTTATTAGTTCTTGGAAAATAGACTCCTGGGCTTTTGTAAAAACAATTTATTCTTGATACCTTTGATAAAATTTTCCTTCCATTTAAAAAATAATCTATAATTGAATTTAAAATTGTCACATATGTACTTAATCTATTATTTAAGCCAAAAATAAAAGAAAATTATTTACATAATGTCTAATTTCAGTGATAAAAATTTGAAAATAATGCAGACGATATTTAAATAATTGTAAATTAGAAATGATTAAATGAAATAGTTAAAGGAATGATGTTATAACGCTATAAAATAATGTTATTTTCATCTGTTTATAATGTAATATTGATACATTTAATCACCTGTTCTTAACGAGGGGAAATAGGGCTTGATATAATGATATTAAACGCTTGAAAATGGGGGAAGGGGTGGTATTCGACCGTTTTAAAGATGACAGTAATTTTTGCTGTGATATGAAGCATACTTATATTAACTTATTTTGGAATCGGATAGATAGTTTAGGAAAAGAAAAACTTTACTCGCTTTTTCTAACCCTATCTCATCAAGAATATAATACGTATGACTCAATCTATTCCAGGCACAATAGCTTCACAATTCCGAGGACAGACGGACAGATAACTTAGGATATCATTATATAGGGAATATGCTTTCTCTTTAAAAATTATTAAAAATGATAAAATTTATAAAAACATTTCGGAACGTTGTTATTACTTTTCGATATACTGTGTGTCTCACTTGCTATCCAAATCTATTCTTATTTTGCTGTGTATGACATTGTTTCTAATACTTTTTAACTTGTTTCTTCTACGTTAAAAATCACTACTGTAAAACGATTGTTTGTATCAATTCAATTTAATTAAGCATTTTTAGATGCGAATAACTGCCTGCAAATACAATTATTAGTATCCATTTGTTTCTTTTTTACGTATTTTATATTGAAATTCATTGAATGTTATAAATGCATTGGTAGTACAAACAACAAAACTAACAGTTTGAAAATTATGTGCATTCACCTAACGTTCTTCTACACCTTCACCTAAAATATTTACATAATCTTCAATATTTTGAGTTTCACATTTGAAATTTACAATAAGTAAGTTAAATAAATAACACTGTTTGTAAAACTGTTAAAGTAAATTTTAAATCAATAACTTCATTTTCTTTAAATTATTACTATTTAAGTTACAACTTATAAATAAGTAGAAAGTTGCATAGTATTTCAATCAAAAGTGTCTAATTGGCTAGTTCGTTCATTTGGAGTTCTACAATCTGCAGTTGTAAAACACAAGAGCTGATAAAACCTATTGTTTAAAATCATTTCCAAAGTAGTACGAACAACTATGCCTAGCAATGATTTCAAACCGATGAATTTCGGTTCAGAAGATCAGTACTTTACCCATTTAGTCATCGTTTGGAACGAAATTTAGTAACTTACGATAAAAGTAATTAAAGTTTGATGCAAACAAATATAAGATTTGTTATGGTTAGCGGAATGATATTTTCAGTTTCAAAAACTAGCAAAAAACTTATGTTTAACTATTGTCTACAACTAAAATTTAGAAAGACGTCCAAAACAAAGAAACTGGATATTGTGGCAAAATAATTTTAAATAGTAATAGACCTGGTTAGAATAAATAATATTATATTTAAAATATGAGCGACCAATACAGAGTTGTGTATAAAACAGTCAGTTAAATATAAAAATATCACCAAGACAAATAGTGACGATGCTTCACCTCCAGTAGCTGGAGGCTGACTGACATTTTTTTCTTTAGACTAGTATGATATCCATTTATTTTTTCACTATTATAATTTAGGTAAAAAGGATATAAATCAATATTTTCCCCAAAACATTGTGTTTGTTTATGTGTATAGGATTCAAAGTAATATCCTACTCCAGGCATTATATCTGCATCAGTTTTTCGTAGGCATATTATTATAATTACATAAATTCTTTGAAGCATTTCAAGCATCCATTATATGTTATTTTTAAACTTAAAATGCAGCATTAATAATTTGATACATTTAGTCCTTATTTTATCCCTAATGAATAAATGATATTTGTATCACATTGGATTATCCCACAAATTTGTGAATTTACATATTTTTATTAAAATATTTTCACGCCTTTGTCTTCCCAGAAGTATCATTTTTGGAATTTACGAGAACAGGGAAAATGAGTTTTTTAGTGTTATTATGTTTGTCTAATATTGGCCAAGACGGAATAAACATTTCTTGATCATTAGGAGCTCTATTAGACCATCATAAATTTAGCAAACTAACAGCTATTAGGCTCGCAAAAATATAAAAAAAAGTATATACAGCACTATTATTAATAAATGAAGGAAGGAAATGAAAATGAATCTAAATCAGTGCTTAGCTTTTCAACACACGAATCTTAAACAAAAATATGCTCCTGTGCATACGCAGATTCTGAAAGTTACTCTAAGGTTCGTAATATGCTATTACATAACGGTCAATATAATCAAGAGTCGGTAAATGCAGCGAAATCAAAATATTTAAGGTATGGTATATCAAAGACAGACATAAATCTACTGCACAGAGAAAATCTAACACAATCTGTGGATACTGATCTTGAGAATGTGTCGAGATAATATAGAAACAACATTATTTGCAACCATGTGATATACTCGTAAATGAATGTATTAAGTTCAAAATATTTTTTCATTTATTGTAACTTTAAATAAATTGAGTTTTGAGTCTTAAATGCTTTCAATTAGTATTCTGAATGATTACATCATTCGTACTTAAGGATTTTGAAGACTTTTTATATTTCAACATCGAAATATAGCTTGAAAAATTGTGATGACAATAAAAATAATTAATTTGGTTAATAGTAATGCTCGAATAAACTGCACTAAATACGTGCTCTAAAAAAATGTAATAATTACTGAACACTGTTTTGAAAAAGAATGGCAAAAAAAAATCAATATTTTTTTTTCTTAAAACGCACAATTCAGAACGATGTCTTTCCAAGAAAATTACAAAAATACAAAAATAATCAAAATTTGAGTATATTGGATATTTATAAAATTGGTACTATTTGTAATTCTTTGAATATTATTATTATTGTCGAAATAGCATATTGTTCAATTGGCATGCAAGATACAAATTGATAGTATGATGTGTTTTCCCTTGATGAAACCCTTACCTTTCATATCTTAAGAATAAAGTAAATAAAGTGGGGCCTCGAGTCAAGGATGCCTTTACACTCATAGCTTAGTAATAGAGTAGTTAACAATTATATTTTATTTTACATTATATTTTAGTAAAATATATATTGAAAAATGAGCGAATCAGAATGAATATGAATACTCTGTTGGAAAACGGCTCACAAGGAAGAGATAAGTCATAAGTGATAAATAGAAAAAAATATATATTTTATACTTGAATAAATAAATGTTACAGCTTACAATCCCATGTAAATGATAAATATCAATAAAACGATTGTTTTATTTTCTTTCACATTGTTATTTTCAATTCTCGATAACATTCGAATGTGAAAAATTATAGCAACATAAAGTACAACTTTTCTCGAATTATCACGAGTGTGCACAGTTTGACTGATTTAGAGCGCTCGAGTTATATCGAGCGTGCACGTTAACGGGTTAATTTGATTAAACACCATTAACAAATTACCAGGAAGGGATTTCGCGTATGAAACACATTTAATTTTAATGAAAGCAGTAACATTCTTATTTTGCTTCGTTAAAAGATAAAATATAATTTGTTTCAACTTTCCTCAGACTTAACAATTTAGTGGAGAGTGGTTTCACAGCGAAATATCAGGTTAAACATTTTGTTCTTTAAGTTTTAGAGAAGTAGAAATTATTTTTCATTTTTTTATGTTTTTGACATTTAAAACTTACAATAAATGACAGTAAGACATTTAATTTATTTTTTCCTTTTCAAATATGCTGTGGTGTAGTACATTGCTCTTGTTATTTCAAAGCCACTAATAACCCAATTTTGCTTTATATTGTCTTTAATTATTGTAAAATGCCACTGATCTATATTACAATATTCATATATAGAACAAAAGACAAGAAAAGGTGCTAAAAAATATATATAAAAAATTAAAAATAAAAAATCAATCCACTGGTATACCTAAAAAAATAAAAGAAAAAAAAAACTTGGATTTTTTTTTTTACTTTTTATTTTTATTTTTAATTTTGTATTTTGTTCTATATATGAATATTGTAATATAGATCAGTGGCATTTTACTATAATTAAGGACGATATAAAGCAAAATTATGTTAATAGTGGCTTTGAAATAACAACAGCAATGTACTACAAAATATATGTATTTATATTTGCTGTACCTGGAAAGTTAGTAATGAAACTGTTTATGACCCCAAACAAAAGTATCTATTCAAACAATGCTTATAAAAAGTTAAATTATTTATTTATTTTATTTTTTAAAAAACACTTTTTTATGGTTCTGCCAATATAATTAAAATTTTAAATAATATTATGTTCACGTTATAAATGTGTTATAATGTGATTATAAATTCAATAGAATTATCATATTAAAATTAATTCGAATAATAAAATCAATTTATCAACTTTTTTGTCATATATACATAGTTTACAGAAATAGTAATCTGAGATTTTATCATATACTGCTTAGTTAATTACGATGTGTATCACTAAGTATATGTATATAATAAATTCTCCATTAAAATTTTAAATAAATTTGCTAAACATGTGTTCTACAAGCTTATTTCACAAGATGCGTGACTAAATGAAAGTGATTTTTCAGAATATATATATTGTCTCTTAAAGTCCACTAATAAACGCACTCACTAAATAGAAACATTGTGCTAGTTTTACAATATAATGTGGGATACCATTAGAAAATATTTAACTAAGCAAAAATAAATAGCTTTCAAAAGAAGTTTACTTTATTTCTCTGTAAATATATTTTTAAATACTGTTTATTTCAGGAACTGAAGCACGTACAGAATCAAAAATATTCTTTCCACAAAATTGTATATATGCATTATTTATGCATGTAATACACAAAATATATACAAATGTAAATATATGTATAAAAATATAAAATAATGATATATATATATTTTTTATATATATATTATATATTATATATATATATATATATAATATATTATATATATATATATATATATATATATATATATATATAATATAGATATATATATATATATATATATATATATATATAAATATATATATATATATATATATATATATATATATATATATATATATATATAATATAAAATATATATATATATATATATATATATATATATATATAATATATATATATATATATATATTTATATATATATATATATATATATATATATATATATTTATATATATATATATATATATATATATACATATATATATATATATAATATATATATATATATATATATATATTATATATATATATATATATATATATATATATATATATATAGATATATATATATATATTCATATATATAATATATATATATATATATATGTATATATACATATATATACATATATATACATATATATATATATATATATATATATTATATATTTATATATATAATATATATTTATATATATATATATATATATATATATATATATATATATATATATATAATATATATATATATATATATATATATATATATATATATATATATTTATAATAATAATATATATAAATAATATAGATAGATAATAGAAAATAATTTATAATTAGAATATTTAGGAATATAAATATTAAAATTTAGTTTCTAACATGATTTTTTATAAATAAATACATAAATCTATATGCTGTACAAAATTAAAATTTTCCCTATATATATTGATTTCCTATTTTTAGACAAGAAGTGCCAAGCTTATTTGACAGAAATGGATATATTAGACAATATAGCATTCACTGCTTTTGAGTGACGCATTTAAAAATTTCTGCTATAAAACTGACAATGTGAATCTACTTAAGTGATTGAAAGACAAATACTGCTATGTCACGAAATTATCACTATTCGATACTAAAAAATAAATTCTTACTCATTTTCTTCGAAAGAGAAATTCATACATAATCTGTCGTTTTTTAAATATATTTGAAACAGTTTTATTATATGTAAATATTAATATACCTGGAAATATAAAATATTAATATTGTTATAATAAAATATCGCAACTAATTAATGGGTTAACGAATTTAGTGGCATTTTTATTCATGGTCTTATAGTCAATTAATTGTTTAATTAATGAATAATTTTAACAATAATTTTAAACTATATATAATTTAGTAAATAGTTCATGATGAAAGCATATTCTATTTTTGAGGATTTAAGAGAGTGTTGATTATTTTTTAAATATTTTTAATGATTAATATAATAAATAAGTTTTAAATTTAATAAATGCTTCGTTTATTCTTCCTAACATTTTGTATGAAAAATTTAATAAGTAAGAATAAAAGTGTTTGAATAAATTTGAATCGTGCCCTTATATTGTATTAATTTATTTAATTAATCAATCATTTTAACTTTAAGTATTTAGTATTTATTAAATCTAATTAATGAGTAATATATTAAATGAGTTTTAAATTTAATAAATGCTTCATTTATTCTTCCTAGCACCATTTATGAACATTTCAATGAGTAAAAATAAAGGTTTTTAAATAAATTTAATTATTGTATTTATATTCTATTAATATATTTAATTAATTAATAATTTTAAAGATAATTTTAAACAATATATATTTTAGTAAACAGTTCCTGATGAAAGCATATTCTATTTTTGAGGAGTTAAGAGAGTGTTTAATATTTTTTAAATCTAATAATTGATTAATGTTATTAAGCAGTTTTAAATTTAATAAATGCTTCGTTTATACTTCCTAGCCCCTTGTGTGAAAGTTTTATTAAGATAAATAAATGTCTTTCAAAAAATTTGAATCTTGAACTTAAAAGTCTCGTATTTATTTAATTAATGAAGAATTTTAACGTGAATTTTAAACACTACATTATTTAATAAACATTTTTTGATAAAAGCATATTCTAATTTTCAGGAATTAGAAAGTGTTTAATATTTATTAAATTTAATTAATGACTAATGTAATAAATGAGTTTTATATTTAATAAATGCTTCATTTATACTTTCTATCAAGCTTATGTGAAACTTTTAATGAATAAAAATAAAGGTGTTTAAATAAATTTGATTAGTGTACTTAAATTCTATTAATTTATTTATTTAATTAATAATTTTAACGAGAATTTTAAACAATATATAATTTAGTAAATATTTTCTATTGAAAGTATATTCTATTTTTGAGGATTTAAGAGAGTGTTTAATATTTTTTTAAATCAAATTAATGATTAATGTAATAATTGAGTTTTGAATTTAATAAATGCTTCATTTATACTTGCTAGCATCTTGTATGAAAATTTTAATGAGTAAAAATAAAGGTGTTTAAATAAATTTGTTTCGTGTACTTAAATTCTATTCATTTATTAAACTAATTAATAATTTTAATGACAATTTTACACAATATATAATTTAGTAAACAATTTTTGATGAAAGCATATTCTAATTTTGAGGAGTTAGAAAGTGTTTAATATTTATTAAATCTAATTAATGACTAATGTAATAAATGACTTTTAAATTTAATAAATGCTTCGTTTATACTGCCTAGCACCTTGTATGAAAATTTTAATGAGTAAAACTAAAGGTTTTTTAATAAATTTGATTATTGTACTTAAATTCTATTAATTAGTTTAATTAATTATTAATTTTAAAGATAATTTTAAACAATATATAATTTAGTAAATAGTTCATGATGAAAGCATATTCTATTTTTGAGGATTTAAGAGAGTGTTGATTATTTTTTAAATATTTTTAATGATTAATATAATAAATAAGTTTTAAATTTAATAAATGCTTTGTTTATACTTCCTAACATCTTGTATGAAAATTTTAATAAGTAAAAATAAAAGTGTTTGAATAAATTTGAATCGTGCATTAAAATTATATTTATTTATTTAATAATAATTTTAACGAATTTTAAACACTACATAATTTAGTAATAATTTTTTTTTAAAAGCTATTCTAATTTTGAATTAGAAGTGTTTAATTTTATTAAATCTAATTAATGTAATGTAATAAATGAGTTTTAAATTTAATAAATGTTTTTTATACTTCCTAGCACCTTGTATGGAAATTTTAATGAGTAAAAATAAACGAGTTTAAATAAATTTGATTCGTACTTAATTTCTATTAATTAATTAAATTAATTAATAATTTTAAAGATAATTTTAAACAATATATAGTTTAGTAAATATTTCCTGTTGAAAGCATATTCTATTTTTGAGGATTTAAGAGAGTGTTTAATATTTTTTTTAAAAATCAAATTAATGATTAATGTAATAAATGAGTTTTAAACTTAATAAATGTTTCATTTATACTTTCTATCACCAATTACGAACATTTTAATGAGTAAGAATAAAAGTTTTTATATAAATTTGATTAGTGTACTTAAATTCTATTAATTAATTTATTTAATTAATGATTTTAATGAGAATTTTATACAATATATAATTTAGCAAATAATTTCTATTGAAAGTATATTCTATTTTTGAGGATTTAAGAGTGTGTTTAATATTTTTTATATCTATTTAATGATTAATGTAATAAATGAGTTTTATATTTTATAAATGCTTCGTTTATACTTTCTAGCATCTTGTATGAAAATTTTAATCAGTAAAAATAAAAGCAATTAAATAAATTTGATTCGTGTACTTAATTTCTATTAATTAATTAAATGAATTAATAATTTTAAAGATAATTTTAAACAATATATAGTTTAGTAAATATTTCCTGTTGAAAGCATATTCTATTTTTGAGGATTTAAGAGAGTATTTAATATTTTTTTAAAATCAAATTAATGATTAATGTAATAAATGAGTTTTAAATTTAATAAAGGCTTCATTTATACTTCCTAGCATCTTGTATGAAAATTTTAATGAGTAAAAATAAAGGTGTTTAAATAAATTTGTTTCGTGTACTTAAATTCTATTAATTTATTAAACTAATTAATAATTTTAATGACAATTTTACACAATATATAATTTAGTAAACAATTTTTAATAAAAGCATATTCTAATTTTGAGGAGTTAGAAAGTATTTAGTATTTATTAAATCTAATTAATGAGTAATATATTAAATGAGTTTTAAATTTAATAAATGCTTCATTTATTCTTCCTAGCACCTTGTATGAAAATTTTAATGAGTAAAAATAAAGGTTTTTAAATAAATTTGATTATTGTATTTAAATTCTATTAATATATTTAATTAATTAATAATTTTAAAGATAATTTTAAACAATATATATTTTAGTAAACAGTTCCTGATGAAAGCATATTCTATTTTTGAGGAGTTAAGAGAGTGTTTAATATTTTTTAAATCTAATTTATGATTAATGTTATAAAGGAGTTTTAAATCTAATAAATGCTTCGTTTATACTTCGTAGACCCTTGTGTGAAAATTTTATTAAGTAAAAATAAATGTCTTTAAATAAATTTGAATCGTGCATTTAAAAGTCTCTTATTTATTTAATTAATGAAGAATTTTAATGATAATTTTAAACACTACATATTTTAATAATCATTTTTTGATAAAAGCACATTCTAATTTTGAGGAATTAGAAAGTGTTTAATATTTATAAAATCTAATTAATGCCTAATGTAATAAATGAGTTTAAATCTAAGAAATATTTCGTTTGTACTTCCTAGCACCTTGTATGGAAATTTTAATGAGTAAAAATAAACGAGTTTAAATAAATTTGATCGTTGTACTTGTATTCTATTAGTTTATTTATTTAATTAATAATTTTAACTAAAATTTAAACAATATGTAATTTGGTAAATATTTCCTGTTGAAATCATATTCTATTTTTGAAGATTTAACAGAGTGTTTAATATTTTTTTTTTAAATCAAACTAATG
>CM063510.1:131213907-131223907 GCA_032207245.1 Pardosa pseudoannulata
ATATATATATATATATATATATATATATACAGAGTGAGAGAGTTAGGGAGGGAGGGAGTGGGAGTTGAAAAATTTTGTATAAAACATTTGTCTTAACAGAAACAAATGTTAACTCTGTATTTAATTTTTTAAATTTTCCTCGTGAAATAATTAAATTTTATGAGAATTTTCTATAGATTTAAACTTTTGTTCAGTTTGAATGACCGTTATCAAGATATTCTTCTAAAATATGTATGTAAAATGTTATGCTTTAAAGTGTCATTAAAAAATAAAAATACATTTAAATTTCTAAAAAATATAGCAAAACCTTTTAATATTTTGTTTCCATTTAAATATTCTGTTTTTAATGTCTTTAATTCCTTCTTACCGGTATTGAATGATGAAAGAAACTTTTGTGGAAATTGCGTTTACATGAAATAAACATCAGTTAGGGAATGAAGAGTGATCTTATAGGCCTGCATTTGACATTTTTTCTTAATATAAAAAATAAAACCAACTATCAACAAAAACGTAAACACTAGAACAAAAACATTTTTTTAAAGTAAAACTGTGGAATTTAATAAAACGTTAAAGAAAGCGGAAACCCTCTCGAGGAATTTTCACAAAACTTTCACTTTATTACATCATCATATATAAATTTTCTGGCTGAATTTCAAGCGTAAAACAAAGCAGTTTCCTTTGTTTATCATTTTAAAAGGTTTCTTGTTTAAAATTTTTTAAACAATAGATGGAATTCTACCACTATAATCTTCAAATGCTTTATATTTTTACTTACTTCCTACATAATTTGAAGCTTCCTCTTATATACTCTTCTGAAGAAAAGAAAGTTATCAAATGAAAGTTGAAATTTTCTTCTTCGTAGTGTATATCTTTATATGATAAAATAAAACATTTCTTTAAAACTAACATAAAAAGTTTAGAAAGTTACTTACCGGTGGGATAATGAAATTTAATTATAATATTTTGAGCAAAAAAAAAATGCTAAATTAACTTTCGAACCAAAACACGAATATTATCTTTCTAAATATTAGTAAAAAAATATTATTATATTTCTTTTAGTATAGAAACAATATAAAATATTACAATTAAATCGACAAAAAAGAAGTATATGTAAAAATATTTCAAGTCTGAACATTTAAAGAACAATTCGATTAAAAAAGAATGCAATATTTAGAAGACTTTTAAATAAAAACGTTAGATTTTTACCACTAGACAAATTTAAATTTAAATTATTGAAATTGTGTATTTTCATGTAATGCACATGCTATATCAAAATGTTTCTAATATTTTTTTCATGATTTTTTTATACTTTTATACAATAAAAATGTTATGCAATTGAACCTAAATTAAATGTTATATTTCTCAAAATATGATTTTCTTTTTCAATGATAAGTTTTTAAGGAAAGAATTCACTTTTTCAAATATTTTTTTAAAATTGTATATGTATCTTAAATCTGTACAAATTTCTTCTTCTTCTATAGCACTACAGTGTTCAACAGACCAACGCTGTCTCTAACATTTCTTCCATCTGAAACCATCCTCCGCCACAGTTCTCCACTGGTTGACTCCAATTTCCTGCAGAGTTTTCTCAACCATATCAATCCACTTGGTGTTTGGTCTACCTCTTTTCCTTTTTCCATCAACTTTTTGAAGTATAACATTTTTGTTGGGTTTAAATTATTGAATTTACTAATGTGTCCCAACCACTTTAATTGATAGATCTTTATAGTTTTCCCAATATTTGGTTGTCCGAATTTAGAGTACAGTTCAAGACTATAACGGATTCTCCACACATTATTCTTTAACAGCTCCAAATATTTTTCTTAGAATTTTTCCTTCAAATATAAATAGCTTATTTTCCTCAGATTTGTTCATAGAGCAAAACCAGTTTCCATACAATTATTGGCTTAAATAAAGTTTTATAAGTATTAATTTCGTTTTTTATACCTAAGTGATTTGATTTAAAGTGATTTCTCAGTCCGTAATAACATTTATTTGCAATATTTAATCTGTTCTTAATTTCAATTTTATTATAATTATTTTTTGTTATAATTAAGCTCAGATATTTGAACTGCTCAACATTTTTAAATCTGTAATGTCCAAATTCTATACAAATTTAACGTCACTTTAATATATTGTAGTATGTTTTAAAACAATAGGTTTATATTAATTTTGTATTTTTAGTAATTATGAACTTTAGCCTTCATGTCATTTTTTAACAACAAAATGGCTCTTATTTACAAGAAAATGTCTCAAATTTATCAAATCAAGTTTCTCAATGCAATTTATCGTTTTTCATTGATTTTTTTCACACATTCATTTTTTAAACATAAAAATAGTTTTTATTAGAAAGTTAGATAAATAACAATAAAGAAAATAAAAGTTTTGTATAAGTAAAACTATAATTCTCAGCTTAAGTCTTGCACTTCTCTGTTCAAAATTGTACATCAGAGATGTATTGCAACTGTTAGAGGAACAATTAAATTAACAATGAACCTATTTTTAATAATTAATTATTATTCTCTCTTAGAGCAATCGAATTTATTAGTTTTTAATTAAATCCAACGTTTCATTTTTTATAGCTCCGTATAAAACATCCTAAAACCTTACAACAAAATTTACTTTCTTTTTATTAATTTGGATATTTAAAGTACAGTGCATATGAAAGAGTAAATATTAGATTTTCTATTATACAAGTTAGGAAAAATTGTTTCGAAAATTTACGAAAAATATTAACAAATTCGAATGTAAAAGGTAAAATTGATTTTATTCGTAAATTCTGCTTAATTATTTTTAGAAATCATTTTTCCCGTTTTACAACCGAATTACTCAAGGCACTTTTAACTATACAGATTGTTTCTGCAAAACAAATACTAAGACCATTGTATTTTAAGTTAAAATGTCATTTGTAACTGAAATCATATTCATTATACCGCTTACATTGCAATCAATTGTTGAACTTTAGATTTTTTTTTCTTATGACATACATTTTCTCTTTTTTTTCAATATATTCAGTTTAATTTTGAAATCATTCTCGTCAGTTGGTCTTCTTTTATAGCATGTTTAAAGTGAAACTAATTAAAATCTTCTTGTTTTAAACTGTTCTGGAAATTTAAAATTGTAATTCAAATAAATCGATAAAAACTATATTTTTGTGTCGTCTCACTTTCGAGCGAAACCAATCGTTTACAGCAGACTTACATACGCGTCGCTCTTTTTCTGCTGTTAGATTATGACTCCTACATATTATCTGCTATCGTTCCCATAAAGGTTCGGAGATTTTTTTTAGATTTTTTTACTTATGCCAAACCGTTTCTCTTTTTTTCAGTATATTCAGTTTAATTTGGAAATCATTCTCGTCCGTTGGTCTTCTTTTATAGTATGTTTAAAGTGAAACTAATTATAATAATCTTGTTTTTAAACTGTTCTGGAAATCTACGATTGTAATTCAAATAAATCGATACAAACTATATTTTTGTGTCGTCTCACTTTCGAGCGAAACCAATTGTTTACAGCAGACTCACATACGCGTCGCTCTAGTTCTGTTGTTAGATTATGACTCCTACCTATTAACTGCTCTCTTTCCCCTAAAGGTTCGGAGAATATTCAATAAATCAATGTATACCAACCATTACTTACAAATTAGTCCTCGTCCTACTTCATAATTCTATGTGATTATTGTTTTGATTCCTATTAATGTTTATGAAAGTAAATAAATAAGTAATTCTTACTTGTTATAGAATAATTTTTTTGGAATGATTAAATAAGATGATTAAGTAAGTTGATCTATTTTTTTTTCGACAATTAAAATATCTCTGAACTATATAAGTCATTTAAAAATTGTACAATTATCAAATACAAACAAATTTAAATGTCTGTAATATAAATTTAAGTGACATATAGTCACGTAAACTATTTTATTCCGAACTTTTACGCCCCGGGTGAATTTGAACGATTGTCCTTTTACCTGATGTTGGCTCTTTTATGTAGAGTTTCATTCAATTTCAGAGTTTTTTTTTTTCTCCTAAAGTCACATTGCATTTAAATTCGATTTCTTCCGTTTCCGCAAACAGCCAATGACATTTTTTTTTCTGGTATACACTCTATTTCTGACTCCCGATATGGACATCACCTCTTATAGTTTTATTTTTTATAAAACTATATTGCAGTGAAGATTTTTCAAAAAGTAAAATGTGTATATAATGTACCAGAGACAATATCACAGAATATAAACTGTGAAAGCTATTTTATGCTAAAACAAATAACGCTTTTATGAAAATATTTTCCATTGTACTTAAAAGAAAAGCGCTTAGTACATTTGGTGTGAATGAGACAGTCATTCTGCTTTTTTACTCTGCAGAGTTCTTTTTAAAGCCGTGGTAGCTCAGACGAGAAAGGCAGCAATAACGTAACTTAATGTATCCGTCTACGTTAAAAACGTCATTTTTTGCCAAAAATCATAGTTTTTTTTTAATTTCTCTATTTGAAAATTTCAACTTTTAGGCTCCTAAATCTGTTTTTGTTTTGTCTCTAAGGCATTTTAAAGAAAAGTGTTTAAACATTAGTGACAACTGTTAAAACAAACCGGAAGTAGAGATTTCGGAACCGGTTGTTGTGAATTTAAAGAGTTTAAAAAGTATTTTTTGGGCAAAATTTTTAAATTTTCATCAAGATTAGTTTAAACATTTTTCTAATATTTTTAATTATTAGCAACTTGGTAATTAGAAAGTTTTGAAGCAAGAAAGTGTGCGGAATTTTAAACAATTATTTTAATTTTTTAATACTTAAAGTTGATTTCATAAACTTTTTCTCAGAATGGAATTTTTAATAAAATGTTGAAACTTGAAATGTGATTTCTCAAACAGTTCTTAAATTATTTTGTTGAAAATTATTATGAATGTTTTTGATTTTATTTACTAGTGAATGACATAAAAGCTTTAAATTTGGATAATTTTTATTGATGTTATACT
This sequence comes from Pardosa pseudoannulata, assembly GCA_032207245.1. Taxonomy (NCBI): domain Eukaryota; kingdom Metazoa; phylum Arthropoda; class Arachnida; order Araneae; family Lycosidae; genus Pardosa; species Pardosa pseudoannulata. The sequence goes on from CM063510.1 coordinate 131,218,878, forward strand.
CATAGTTAGATATAAATGTAGTGAAAATTCGTTAAAAATTCAATGTGTATGATTTTGAAGGACCAAATTTTTTTTACCAAATGTAAAGTAAGCAAAGATGTTAGGTTATTCACTAGACCTGTGTGTAAGAAATGTGTTGCATCAAAAAATATTTTGAAATACATTAATTTATTAAAAAATTGGTCGTTTTGAAAAAACTCGATTATTTTACTAACTTTTCTTCATTTATTAGAAATTTTATAAAAATTTCTCCAGGAATAGATTTTTTAAGTGCAATTATCTATGATAATATAAAAAATAAATCTTAAAATGTAAAAACATGTATTAGTGTCTATGTTTAAATAAAAAAAAGTTCTCCGATTGTAGACGGATGCTTTAAAAGTTTCTTGTTCGGGGCTGAAGCAGGCCTAAGTTCCGCCGTGTTCGTAAAGGTGAATGGGGCACCTAAAATATGTTCATGGTCACAAAGTCCTCTAAGTTCTCAAGCGGTACCTCTGGGAAGAGCAGGAGAAGCCTAGGGGATCTTGGTCCCTGCTTCTAAATTACGAGATCCCAGCGGGAATAACGTTACTCGCATCCGTCGCATACCTTAAGTAACTCGTGCTCTCCTTCTGCTTCTAAATGGGTAAAATGTTTGCCGCCTTCTTAGGGTTATTTTTAGGGTGATAGGATCAAATAGTTAGAAAATATTTTAGAGATTTTTTAATTACACTCTAAATTAATATCAATATTTAAATATTAATTACAACAAAAATCGCTAATAAAATATGTGAGTGGTAAAATCAGAATTGATTATAAAGAAATCGTCAACTGTGAAGCAAATATGAAGGAGTTAGTTATGAAAATAACTAATTGAATAGAGTTCTAATTGAATAGTTTTCTTTACTTTCGAATCGTGAGACTGCTAAGAAAAACAAGTCTGAAAACATATTCATTGTGGAGAAACCATTGTTAGATTTAAGTAACTCTCATTATAAAATCAGATATTTTAAATGGTTTTAAAGATTTTTTAATTTAATTCAAAATTAATATCAATATTTAAATATTAATTACATAAAATTGCTAATAAAATGTGGTAATGGAAAAGTCAGAATTGATTATAAAGAGATCTCAAACTACGAAGTAAATATGAAGGAGTTAGTTCTTTTCAATTGAATAGCTTTCTTTACTTTTGAATCGTGAGCCTGCATATAAAACCAAATTTGAAAACATATTCATTGTGGAGAAAACAGTGTTTTATTTAAGTAACTCTCATAAAATCAAATAGTTTAAATGGTTGTAAAGATCTTTTAATTAAATTGTAATTTAATATCAGTATTTAAATATTAATTACATAAAATTGCTAATATAATGTCTTAGATGTAAAATCAGAAATGATTAACCATACACATTGTTAGGGAAAACATAATTACTTTTGAGTAACTCTCATGATAAATCAAATAGTTGGAAATGATTTCAGATATTTTTAATTAAGCTGTAAATTAATACAAATATTTAAATATTAATTACAAAACAATGCTAATATAATAGGTAGTGGTAATATCAGAATTGATTATAAAAAAGATCACCAACTGCGAAGTAAATATGAAAGAGTTAGTTCTTTTCAATTGAATAGTTTTCTTTACTTTTGAATAGTGAGACTGCATAGAAAAAAACAAATCTGAAAACATATTCATTGTGCATAAACCATTTTAGATTTAAGTAACTCTCATTATAAAATCAGATATTTTAAGTGGTTTTAAAGATTTTTTAATTTAATTCTAAATTAATATCAATATTTAAATATTAATTACATAAAATTGCTAATAAAATGTGGTAATGGAAAAGTCAGAATTGATTATAAAGAGATCTCAAACTACGAAGTAAATATGAAGGAGTTAGTTCTTTTCAATTGAATAGTTTTCTTTACTTTCGAATCGTGAGACTGCTAAGAAAAACAAGTCTGAAAACATATTCATTGTGGAGAAACCATTGTTAGATTTAAGTAACTCTCATTATAAAATCAGATATTTTAAGTGGTTTTAAAGATTTTTTAATTTAATTCTAAATTAATATCAATATTTAAATATTAATTACATAAAATTGCTAATAAAATGTGGTAATGGAAAAGTCAGAATTGATTATAAAGAGATCTCAAACTACGAAGTAAATATGAAGGAGTTAGTTCTTTTCAATTGAATAGCTTTCTTTACTTTTGAATCGTGAGCCTGCATATAAAACCAAATTTGAAAACATATTCATTGTGGAGAAAACAGTGTTTTATTTAAGTAACTCTCATAAAATCAAATAGTTTAAATGGTTGTAAAGATCTTTTAATTAAATTGTAATTTAATATCAGTATTTAAATATTAATTACATAAAATTGCTAATATAATGTCTTAGATGTAAAATCAGAAATGATTAACCATACACATTGTTAGGGAAAACATTATTACTCTTGAGTTACTCTCATGATAAAATCAAATAGTTGGCAATGATTTTAGATATTTTTTAATTAAGCTCAAAATTAATACCAATACTTAAATATTAATTACAAAATAATGCTAATATAATATGGTAGTGGTAATATCAGAATTGATTATAAAGAGATAGCAAACTGCGAAGTAAATATGAAGGAGTTAGTTCTTTTCAATTGAACAGTTTTCTTTACTTTTGAATCGTGAGACTGCTAAGAAAACCAAGTCTGAAAACATATTCATTGTGGACAAAACATTATTAGATTTAAGTAACTCTCATGATAAAATCAAGTAGTTAAAATGGTTTTAGAGATCTTATAATTGAATCTAAATTTATATCAATACTTAAATATCAATTACATAAAATTTGCTAATAAAATGTGGTAGGGGTAAAATCAGAATTGATTATAAAATGATCGCCAACTGCGAAGTAAAACTGAAGCAGTTGGTTATTTTTAATTGAATATTTTACTTATGTTATAAAATGTGGGACTGCAAATAGAAACAAATATATATAACCATAAACATACATCACAGAGATAAGTATTATTATTTTTAAAACCTCTGAGTACTTTTTAGACTCTCTGTTCTAAACTAAAACAAATGGTTACAATAATTTTAGAAATAGTTATGAATAAGACTAAATAACCTTCCACATTTTAAAAGTAATGAAGAAAAGTAAATGAATTGATTACAAAAATCCTTTATTTTGTCTCTTAGAAGAAGAAAATATATTTTACTATAAGTAATGAATATGTTATAAAATGTTGAACTTCAAAAATAAACAGATATTATATATATATATATTATATATATATATTTATATATATATATTATTTATATATATGTTATATATTGATTATATTCTATATATTATATTATAAAATATTATATATATATATATATATATAAATATATATATATATATAATATATAAAATATATTATATATATATATATATATATTTATATATATATATATATATATTATATATATATATATATATATATAATATATATATATATATATATATATATATATATATATATATATTTAAATATATATATATATATATATATATATATATATATATATATTTCATATATATATATATATATATATATATATATATATATATATATATATATATATAACCATAAACATGCTTTACGGAGAAAAGAATTTTTACTTTTTAGACTCTCTGAGTACTATTTTGACTCTCTGTTCTGAACAAAATCAAGTGGTTAAAATAATTTTAGAAATGATATTGAAAAAGACTAAATAATCTTTAACATTTTAAAAGTAATTTGGAAAAAATAAATGATTACAAAAATCCCTTTTTTGTGACTTAGAAGAAGAAAACATATTCTAATATGAGTAGTCTTTATTTTACAGAAAGTACAGGAAATGATAAAACAGTGATTTACTCTTTAACAATCGAATTTTTGCTTGTTGAAATCTTAGCTTTCAAACTTATAACAATTCAAAAATTCACAAATGTAAAGTTTAACAAATTGCAGAGAAAGTTTTTGCTATTTATTAATTATTTGATTTAACAATGAGTTATAGGTATTTACCTTTTAAAACAATAGTTTTTTTGCCTAGTATTTTTTTTAACAGAAAAGAAATAGTTCATCTAGGTTTTGGAATTTTAGAGGTGGGGAATGACTAGGGAACGGCAAAGAAGTTAAAAGTTATAAAAAGTTTATTACACAAACAAAGTGTAAAATATTTAATTACATGTTTATTTTGAATACCGCCCATGACATGCATGGGCAAATGCTTTAAAAGTTAAGAAGCATTTTATTAACAGTCTAAAAAAAGTAGACTTAAAAGTTTAATTGTTTTGAAATTTTAAATGATAATAAAAATACATTTTAGGTTTATGGAAACAAAAACAAATGTTACTGGTATTAGTATTAGTTTAGAGTAAATATTAAAAAATAATCTGTTTTTGAAGGAATAAGAAAGTAGTTTTGCATTTTACACGTGTAAAAACTGACATATGATTAGTCTGCATTTTGTCCAATAGTCAAAACATTATGAACTTTCTAATTTTTCATAGTCTAATGTTTATGAACTATTAATGTGGTATCAGCTAACATACCCTTCCCCATACCAAAATGAATGGAAATTAAAAAAAAATAATCAACACTATAATTACTCCGAGGATATCCAATGAATTACAAAGAATGAACTGTTATAAATTATTTTGCAAAATAATTTATGATAAAATTTCTAAATAGTCATATATTTTAAGTGTAAATGTGCAGAATAAATAGTTATCATAATTAATATTACCTGAAATATAAGAAAATGAATATGTATGGTTCTTAACCCTCCGAGTGTTACACACCAAGGAAAAAGTCTCCAAAAATACACTGAAATTTCATTGTGTCAGTGACAAAAGTGTTCTATGATTTTTTACTTCACCCTTTGTCAAATAGATTGGAATGCGGGAAACCCACCCTCGTTACTGTCCCTTTACTTCCTGTTATAAATAGATATATAAATAGACATTATAGATTGTTAATTTTTAATACACATAAAGCTCTTCAAGCCTCGAAGATCATC
>CM063510.1:131228907-131283907 GCA_032207245.1 Pardosa pseudoannulata
ATCAGAACGTAAACTGAACCTGGACTCGTCGGAAAACATCACACAAGACCACTGTTGCGGTGTCCACAATGCATGCTCTCTATCCCAGCATAATCGCAGGCGACAGTGAGTTGCGGTAAGGGGAACACATTTGACGGGCCTACGATCATATAGACCAATGTTCCCTAAGCGTCTGTACACGGTCTGCCTTGAAACTGTCGTACCGGTAGCTGAAGAGAGCTGACGAGACAGGTCTGATGCTGTGCTCCGTCTGTTTCTTTTGGCAGTAACTGCCAAATACCGGTCATCATTTGGCGTAGTAACTCGGGGGCGACCTGTGCTGTAACATCTACTCACATTACCATCATGTTTGAATCGTTGCCAAAGCCTGGAGATGACACTCTGGGCGATTCCATGTTCCTCGGATACTTCCAGCTGGGTATGTCCACATTCCAGTCGTCCGATAATTCTACCACGTAAAAAATCATCCAAATGCTTCCTTTGTGTCATAACTATGCGGTTATTGCACTGAAAGGCTTTTAAAGCGCTTGTGAACAATTTTACTTCTTTGCTACCATTCCTTATATACAACTTTCATACACTCTCGTCATTGTGACGTACTATCCGCGCAATCTGGTGGTTTCCTTCAATTTGCATATTCTTCTTCAAGATGTTTGTGATAATTCTACAGGTGAAATTTTTATTTTAGAGCTCAATTTCTGTGTGATTCTGAATTATCCTTAATTTATGGACATGAGTGTATATATATATATATATATATATATATATATATATATATATATATATATATATATATATATATATATATATATATATATATATATATATATATATATATATATATATATATATATATATATATATACATGAACGAATAAACAACTAGATTTAATAAATTTCAGAAAATAATTCGAATTATAAGGTTATCTATTTAAAGGTAATAATGAATGCTGTTTTTATAAACTACATATCTGGAGTCTACATATGTGAAATAAATTATGTATATTTAATAACAAAAAACGACTATGGACAAGTAAAACATATTTGTTGAGATTACTAATAAAGTTAATTATATATTTAATTGTATTAAACAGTTTAGTGAGTTTTTAACTGAGATAATATCAGTCGTTTTTTAAATTCCAAATATAATCAATAGAGCATAAAAAAACTACTGTGAGTTTCAATTATAATGTCAACTGAACTTTTTCTGTTTAAGAAAATTATCAAATATAGTTATATGTTTACTTTAAACCTACAACCATATGTTTAAAAGGAAGAGAAAAAATAAACTATTAGTAAATTCATTTGAAATATTTTAACAGAAGACAGTACACAATTTTGAAAGATAATATCATACGAATTATACTTATTTTAATTATAAAATATGTTTAATCCAATTTATGATATTAGGATTAAATGTATCATTTCCTTTATATAATTATTTTGGCTTCACATACAAATATTTTCTTAAAGAGTTAAATTTTATTTTTTAGTAATTTGCGTACATCTCCAATATGAAGTCCACTCGTTGATATAATAAAATCTATATTTTCTAAATTTAATTATAATTCACTTTAATGATAATTTAATATTTTAGTGACCTATCATTATTTTAGGTTATTGTTTACTTTAAATATCAAGTAGGTAAAAAAGAGGTTTCAATTAATCCTTAATTAATATTAAACACATTTCAAATAATGTATAAAGTTAGATTTTTTAAACTTTATCTGAAGATTACTAAGCATGTATCGTTTTAATATCTTCCTTTTAATGTTCATGAAAATTTATTTTATTAATTTTTAAATTATCTACATAACTGAAAATTAACTCCTTAAAAATATTATCTACCATCAACATCTATCTGGTATACTATATAAAAGTTATCTTACTTAAAAATCCAATCTAGATAAAGATAAAAATTTTAAAGCCTTAAAAGCTATCAAACAGGCTATCCTTAGATAAACAGATGAAACTTTGAGAGCTTTCGGCGATAAATCTTTAACTAAATAGACGATAAAAGATTTTTAAAAAATCAATAAATTGATGGAAGACTTACGTTGAAATTTTTCAGTAAACAATTTCTGTGTAATTTTTTGAATCCAGCTACGATACTTTAAAATATTTGTATCATTAAATCTCAAAAAGTTTCCACTAAATACATTTAGAATCAAGCTACTAGATATTTTTTTATGAATTCAAATTGGTAATAGGTTGAAAGTAATTTACAAAAAGTGAAGAATTCATGCATAAAGTGATTTTTTGAAGACATCCCCCATTCCCTTTTTACAGTTAATTAGTTTGATAATTAGCACATAATCCTTGGACTAAGTCCTTCTAAATGAACGAAATTTATTTGATTTCTTCCTTTTACCTCAGATGCTAGCTGAATAAGCCTGAAAAATAAATATCCTACATAAATTCAACTAATGATCCCGTTTGAAAGCCATCTGGTCATTAGTACACTGGTATATATTAGAGCTGAAGATTACAGTTTAGATATAAGTAAAATTGTGTTAAATTAAACAGAAGAATTAAGCGTAAATTTCCCTAATGTGTGTCAAATTACACACTAATACTGTTAAGAAAAATGTGCTCTCTCAGCGTGTAAAAGTGAATAACATTAATTTACAAAAAACGGAATTGTAAAATTTCATTCATAAATTAATATTAGATGTTGAATATTTTTGGAGTGGTTTTACCACAAATTGTTACATTTTATGACATCAATACAAATAAACTTTAAATAATAAGAGAGCTCCAGTGAAAATCAGAAAAAGTAACATTGAAATATGCTATAAAGCTCTTAATTTTGTTACGTGAATGCCTTATATTATATGACCGTATATGGCATATTTAAAATATGAATATTCAAATTTACAATACAGAAATGTTAAATATGAAATTAAAAAATAATTTTAATTGTTATGAAATTTAAATTGCAATAATTAAATCGTTAATTAAATTGTCAATAGTAATTTTATTTGTAATAACTTCAATCTTAAAAAATATTTTAAAAGTTATTGTACAAATATATATGATTAATAGATGTCCTGGAAATGTATAACTATAAAAATTTATTCTCCTACTATTAAAAAATCTATTCAAAAAATTCTATTACTACGAAATATATTGCTTCCAATAAAATATTATATACACAATTTTACTCGTAATGATCTAATATATATATATATATATATATATATATATATTATATATATATATATATATATATATATATATATATATATATATATATATATTCTATCATTCTACCCTTGAAATATATATATTTCTTGTAATCAAACATATAAATGTATAAGTTATTATGCTATACTTACATAATAATTTTCTTATCTAAATATATGTACATGTTGAATCACTTAAAACCTCCGTAATTCTTAACACTGTTACAGTATTAGTTGTAGACAATCCATTATCCATGCCATATGTATTTTCTGTGTTTCAAACAGTAACGTTATGTATTACCTTAGAATTTTCATTTTCAAATCTCGTTCAAAAGTCAAAATACATATTAAGATTGGTTTAAAAAAATGCTAAGAAGTTAATGATATAATTTATAATAAAAAGAAAAGTCATATGAGTTAAAATAAAATAAAGTTTTGAAAATATTTTAACTTAAACTTAGGAAATTTACAATAAACCGTTACAATAAACTAGTTTTAATCTGAGACTGTAAATTAGCCCCTTGTTTGTAATTAGCATTGCAATACTTTCCTTCGTGTAAGTAAATATCTTAATGTATCCTTACATTTTAAAAATATTATATTTAATGATCCGTGTTAAAAACCATAAGAGTATAATTAGAAACATAACTTAAATATGTATAAGAGATTTTTAATTATTTTTCTTACATCCAAGCTCATTAATTTAATATATGAGTCTCTGTATAGGTAAAGTATTCTATAAAAGCGAAAAATTTTGAAGTACTTTTAGTCATTTATAACGTATTTTTATCTAAAATTAAAGATAGATACTATTTAGTTTATTTTAATTCAAGAAATGGTATTACAGATTTTTATCTCATGGTTACTGCTTTGAAAATTTAGCCCAGTTTTTTTATCTGAATATAAAAAAAATACACCACAACCTCAAAAACTTTTTCCTAACAAAATTGTGATATAGAACCAGGAAATTAATTTAATGTCTGCTGAATTCTTACAAAGCACGTCTTTAGAAAATGTCTGCTTTTGTGGGATTCCTATTTCATTTTATAGCGTATTCCTACTTCTTTTTAGGAATCTAAATAAAAAGATCTCAATATTTAATATAAGTAACTGCATTGACATAATAAGTTCCATATTTTTTTTCCGAAGATGATGGTTCACCCAAAAAAGTATGTCTTAATAATAAACATTTTTCACTTTAACTATAACTGCGGTATAGAGTATATTGATTAGAATTGTTTTGTTAAGTATTTCTTAAGGAAATTTCGAAATGTTGAAACTTTTATATGTTAATATAGAAGCTAAACATCCTGATACTAGCATAAGTATATTCCTGTTATATTAATATATACATTACCATGAACATTGTTAAGAAGAGGCCGACATAGCGTCAAGGCGGGCCATGAGTCTAGTGTAAATTGGAAAAAAAAAACTAACTCTTCCTGCTGAATTTTGTTTATTAAATATTAAATAAAGATGTAAATGGCAATAGATATATAAAATGGTTTTAGGGCTATGATGCCAAATTAACCAAACTAAGTTGAAGATTTAACAAACATGGCGCCTTGATGAGAAAATAAAATGGTGCTCGAACACTTGCAGAAGATCCAAAAATCCAAGCTCCTTCTCCTTTGCTCTCTCTCCGAAGGGGGCAGTAGATCTCTCTAAAAAAAGTTCGTTGGGCAGCGTTGCTGGGCCGAAGCGGGCTACTCCGCGGTTAGCAACCCCTCTTGACCAATAGGGTCGAAGGAGGGTCACCTCTAGGTTGGTTTCGCTCTTGCTTTATTCAACTGTAACTCTTTGTTACAAACATGTAGATGAAACATTTGCAGTAGAGAAGGTTCAGTGACATAACATAGGGCAATTGTAATAAATTTTAACAAATAGTTTGTAAAGCCAAATATTTATATTTCTCGAAATATAGTCTCGGAATAGAGTATATTGATTAGAATTGTTTGTTATGTATTTTTAATGAAAATTTCCAATTGCTGAATCTTTTACATCTTAATAAGAAGCTAAACGTCCATATAGTAGCATAAGTATATTCCTTATATATTAATAAAAACACTTCCATCTACATGTAGATAAACAATTTACAGTAAAGAAGGTTTAGTACTAACAGCAAACAAACAGCTATTGCTAACAAAATTTAACAAATAGTTTGTTATTCCATAAGTTTTACTAATTGTAGTTTTTGCACAACCAAAAGCAAAAGAAAATCCTGATTAATAAATACAAGTTAATAGCTACTTTACGCTCAACTGTCGGTAAAGGTAGATATGACAAAAAATATGTGATCTTTTGAAAATGGTTTTGAATGTTATTTTGTTTCAATTAATTTATGATGTACAAAACTTCATCCATTTTACAATGCATGGCTATATTGTGTTTATTTTTGCACTCGAATACAGATAATTATCTAGTTTTTATGTATATTAATCACATTCAATTTCTGTCAGGCTTTTTAAGAAATATAACTAAAAAATTATAACCCAGGTACAATAAGATATGAAATTGGTTTCTCAGAAAGGTTGCCAAAATCGGGTAACAGTTAAGAGGATAATAGTGTTCGAATTACCTTTCATTCTAACAATCACTTTGGCACAGTTTTTAAGATACTCTGCTTTTAGCAGGATATATTTCATTCATATTTTAATATCATAATGCAAAATGCATTATAAAACTCTCTGTAAATATTTCTACTTCCATTTCAGTTACTCATTGCCAAAGATTCAATTTAGCTTACCTTTTTTAGTGATTAACTTAAAGACAATCATTTCTTTACTGATATCTTAGTAGCTCAGGAACTTTATCACTAAATTGTCGCATCACATGATACAATAGAATTAACGCGGTTAAAACGACACCGAAGACGGATATAAAAAATTGTGTCTAAAATTAGGTTACTCTTACACATGGTGGGGAAATGCATAAATCCTGCTTCTAGACACAGACTGTAATAGTTTAAATGGCAAAATACTGATCGAGAGATAAATGTGGGAGGCATAAAATTATCCTCGTCGAAGAAAATTAAAAACTAATATACTAATGCTATATTCTATCATTTTAATTCCAGGTGTGGGGTATCATGAACGACTTTTGGTTAATACTTTAACATAACATGAATCACAAAGTTCGGAACATTAAATGTCGATACAAAAATGTTTTTAGATAGTAAACCTTATATATATGGACATTGGGAGAAAAGAAGAAGGCAGAAAACAATTTAAGATTATGAGATCGAAGAATGGTTATATTAACAAAGAAAGAGAGATATCTTGCGTAGCGAGAGAACGTTGAGCACGAGAAATCCTATGTCAGTAAGCTAATTAACTCTTCGTTTTCGCTCAAAACACTATATAATTTTTATTCTTGAATTCAAGTATTTTGTGAGTGTGGCTTCAATAGTCAGAGTTCAAGCTTTGGGAATATAATTGAAAGACACTGAACCATTTATAAAATAGACCCGGAAGAAAGGTTATTTTTAAATGAAGGAAAAGAAGATCATGAAGAATGAGAGCTAATTCCTCGTTAGAGAGTTATTGACATCATCCAAATTATCCTTTTTTCCAAGTCTAAAACACTGTATTTTTTTATTTTTGACTTCATTATGAAAGTGTGGTGTCGATTAATAGTAATTAAGCCATAGAACTTAAAATTACTGGTAAAAAGATGAAAATCCAATCAGAAGACGTTTCAGCATTTACGCATTTTAAATTTTATAATTACAAAGAAGGAGACGAATCATGCAGAGTGAGTAGTTAGTAGTGACAGAACCGTTGACATTAATCCATTTTACTCTTTTTTATCTATCTGAAACACTATATTAATTATTTATACTCTTCTCCAGGCACTGTAGTATTCGATGTCTACGCTACAGTCTATTTTTACTATTTTGGGGGATTTTCTCTGCTAATTAAATACTATATGTAAGGCAGATTAGAAAAAAGTATATAATATTAAATGAATATTTTTAACCTTTAGTAATGTCTTTAAATTTGAAACATAAATATAAACTTCTGTTTCATTTTATATATTTATTCAGTATGTTAATGACAGGACATTTGTTAACAGCCAATTATTTTCTCAAAAAGAAAATTCCATTGCGTTATTTCACCAAGCAAATTGTATGCCGTTTTCAAAGGCACACCAAATGCAGTTTCACATATAAAGAATACCTTAACTTAAGAGTAGCATAACCTAATTGTCTATCGCGTTTCAAAAGGTAAAAATTCTTTTTTCAGATTTCGTTTTAAATAACACGATTAATTTTATTTCGTCTCTCTTGTAGAAGGAAAGTGGTTTGCAACCGAATTAAAAAATGTACACACTTTAAAATAACTAATCACCATAAATCCGAGTAATTTTTCCCTCATTTTTTTATACTGCACATAGTACTTTAAGCATTCTTTTTAATTTAATAAATGTTTCTTTCTCTATGCTTGTGTGTGTGCTTAAAAGACATATTATCATATTAACCAATCTGGAAAAGAAAAAAAACAAAATCTAGTTTGGGTTTCCAAGGGTAAAATCGCGAATTTAGTTCATTGTCTTAGATCTACAGATATTATACCCACCAAACACAAACAGTAGTGGCAGGAAATTCGCCAAAACTGCAATTCATTTCCTCACTCTAGGAACTCAGACGACAGTCAGTCCCAATATATTTCAACTGCATCATAGTTCCCACAATAGTACATAAATGTTTGAAAATCCTGTAGCAAGAAAGTCGATTGTTATTAAATATTATCTTTGTTATTATTTAACCTGGGCAAATTATCACATGGTCAGAAAAGTGATTCTGACATAGATTAAAATCCAAATTAATCTTATATATATATATATAATATATATAATATATATATATATATATATATATATATATATATATATATATATATATATATATATATATATATTATATATATATATATATATATATATATATATACATAATTTTTTAACTGATGCAGTATTGAAATTATTTACTTACGAATATAGTTTAGATGGCTTTATTACTCATTTTGAGATTCACTAAAAGCAAAATACTTGTAAAATGGGTCTTACAATTAGTCGAGTTTAATGTTAGCAAATATATATATCGACGTCATTAATTTGAATGTAAACATTTTAAGCTCAAAAACCTTAAGTCCTTAATCTTCAGTTCGTGTTCAAACTTTTTTAGGTCATTTCATTCCTAAGAGAAAAAAATAATTTATCTTATTTAAAGCATTGAAGTTAATTTTAAATCTGATATGGAGCATACATTTTAGACTTTTTTCATCCTATTTGGGCGATTTCTTTCTCCTTAAAGATAGATTTATCTGATTATATAAACGTTAATTAGTGGACATTAAGTAAACAATATCCTTAATTAGTGGAAAGAGCTCATCTATTGTAAATTTTCCTTCTCTTAGTACACCATGCATTAAAAAGAATAAAAACACCTCATTTTAGGTTTTATTCGAATATTAAATGAGAAACGCTTAAATGCACTATTTTCTAAAAAAGAAGGATATTTTTTATATGCAAATTTGAGTAAATGAAACAAACATGTCTTGTGTTTTTTACAGTAAGCTTATTGCAGTTAATGATGTTTTTTAGGGTTTATGTAGTACACAACTTAAAGTTTCTATACTGGCTTTACAATCAAAACGTTTTCACAATTTACACTTCTTAGTGTTATTGCTGTAAATCGCCATAATACAAAAAATGAAGAATTTTTTTAATTATTAAATTTAACTCTTAAAGATTATAGTTTTATATATTTCAAAATTTATAAAAATTGCAATTAACATTGTAGAGATACATTCTTTTCAAATTGAATTCATTTAATTTTGTTATAACAACTATTTTTCTCATACAGTACTTAACTCTTCTTTGCTTAAATGATAATAAACTAATTTTAGTGTCTGAAATTTCCTGATATGAAATTAAATATTTTACATTACATTACTAATTTATACTGATTTACAAAACATAAAATAGGTTCTTCAATTATGTTCATAATCAAATTTTTATAAACTAAAAATGTGGTACATTAAGCATATTAAATATAAAAAGACAAAAATATATATTTTCTGTCAAGTAAATTTTAAAATATTATATGTTTTGATTCTAGTGCTAAACTTGAAATTAATAAGAGTTTTTTTAAAGTATTAGAATTACTAAACTAGTGAAATATTAGAATATAAATGATATGTATATATATATATATATATATATATATATATATATATATATATATATATATATATATATATATATATATATATATATATATATATATATATATATATATATATATATATATATATATATATATATATATATATATATATATATATATATATATATATATGCATATATATTGATTTTTATTATACACATATTGTACACATATTTAATATTCTAAATACCCAGTTATTTGTAGGGCTGAGATAAGTGATTAAAAATATTTTCTAATATGTCGTAAATTATTTTGTTTTATATATTTTATTCATATAACACATACAGTAGTACTCTTAAATATCAGGACTTTTTCCCAAAGATTCTAGGCCTTTAGATTTAATCTTACCGAGTACATATTGATTCGACATAAAAAGAAAAACATTTATTAGTTTCGACTGGAGTTTTACTGTGTTATTACACAAATATTTATCATGTGTAGATATATATTTGTAAATGAAATCATAAGTCATATTTATATTTTGTTAATTATATTACAGAAACAGGGGTGAATATAAAAATAAATTATACGAGATTTAATAAAAGTCCTTGAAATATAAATATTCATGTGAATAAATTTACATTAAACAGCTTGTAATTTCGAGGTAAAAAATTATTTATTTTTTGTTTTTCAATGTTTCAGAAGTAACTTCATTGAAAATGCTGTATCCATATACGTTTTACTCTTAACTTTTATTCATATACATATACTTTATTAATAGTGTACTTTTATTAATAGTATATATGAATAAAACTATATTTCAGCCATATACTTTTATTCATATATACTATTTTGATTAACTTTTTGTTTATTTTAGCATTCATGGAAAAATATAAATATTGTAATATTAAAAATTATATCAATTTATCTCGAATTAAATGTTTGTAATATTATTTTTAACAAACAAAAGGTTGTTTTTGCATTTCGAAAATTTTATCTTAACATTTTATTTTTATATTACTTTGTGGTTGGATGTAACCGTTGTCAAATTATACACACCTACCTCCCCCAAACAGGAAATGGTATCTAACTATTAAAACCTTCATATGGTCTTGTCTACAAAATAAAACAAAGTTTCTTATTTCTGAAATAATTCAATAAGTAATTTTTTTTTATAATATATTCGTCTAAATGCTGGTTGTTAGGCATAATATTAGTATTTTAGACCCTCACTAGATGAAGATCTGCTGTATATCATACATAATTAATAAGATACACCGAAAATGTGTGATGTGCAAAATAACTATATAGTAAGTTGAATACCTTATTTGGGATTCATTCCTTACATTACATTAATTAGACTAGCAGCTTATTGACAAAGTAACTACAAACATCGATGGGATAAACAGAAATGTTACAACGGCAACCAGAAGAAAAAAATTACGTTTTGAAGACCTGATTTTAATACTAGATTAATACTATGTTTGCCCAGATAAATAAAAAGATGCTTATTCAAAATATATATTCATTTTAATGAATTATTACTCTGTGCTATGTGAGAATAATCCTCTTATAATTTATTTTGAAAGGATTTACTTGCTATTATATTATTATCTGCAGATTTAACATGCATATTGAAAAAAAATACTATATAATAAAAAGTAATATAATGTTTTAATCTTTGAGTTGTATTTCCCATTTCAGAACATCGTGTTATCTTTCAAATAGCCGTAAAGTAATCAAAACACATCGATGTCTAAACATTCTAAAATGTTTTCATATCATGAAATGAGTAATATTTCATTGAACTGAACGAAAACCTAAACTAAGCTGATATTTCTTTTAACTAAAATGGAAATGAAACAGGAAAGAAATTACGATACAAAGACCTATTTTCAATACTAGAGTCATTTGCCTAATAAAAAAAGTGAGTATGAAAAAACATGTAACAATAATCTTCTTATATTTTATTCTAAAAGGATTTACTTGCTATTACATTATTATCTGTAAATTAAAATATATATATATATATATATATATATATATATATATATATATATATATATATATATATATATATTTAAAAGCATATCAATGTTTTACTCATAGAATTACATTTCCCTTTTCACAACATCATTTTATCTTTTAAATTGTCTGAAATGACCCCACAAACATCAATGTCCAAACATCCTAAAATGTTTTCTTATAATGAAAAGAGTAATATTTCATTAAAAGGAAAGAACACTGGAACAAAAAATTACATTTTCGAGACCTAATTTTAATACTAGAGTCAATTGCCCAATAAATAAAAAGTGACGTATGTAAAAATACGTAACAATAATCGTCTTTTATTTTATTTTGAAAGGATTCACTTTCTATTACATAATTGTGTGTAAGTTTAATAAATATATTGAATTAAAAATATATAACTGTTTTAAACACAGAATTACATTTCCATTTTAGGAACATTATGTTATCAGTTTTCAGTAGTCCTAAAGGATCTAAATGACATCAATGTCTAAACAACCTAAAATGTTTCCATATGATGAAAAGATTAATATTTCATTCAACATTTTTATTACATTAAATAATTATTACATTTTTATCTGTAAATTTAACAAATATATTTAATTAAAAGTATATCAATGTTTTACTCATAAAATTACATTTCCCTTTTCGGAACATCCTGTTGTTAAATAGTCTTAAAGGATCTAAAACACATCAATGTTCACATATCGTAAAATGCTTTCATATAATGAAAAGAGTAATATTTCATTAAACGGAATGGAAACCGGAACAAAAAATTATATTTTGGAGACCTAATTTTAATACTAGAGTCAATTGCCAAATAAATGAAAAGTAACGTATGAAAAAATATGTAACAATAATCTCCTTAAATTTTATTATGAAACTATTCACTTGCTATTACATAATTATCTGTAAGTTTAACAAATATATTGATTTAAAAGTATATCGATGTTTTAATCATAGAATTACATTTCCCTTTTCGGAACATTATGTTATCTTTTAAAGGACCCAAAACACATCAATGTCTGAACATTCTAAAATGTTTTCATATAATGATTTTAAGCTCTCATGTTTCATTTAGTTTGTTACTAACATTATTTATGTGTTTATAAATATATATATTTATATATTGTAGGGATTGTGGTATGTTGAACTCCCCAAAGTACATTTCAAAACTAAACAGGCGCTTTATCCAGAACCATCAATTCCGGATGATGTCCAATTCCGTCAGTTTCTTACAAGATCTTTAAGTTACATCCCTCGAACCAATACTTTAATTTCTTTTGCGAACCGTACATCATCCATCAACCTTCGTGGCAGGTGTTACCCATAAACATTATGCTTTGAAAGAAATAAGGCCCCTCGAAAACCCACTATCTGTGGGTAAGTATTGTGAAAGCAGTGATAAAAAGCTGTGGTGGATATTTTTTTCTCTGATAAAGATAAAGTGTTCTCTCAATTCTTAAGGGCTATCAGAATTAGTATCTGCTCTGATTTTTTGTTATATAATTATAATACAAGACGGTGGGTTAATAAAATTAGGACAGTGAATAAAATATTAATGTGCATGGTATAGTGTAAACTGTACGTCAGGAAAAATACATTTTATAATATTTAAAATTTGTATCTCTTGACGGCTTCTTAATGTCAAAATATATTGTTTCATCATTTAATAGTTCTTCGTTTTTTCTTATTATAAAAATTTCAGAATGGCAAGTTAAAAATAGTCGTTAATATCAGAAAGTCAATGTAGAAATTCTTTATAGAAAAGAATTTGAAAGTTTTCATTTGAGTTAATTAAAAAAATATTCTTTACTAAAGATATTAAAATACAAATTATTTTGAAGGGTTTAAAATGCAAATTGTAATTATGTGTTGAGAGTATAACAATTTGTGTTTATTTTTTAATCCTTTAATTTTTAATACATACATCGATACAGTCAATAAAAAGAGTAAAAAAATATAAAAATATGAATAATATGAAAATGTGCAAGAAATTACGGAGAAATTATTAAAAAGTTTAGATACTAATGTGATGTAAATATACTACTCTAAATATGGTAAAAAATATTAAACGGTTCAAAATTTATCCCTTGCGCATCGCAAAAAAATATGACTGTAACAAAAAAGACTTTAAAGTTTTTCACAGAAATATTTTTATAATTAACATTTAAGCAGAATTTTTAGAAACATTTTGATAAATGTGTGAAAGATCTAAAACACATCAATGTTCACATATCGTAAAATGCTTTCATATAATGAAAAGAGTAATATTTCATTAAACGGAATGGAAACCGGAACAAAAAATTATATTTTGGAGACCTAATTTTAATACTAGAGTCAATTGCCAAATAAATGAAAAGTAACGTATGAAAAAATATGTAACAATAATCTCCTTAAATTTTATTATGAAACTATTCACTTGCTATTACATAATTATCTGTAAGTTTAACAAATATATTGATTTAAAAGTATATCGATGTTTTAATCATAGAATTACATTTCCCTTTTCGGAACATTATGTTATCTTTTAAAGGACCCAAAACACATCAATGTCTGAACATTCTAAAATGTTTTCATATAATGATTTTAAGCTCTCATGTTTCATTTAGTTTGTTACTAACATTATTTATGTGTTTATAAATATATATATTTATATATTGTAGGGATTGTGGTATGTTGAACTCCCCAAAGTACATTTCAAAACTAAACAGGCGCTTTATCCAGAACCATCAATTCCGGATGATGTCCAATTCCGTCAGTTTCTTACAAGATCTTTAAGTTACATCCCTCGAACCAATACTTTAATTTCTTTTGCGAACCGTACATCATCCATCAACCTTCGTGGCAGGTGTTACCCATAAACATTATGCTTTGAAAGAAATAAGGCCCCTCGAAAACCCACTATCTGTGGGTAAGTATTGTGAAAGCAGTGATAAAAAGCTGTGGTGGATATTTTTTTCTCTGATAAAGATAAAGTGTTCTCTCAATTCTTAAGGGCTATCAGAATTAGTATCTGCTCTGATTTTTTGTTATATAATTATAATACAAGACGGTGGGTTAATAAAATTAGGACAGTTTAGTGAATAAATATTAATGTGCAATGGTATAGTGAAAACTGTACGTCAGGAAAAATACATTTTATAATATTTAAAATTTGTATCTCTTGACGGCTTCTTAATGTCAAAATATATTGTTTCATCATTTAATAGTTCTTCGTTTTTTCTTATTATAAAAATTTCAGAATGGCAAGTTAAAAATAGTCGTTAATATCAGAAAGTCAATGTAGAAATTCTTTATAGAAAAGAATTTGAAAGTTTTCATTTGAGTTAATTAAAAAAATATTCTTTACTAAAGATATTAAAATACAAATTATTTTGAAGGGTTTAAAATGCAAATTGTAATTATGTGTTGAGTGTATAACAATTTGTGTTTATTTTTTAATCCTTTAATTTTTAATACATACATCGATACAGTCAATAAAAAGAGTAAAAAAAAATATAAAAATATGAATAATATGAAAATGTACAAGAAATTAAGGAGAAATTATTATTAAGTTTAGATACTAATGTGATGTAAATATACTACTCTAAATATGGTAAAAATATTAAACGGTTCAAAATTTATCACTTGCGCATCTCAAAAAATTATGACTGTAACAAAAAAGACTTTAAAGTTTTTCACAGAAATATTTTTATAATTAACATTTACGCAGAATTTTTAGAAACATTTTGATAAATGTGTGCAAGTAATTTTACAGCAATAAAACCATAATGAATGCAATTTACTTAAAGGATATAATTTGATATACATACAGAAAATAATAAAGTGATAATTAAAATTTTTCAGTTTCATAAAATATTTATTTTACTTACAGTTTGATTTTCACCCTGCAGCTATTTATATTTTTGACGCATATTAAAAATAAGAGTACAATATCTGTATATTACTTTGTAATTTAATGCTGAAACATAGAGAAAACATTATAGGATAAAATAACACTATTTCGTGTAATCCATGGTTGTTGTTTACGGCTAAAAAAGAGAGGAATTAAGAAAACATATTATAGAGCTTCTATCCCCTGCATCTGTGCCAAAATTCTAATGACGCAATAAATATGACAGCTACTTATCCAAAATATGTGCATTGTTCCAAAATGCTGCTACACTTTTTAGTGACATGACGATGGTGTGATTATTAGTCATTTATTTTCTCTTCAAATGTTTACACTAATATAAATAACGTTACTCAGAGATTAAAACCATTTTAAATACCTTTTAATAACTGAATTAAAAGTTTAGCACAACACAAATTTTATCAACAGCATTCTTTATAAAGTAAAATTTCATTTTTCAGATAGTAATTAAAGCATTTAATAAAAGTTATGAAGAAAATTAGATATTTATTAAGATACATGAATTATAAATAGTTGAATTGATATAGAAATAATTTTATAAAGTATTAATTAATTTGTAAATATTTGTAGTGTACATATATATCACAATTAATCTGTATAAATTTCTTCAGTTTTAAGAACAAAAGCTTTCAAATTTTTATTACATATTGTAAAAACAAAACACTATAAAATGTACGTCAAGTATATTTCATAAATATTTAAATTTTACCTCTATCACAGTAGGTGCTAAAAATTATATCGGTGTGCATTTTAAGAAAAGACAGAGAAGCTTTCAATTATATACATATTGTGGTTTATGAGAAAAAAATATAAAAAAAGATATAAAATTTACAGCTAGTGTCTCTTAATCTAGCTAAAATACAATATTAAATATACTGTTCTTTATACTAAATAACAATGCAGCAAAATGTGCTACTACAATTACGGAAACACGATTATAATGTGTCACTAGTCGATTAATAAATAATGTTAAATATTTATCGTATATAAACCTTACTTAGATAATCAATCACATTCCCTTCAATATTATGTCGAGTTAAATGACTAGTAAGTGTTATTCATATACTATATTCTAAATTAAATAAAATTTCACACTTATGAATTATATTTATCTATCTATCTATCTACTATATATTATATATATTCTATATATATATATATATATTATATATATATATATATATATTATATATTTATATATATTTAAAAATATATATATATATTATATATTATATATTATATATAATAAATATATATGTGCAATGTTAGCAAATTTTTTTTTATAATAATATTTAAAGTATTTAAGGATAGATAAAAGATTAATTATGAAATGTAAAATATTAATATATTTGAAAAAAATTCTGAAAAGTTATATAATATTATAGATATATATATATATTATATATTCTCTTATATAATTATATATTTATATTATATATTATATATTATATTTCATACTTTAATATATTTCTGTATATATATATATATATATATATATATATATATAATATATATTTTATATATATATATATATTTATTAATATTATATATATATATATATATATTATATATATATATATTGATATAATATATATTATATATTTATATAATATAGTATATATATATATTTATATATATTAATAGCTTTTATATTTATTCTACAATGATGTTAAATGTTTTTGTAATTTCATTATAACACTATTACTATATATAACGATATTAGTTTAATATTTCTATTATTTCAGAACATATGTATATACATTTGGTAATTTAATATATAAACAGTATTAACATAAAAACACTATTTATTTACTTTAATATTCTATTATTTCATCATCACTGCCATAATTGTATAGCAAAATAATAATTTAAAACATATTACAAAAGTTAAGGCATTACTTATGTATAAATATAAGCAGGTATTTTTTCAATATATTTTGTATCTGTGACTTAAATTATATACTGTGTACATGTATGTACTTATTATAAGATATAGATCATTGCATTAAAATTACTCTCTCTTAATATATAAGATTATAGATATTTACTAGAAAACATTATCAATAAGGAAACATATTTCTTATCTCTTTATATGCATTTATAAAAAAGTTATAAATATACACATATACATAATACATATTTATATTTATATATATATATATATATTATATATATATATATATATATATATATATATTATATATATATATATATATATATATATATATATATATCTATATATATGTTTATTATATATTATTTAATGATTTTATATAGTGTGATATTTAAATAATATATATATTTAAAAATCGAAATAATCTGATGGGATTTTAAATGTCATTAATTTATTCACATACTTTGAAAAAAAAATGAATTAAAAATTTATATATCAATAAGTCCAATATAAACTTCTTTAAATGCTATAAAATATAGCATCTTTTATCATTTGTGAAATGTTTATAAATATACCGTAACGCAGAATGTAAAATTACAACAAAAACTTTTCTGTATAAATTTTAAGAATCATAAAAAATAAATGGAGTGATATAATGTAATAAACTAGAATGCTTCTAAAGTACAATGTAACTGTCAAATAATAATTTAAAATGTTTAGTAGAAAATAGAGAGAAAACGTAAATTTACATACTTAATGTATTTAAATAAGTGTATGATTTAAGAAACATTAATCTTGTCTATAACTTTTGTTTTTTAGAGCAAAGCTTAATATCATGTGAAATATCTATTTATCAAAATTTAATTTATTTCTAAGTCTTTACTTAATTCTATGTCTCAAACTATGTAGAAGTAAAGGATATCTGTGTAGAATTTAACTGTCAGAAAGTAAAAAGGAATAACACCCAACAAAATAACTCTATCTACAAAAGCCATGGTTGTTATATATGGGAATAAAACAGAAGAAATAAGAAATAATTATAGCGATTCTGTCTTCTGCATCTGTGCCAAAATGCTAATAACACAATAAATATAGCAGTTCTTATCTAAAATAAATCTAGATAATCTTCCAAAATACTATACTTTACTGTGGCAGGGATCATTCTGTAATTACTATTCCTGTGCTAACTGTTTTCGCAATATTAAATATCATAACGTCAAGTTTTAATCATGGTTAAAACTTATATTTATTCTTTTGTAATATTATAATAAAATGTTTATTGCAATTTATCGTTCATAAATAAAGTTTTTCACTTAACAATATATACATAATTACGTTTTTATTTTCTTTTAATGGAAAAAAAATAAGGAAAATGAAATGTATAAAATTACATTTTCAAATAAGGGGTTATATTTCAAATTTCATTGTATAAATCACAAAATTTCGTTTGTTATAGAAATATGTTCATTGGAAATGAACATTTAAAGTCTAATTATAAAGATAATATAATTCAATTTTGCTAGTCCATTTGTTTTTTTAATTTTATTAACTGATAAAAATTTTAGTACAGTTTCATTTGAAATTTTGTATATGCATGTTAATAAATACTAAGCCAGAGTATAAATATAATATAAAAGTATGCGAAGAAGGATGCTGACTGCGAAAGATTAAACTCTGTTGGGGAAGTTGTTTCAAGTCAACTAGGAATAAGCGACAGCTGCCTTGCTCAAGTTCCGAATTCAGAAGCATGTCAGGAGTGGAAAAGGTCTTTTATCAGTGATAGGCTTCATAAAGCTTGTTCAGTGGTTTGAGGAAACTGGAATGTTGTAGGTTCGTGTAAGAACAGGACGATCATGTTTAAATGAGGAACGTTAGCAGCGTGTTGCAGTCAAAATTGAAGAATTAGCATTAGAATCAGCTGCAAGGACGAACAGTGCCCTTGAAGCTGATGGAAGGTTGGGCTTACCACCATCTTTGGTACTCAATATTCTTCATGGAATCATTGATTTTTATCCATACAGACTGCAGTCGTTCCATGAACCTTTACCACCTGATATCGAACAGAGGGAAGGATTTGCGAGGTGGGCTTTCTCCAAAATCGAACAGAATGGCACCTGGGAACATCTTGTAGAGAGATGAAGTTCATTTTTCGCTTCATGGTGACGTTAATACCCATAACTGTCGATTCTGGGTAACGAATAATCGACTTGAAAACACACAGAAATCATTGCATTCCTCAAAAATGACAGTGTGGTGTGAATTCACAGGTTCGTTAATCATAGGACTCTTCTTCTTTGAAACGGAGTGCCCAGTAAATGTATAGAAAACAGATACAGTGACTGCGCAGCGTTATTTTACACTTCTGTGAGATAACGTCGTATCAGCTATGAATGAAAGAGATGCGCTATCTACTGTCACGTTTATGCAAGATGGAGCAACTAGTCACACTGCGAATTCGTTCAAGGATTTCCTGATCCAGACATTCGGGGAAGACAAAATCATTAGCTGACGTTTCCGGTTGCCATGAAAGCTCCCGGTCTCCAGATTTGACCCCACCAAACTTTTGGTTGTGGTGATATTTAAAATCTCGCTTGTATCAATGCAATTCATCCTCTATCGACTTTTTTTTATTTTTGTGTTTCAAAAAACATTCCATGCTTAGCGATACTAACCCTCCAAACTGGTTTTGGTTTTGGGATTTTTCCCGGTTATTATGAATTTTTAAAGGTTATGCTGACTTTTTGTTCACACGGTATTTTAGGAAGTCACTATAATGTACAACAAATATTAAAAAAAACTTTAAAATTAAAATACCTCTATTTCCCTTATTACATATGACTATCACACATTAGAGGCCTGAAAATATAGGAAAAAGTATTTAGTGTAAATAATTTAATAGCTATTAAAGACAGTGAACATCATTGAATATAATAATTAATTATTGAGTAGTGCATAGTGTTTACAATAAAAATTCAATTGTAAGAAATTAGTGTAATACATATATAAAAAAATATTTGGTTATTTTTTTATTTATAAATGAAGATTTTTATCTACTTATATATTCCTAATTCTATATTTTTTAAAGGTTTTAATGGCAATAAATAAAGAAAATGAAATCTACAATATTACATTTTCAAATTTGGGGCTATATTTCAGCTTTTATTATCTTAAGAGCAAAGTTTCATCTGTTATATAAAAATATTGATAATTAAAAAGAAGAATTCGTAAAAAAAAGTCAATTCGTAAAAAAAAATAATTATATTTTGGTAGTTTATTTCTCTCTTAACTTTTATAACTGATAAAAAATATTAGAAGAGTTTCACGTGAAATTCAACAGAAAACTATTAACATATATATATATATATATATATATATATATATATATATATATATATATATATATATATATATATATATATATATATATATATATATATATATATATATATATATATTATATAAATATAATATGTATATTATATAATATATATATATATATATATATATATATATATAGATATATATATATATTCTATATACATATATATATATAAGATACATATACATATATATAATTAATATATACATATATATATATATATATATATATATATATATATATATATATATATATATATATATATATATATATATATATACATATATATATATACATCATGTTAATATATATATATATATATATATATATATATATATATATATATATGTTAATAGTTTTATATCTAAATATAAATATACTATAAATGTTAAATTAAAAATTGAAATAATTGTTATTACACAATTTGTGATCGGTAATTAAAATCATATAAATAACATTTTACTGTGTGATATTTCTTCAGTTTAGAACGCTACTATAATCTAAAATAGATATCAAAGTAAAACACTTTAAATTTTACATTTTGCTGTTGCCCTTATTACTTAGTTGCATTAATATAGGACAAAATAATTAGTGAAAACAATTTAATACCTAGAATACACTCAGAACACCAAAATAAAATAAGTATTTGTTAGTTAGGTCATGTTGTTTATAGAAAAAAAAACAGTAAAAAATTATTATAGTACTTAAAGAATTTAGATTTCCTGTATCAATGCCAAAATACTAATCCTACAAAATGTATGTGAGTTAGTATTCCAAAATTATGAGAAAAAGAAGTTTTGTTAGAAAATGTTTTAAGGGATGATGTTTTAAGGGTGTAGTAGCAATTTTACTACACTTTGTCATAATGAGATTTTTATTCATGTATCAAATAAGATGAGAAATGTTTGAATAAATATAAATGTGTTAACTTAGAGATTAAAGTCATTTTTAAGTATTTTATTTATATTCTTTGAATCCGCGAGGGCACAGGTTAGACCTCTGAGGATGGACTGTTATAAAAACATTTCAAATAAAATCACCTATAGAAATAAACATCCATGATTATCAGTAGTTGTTTGATAGGTTTTTTAGATCCCAATAAAATGCATTTACCCAAATATCTATGAATAATTTTCTCAGAAATACATGCTTTTAAATTATCCGATCTCCAGAGATCCAGTGCACGTGCATACACTTTTTATTTTTAATATTTATTTTTTTATTGTCGAATTAGAGATACTGTGAAGCATACATCTATATTTGATTAAAATGATTAATTTATAAGATGAAATATAAAAATGTGATTTAAGTTTTTAACTTGTCTGTGTCTTATGTTTGTGCTTCCGGAATGCTAATAAAAGACAATCTACAGTTCAAAGTACTTTTAAAAATTAACATTTTAACATATTGTGTGCAGGTACATTTCTCATTGCAATTGTTCCTTTAGCAGGCAGTTTGAAAGTAAATTTATTCAGTTAAATATTAATAAATCGAAAATTAATTAATTTTTAACCAACTTTTCGTATTTAATTATGAAATATATAAACAAATATATAAATGGAAATATATAAATAACAACCATAAGATTTTTGTAAGCAAAAAATATTTATTGAGAGGATAAATTTATAATAGTAAAAATTTATAATAGTATCGTAAATATGAAAAATCAAATAGAAATGGTAGTAAATATTTTTAATTTTTTCCCGTCCTGTGATTCCGGATCAACTGATGTAAAAACTAGTTTTTATTTGTCTAAATTTTTCCAGAATCAATGTAGTAAACAAGAACATTCGGCTTCGTTTTAATGTATATACCGTTATTTTTGTACCCATAAACAAACCGTGTTGTTACATTAATACATACTAGTATGTGACCTGTGTTCATGTATTAATCGTCAGAAAACGTACTAGTACGTGACACGCGTTAAAATATCAATCGTCAGAAAACGTACTAGTACGTCTCCCGCACTCAAGTATCAATCGTCAGAAAACGCACTAGATCATGTCCTACGCTCAAGTATCAATCGCCTGAATACGTACTAGTCCCGCATACAATGCGTTAAATAACCTGAAATATGTTTTGGTCTTTAATTAAAATATCTTTGTTAATTTAAGTTTTCTGTTCATCATCAAAAACTATTTTGTTGATATTTTGGGAGAAAAGTTGCACCTTCAGAGGACCTGTTTTCGTGGGTTAATGTCACAAAGAAATATACGCAAAGTTTTTCTTTTATTTCACTGTAATCCTTAATTTTGCAACTGAAGTAAAACAAAAATCTATAAAACATTTAAACGGAAAGTGCTAAGAAAATATTATATTTACTCAAAGTCGATATTTAAAAAATATTTCACTGTATAAAAGATGAAGGAGACAGAACATTCATGAATAATTTTTATTTTGAGGAGACATGTGATTCGTAGTTTTAAATCTGCATATATAATAACTCTCTCTGTAAATTTCCATTTAGTTGAAATAAATACTCTTTATCATATAATATATACCAGTCATTAAAAAGAAAATATTTAAAACTGCAGTTCAAATATTTTCCTTAATTACTTATCTCTGAACCACATATGTGTATGATGACTAAATGTTTTCTGTATACCATTTAACTGTTGGAAAAGACAACAGAATTAGACGAAATAATTCTGTCTGCCTTGGGAAAGACATGGATGTTGTTAACAAGAAAAGTCAGAAGCAAAAATAATCGTAATATTTCTGCCTCTTGCATCTGTGCCAAAATGCTAATATCGTAATAAATATGGCAGTTCCATATCTGAAGTACGAATGGGTTTTCTTCCAAAATGCTACAATACTTTACGGTGGACGCCCATTCTGTAATTATAGTCATTTATTAATGAAGTGCAAAATGTTTACACGAATATAAATATCTTAGTATGAATAATAAATACCATGTTTAATAGTGTTATTTACAATCTTTAATTTTGTGTAGTTTGGGATTGTTTCAATTTTATAAATTACAAACTTAAAATAATTATATTTTCTACGGAATATTTAAGGGTTTATATGTAAAAAAGTAAAATAGATCGGTGCAATTTAAATATGTCGATAATTTCTTGATGTAAGTTAAATAATTAAGAAAAATGTAAGCAGTTATTAGTAAGGTTATCT
The DNA here is from genome assembly GCA_032207245.1 of Pardosa pseudoannulata. Taxonomy (NCBI): domain Eukaryota; kingdom Metazoa; phylum Arthropoda; class Arachnida; order Araneae; family Lycosidae; genus Pardosa; species Pardosa pseudoannulata. The sequence continues at coordinate 131,252,611 of CM063510.1, forward strand.
ATTTTAATTTTAAAATAAATTATCTATTAACCCTTTCATGGGCCATTTATTTTTCACTCCATATTTTCAAACATTCAAAACAAAGCTGCTAATTTTATTCAGTAGATCGAAAAATTGATGACAGAGGAAAGCGGGAATCAGTCTTCCCCTGGTTTCAATAGCTAGACCAATATATTATAATGGGTTATAGCTCTTCCGACAGGTGTATTTTGTAAGATCGGGTAGGTAGGAAGTAATCAACCCACAGCCCAAGAAAGGGTTAATAAAGTGTTTTAGCATATTGCTAATTATATAAATTGAAATTTGAAAAATTAAAATATTGTTATATGTTAAAAAATCAATAGATGTTATCAAAAACCAAAAGCAGGTTGATGATAGCATTCCACATATACATATAAAGTGTTAAAAACTTATAAGATAGGTTTAATGATTAATAAAGATATTAAACAATTAAATATTGGTTTCTCTGTACTTTAAACCGTTACATTTATAATAACGTTACACTAATGAAATGTGTAAAAGATTTACTTTTAAATATTTCAAATTTAAACGATCTTCAAATACAGGTAATTCATGTATACATAAAAATTTACAGCTTTTAAATAAACATAGTATAAATAATCGGTCCAATTTCATTTATCATTTCACATATATACACGGTTTATTTAATTCCCTATTCAATTTAGTATAAAAGTAAATCGAATGAGGCTTACTAAATAAGTTTTGAACACATTTAAGCCTAGTAAATTGAAATCTACAATTACATTAAACTTGAATTGTGTATATTTACTTTTTATTTAGAGTATTTCTTTCACTTATGTGGAACATATATTAAAAAATAAATTTTTATCATGTATTTCAAGTAGCTTACATTATTACTTATATCACACCCATAATAGATCTCTGTAAATAATTTCTGCATGAAATTTAACTGTCGGAAACGGCAGAGAACAAGATATAAAATAACTCTATATGTAGAAAATAATATATATATATAGAAATATATATAAGAAACAAAATATATATATATATATAATTCTGTATATATATATATATATATATATATATATATATATATATATATATATATATATATTTATATAATAATATATATATATATATATATATATATATATATATATATATATATATATATATATATATATATATATATATATATATATATTATATATATATATATATATTATATATATATATATATATATATATATATATATATATATATATATATATATATATATATATATATATACATATATATATATATATAATATATATATATATATATATATATATATATATATATATATATAAATATATATATATATATATATATATATATATATATATATATATATATATATATTATATATATATATATATATATATATATATATATATATATATATTTATATATATATATATATATATATATATATATATATATATATATATATATATATATATATATATATATATATATATATATATATATATATAATATACATATATATATATATATATATATATAATATATATATATATATATATATATATATATACATATATATATATATATATATATATATATATATATATATAATATATATATATATATATATATATATATATATATATATATATATATATATATATATATATATATATATATATATTTATATATATATATATATATATATATATATATATATATATATATATATATATATATATATATATATATATATATATATATATATATATATAATATATATATATATATATATATATATATATATATATATATATATATATATATATATATATATTATATATATATTATTTTAATTTTAAACTTCAAATTATTCTGATAATTTTTAGTAGGTGCCATGTTAAAAAAAGAGTTTATAAATTAAGATTTGTGTATTTTATTCCATTGCTTTTAAAGTAAGGATGCATTAATTACTACTGTATATGATACATATTTATATAGGGTAAATGGAAATAATTTTAAGCAGTTATTTTTAGGGTACAAACAATTATTTATAGGATGTTAGAGGTGGCATTTATTCCTTTAAAAATTATAACACCTAATTCGTGAATCCATTAAGCTACAATGATGTATTGCTGCTGAAGTTTTTTTCCATCCATACATATGATGAGTTACCTTTTCAATAGTATAAAAATTAATTTAAAGAACTCAATATGTTTGTACCAACAGTGAGGTTTTTATGAACATAAAATACTTTTATTTGAAAATTTTGACCACATTTTCCAAAGATATGAGCAAATACATTATTTGTTCTATTTCTCTTATATATGTTACTTCAAATTTCGTTCATTTTTATCATGAAGTTAATATACGTTTAAGATAATTATAATTAGATTTATAAGATCCTGCTTTTAGTTTCCGTTTTCTGTAAGACTTTGTACCGATATATCTCTATATATATAATCTATCAATCTATCTATCTATAAATCTATTTCTCTCCCTCTCTATCTGTATCTGTATCTGTCTCTCTCTCTCTCTCTCTTTCTGAATCTCTATCACTCAATCTGTATATTCACCTATCTCTCTATCTATCCATCTGTCTATCGATATATCTCTTTCCCTTTGTCTGTCTATTTGTTTATATATAAATGTATATACTATTGTTTTGTATATGAACTTTAGGTAAATCCCATTTCAGAAATAACTTTAAACTGGATTCTAAATAATTTCCTTAATTTTATCTCTCCATCTTACAGCCAAATTTCATATATTGTGTAAAATAATGTTTGCATACAATTTAACTGCCGTCAAAGACAGAGAACATAACTAAATAAAATATATTCAGATGTTTTTGAATAGCCATATTTCTTATTTACAAGAACATTTGAAGAAATAAGAAATAGTTATGTTTACTTACCATTAATTTCTCGCAAAATTCTATCAAGTATCAAATATGACAGTGCCTTGATCTAAAATAATGTTTATAATTCCAAATTATCATTATTCATTTTTGTAGTTCAAATGTGGGGTAAATAGTAGTCATTTTTAGATATCGTATGAGATGTTTACATATATATAATATACATACAATTTAAATCCATACATAAAATTTCTTTAATTTTAATAATCGAATTAAATGAAACAGAACAAGGCTTGTGAAGTACATTATTTAATAAAAAATATTTTCTAAATTTTATTTAAAGCATTTAATGCAAAATATCTAGTAAAATAAAAGTTTTAAGATAACATTTAAAATTAGTGGACAATATCTTGATACCTAGTTTGTACAAACACTTATACTAAATGGTTTTAAGTATTCCATGATGTTTATTTTATAAATTTTTTCGCTTATTTTAAATTTATATCTTTGCTTAAATATCTAAAACTAATAAGTTATACAAATAAAGGAAGAGAACAATAACTCTTTCATATAATATACAAAATTTTTTCGTAAATATTTATATTTATTTGTAGAGCTTATATTCAAGATTTAAATTTCTTTATTATATTTTTTACATCAGCATAAATTTTAGCTAAAATTTGACAGTTTACAAACTACCGTCTTCAAAAATTGACATAATTATCTCAGTAATATATTTAAAATATTTAATGAAATATATCAAGGAAAATGAAAGTTTCAAGACCGTATTTAAAATTTAAAGATATTTTCTTGGAATACGTCCTATGCTTAACACTAAATCTGACATCAAGTAATTAATTACAGTTATAAATTTTATTCCGTCAATTTTATAAATAATTATGGTATCATTAAAATACAAGAATAGTGAGATATCTAATTGTGTCACATGATAAGAGTCTTCACATAAAAAAAAAGAAATGGGGAACAAAATTTAATATGCGTAAGTTAAATTAAGATTAACAAAATTTGAATTTGAGTTTGAGTAGAAAACACAATTTATAAATAGTAGTAATGGAAAATAAATTTAATGTATATTATAGTAGTTGTTGATTAAGATAAAAAATACTTGAAATTTTATTTTCCTAATTAATCACATCTCTAATTTATTTTAAATCCCTCATTTTTGCTCTTCTGTATATTTTTTAAATTTTATACTAATTTTAATTACTTAACTTTTAAATTTTAAACCACAGTTAATTTTTTCTTATAACTGTATTCGAACAAATTTATAATCCTTTCAGATTTAATAAAGACTTATAAGTAAGAAAGATATTTTTATCTAAACTAAAGATTAAAATGCTTAGTTAAAATTTAAATTCGCCATTATAACAGGAAATATACATGTTGACAATCTATATTAAAATAAAAAAAATCTAAATAATTTTATCTTTTATTGAAATTCAATTCCCTCTTTAAAATTTTTCAAACAATAAATAAAATTTCCATTTTATTTAAATGAAAAAAAATCTTTGTATATTGTTAAATATTTCATCAAATTCTCAAATAGAAATGTGAAGATCTTAAATCTAGAAAAATAACAATATTTTTAACGTTTTTCATCCTTATAATGCAGTTTTTTGGAATAATATGTTTATGCAGACACATTGTGTCCTTAACTTGCCAGATGAAATACGAGAAAATGTAATTTATTCAAGGAAAAGCCTCTAGGGGGCTTCAAGATGTTAGGCGTCAACTGTAGCAAACTCTGTATCCAAGATATTAAATAAGATTCTTTAAAGGAAAAATTCAACAGTTCTTTGAAATTACATTCCTTCTTTTTATAACATTTTTTGAAAAATACGTATAGCATATGTGAAAATTATGTTTTCTAGTATTTGTTATAAATTACGTATCACTCATAAGACTGTTTCAAATGTTTTAAAAAAAAACTGAAATATAAGTAATTTTATGACTTATGTAATTCTGAATATTTGCATTTTTTTCAGTTTTTATACGTATATTTTGCTATTTGGTTTTTCAAAACTAATATTGATTATATAAAATATGAGAACTATATTGTACTTAAAATTATAAACAAAACAATAAACGTTTAATTGAATGCATATAAGATTAACGTCATAAAAGAAATAGAGTTTCTCTTCCAGATCATTTATTTCAACAGCATAATATATTTATTAAGGTAAAAGGAAACCAAAATAAAATGATGTAATATTGACATATAATAACTTTTTTGCAATATACTTTCACCATATGTGCAAATTATGTTTTCTAGAGCTTGTTATGAATTATGTATCACCAATAAAATTGTATCAAACGTTTTAAAAGAATCTGCAAAATACGTAATTTTAGACTTTTTTAATTTTGAATATCTGAATTTTTTTCAGTCTTTTATATATATGTTTTGCTATTAAGCTTTTCAAAACTAATATTCATAACATAAAATCTTAAAAATATATTTTACTTCGAATTATAAACAAAACAATAAACGTTTAATTGAATCCATATACAATTAACGTCATAAAACTAATAGAGCTTCTCTTCGAGTTCATTTACTTCAACACCATAGTATATTTCTTAAGGTATAAGGAAACCAAAATAGAATGATATAATATTGACATATAATAACTTTTTTGCAATATACTTACAGCATATGTGCAAATTATGTTTTCTAGAAGTTGTTTTAAATTACGTATCACCAATAAGACTGTTTCAAACGTTTTAACATAATATACAAAACACCTAATTTTATGACTTTCGTAATTTTGAATATCTGCATTGATTTAGTTTTTTATACGTATATTTTGCTATTTGGCTTTTCAAAAGTAATATTGATAACAGAAAATCTTAGAACTATATTTTACTTATAATTATAAACAAAACAATAAATGTTTAATTGAATCCATATACGATTAACGTCATAAAATTAGACGTTTTCTTCGAGTTCATTTACTTCAGCACCGTAGTATATTTGTTAAGGTATAAGGAAACCAAAATAGAATGTTATAATATTTCATATATTAACTTTTTTGAAATATGCTTATAACATATGTGCAAATTATGCTCTCTACAAGTTGTTATAAATTACGTATAACCAATAAGACTATTTCAAACGTTTTAACATAATCTGCAAAATACGTTATATTATGACTTTTGTAATTTAAATATCTGCATATTTTTATTTTTTTATACATATATTTTGATATTTGGCTTTTCAAAACTAATATTGATAGCATAAAATATTAGAACTATACTGTACTTAGAATTGAAAACAAACCAATAAACGTTTATTTGACTCCTATAGAACTGACGTCATAAAAGAAATAGGTTTTCTCCCCCAGTTATTTACTTCTACAACATAGGGTATCTGAGGTATAAGGAAACCAAAATACAGTGATATAATATTCACATAGGTGCAGAATTAATCCAATTAAAATTCTGATCAAAATATGATCCTTAATGAATAATTTATTGCTACATAAGAAACATTTATTATGAAAAAAATAAATAAAAAGTATGTTAAGATAAGGAATATTTTAACTGCAGTGTGAAACACAAATTTTTGACTGAAGTGTGAATTAGTACTGATACATGAAAAGCTAAATGGATGATAATTGACTGTTAGAACTGTTGCCTAATATTTTAAAGAAAAATGTTAAAAATTAAATATGTATAATGGAATGTCTAAATAATCATTTATTCGTACATATATAGATCAGCAGACCTACAGGATCAATAGAGTAAATTAAATAAAATATTTCAGATCGTAATTCACTTGTGTCGGTCACCCAAAAACCATGGCAATTTCGAAAATTAACACGATTTTTTTGTGCAGAAAACAAACCAGTTTTTTCATCTGTGAGACTTTAATCGCAATGATAGTTGATTCAATAACAAACATTACAATTTTTTAACTCCTCAGTTTCAAACGATTATAAGAGATTATAGCCTGCTTTTGTTGCATAAATTGATTAAATGACATTTTTACATATATTTATTTACTACTCTACCACAATTGAATGTAAAATCAATGTTTATGACAATTTGCATAAATTGGATTTTTCTTCAATCTTGTGATGTGTTAACATACTTGAATATAATAATTTAATGGTATTCAAAAATGGTTGTACGTTTCAGTAAAACTAGACGAAATTTTGTCATTTTTGGCGAAAAATTATGGTAGGCAAGTTTTAATCGCCCCGCATGTGTTTTATCCTGACCAACTTAACAACGAAAATAATTTTAATAAAACAGTAAACACACCCTCTACACTTATTTACTGTGGTCACGTATTTTCCAATTCTTTGTATGTATATCTAATAACGATTTTTATCTTAGTAAATGACTTAAACATTTTATGTAATTATGATTTATCCCTTAGTGTACTAATATTTATATTCCACAGACGATCTATTAAGAATCATTGCAAAATACATTTATAATGCTTCTATATCTTTTAACACTGTCACATACAAGATATAAATTTATATATATATATATATAACTATATATATATATATATATATATATATATATATATATATATATATATATATATATATTTATATATATATATAATATATATATATATTTATATAAAACATATATATATATAATATATATATATATATATATATATATATATATATTTATATATATATATTATATATACATATATATATATATATATACATATATATTATATACATATTTATTATATATACATCTATATATATATCTATATATATATATATATATGATCTTATTAAATGACTTAAACATTTTATATAGTTATGATTTATCTATTAGAGTACTAATATTTATATTTCACAGACGATCCATTAAGACTCATTGAAAAATACATTAATAATGCCTATATATCTTTCAACACTGTCATATACAAGTCAATAAAAGGTAATGAATTCATATCTTCATAATACCGTTTATTTTGACTTATATATTATCTACTAAACACACAAAATTTGGAAGCTTAGATATCGAAGAAAGGAAAATTACTATGTAGACTTTATTTAATAACTATCAGTTGATTAAGATCTGACACTTCCTATTACAAATCGGAGATATTCTATGCAAATTGTCTATGGTTACAGAAATATGGAGTGAATGAATTTATTTAAAGTATTTTTAAAGGTTTGTATAATAGGCTACTAGATATAAAATATACTAAGGGGAAAGATAGTCTCTGGACATATTTATGGGGATTTCTATATTAAGCATTCTATTATTTGGTTTTATAAGCTAAACATGAGAGAAGGATGTATAATAAATTGGATGTATAGGTTAAATTTATATAGTAAACATTAATACACAATTGTTATTAATCGCATGCATAAACACAAATGATATGGTTATTAGTATTTATGAGATATATATGGTATTTTTTGTGTCGAGAGCTTGAGAAGAATATAACTGTTAGAAAGATATCAATCAAATGATTGATGGGGGAATAATGAAACTAAAGATGAATAAAAGATTTACTGACGCAGAATGTCATTGTGACATACACATTCTCACACAACTGTGTGATTAACATGTAGGAAAGTGCTTATATGACAGTGTATTTGGCAGGAAATGTGTTAAGGAAATATAACCTTTAAATACTAGAGTACAATACTAAAAGGTTATATTTTGTTACAGTATTTGACAATTAACTGTACAAGAAATTTATTTTAAGTTTTTGCAATTTATTAAATAATTTTGAGATATTTTATATTGTTAAACTGTATACGACATAAAAAAAATGTGTAAAACAGTCGTATAAATTAATGGTATTTTTAAACACTATGCTACAGTATAGTGGAAGCCGGTAAACGATTTTTTGTTCTTTGCTAAATAATATTTTCTAACACTTGAGTTGCCTTATAACCACACATAAAAATTGCAAATACATAATAGGGCATAAATTAGTTTAAGATATTACAAACTTTGGTACTCGTAAGTGTTCTTAATTTGATGTGTATAATACGTAATCAGCTTTGAGATATCAATGTATAATACTGGGAATGTAAGCAGAGCTTAAACTTTATGGCTGTATCCTGATTTAATTTATTGATGGTATCCTGATTCTAATATTAAAAAAATGCAATATGCACTAATTTTTTTTTTCATTTCACATTACATATATTACATATATAATACATATACTTATATTTTCTACTTAAACTATGGCCATATTAACATCGTATGAAATTTGAAATTTAAAATTTTTTAATTTTACCAAATTTAAATTTTACTAAATTTTTCATTATACCAAAAGGAAATACTATTTGTCCATTGATTAAACAACATTTTGTATGAAGAATATTTAGTAAAAAATAATACTTATTTTCAGATATTATAAATAGTTAATTATAACATTCTAAATATGTAATAATCCAAAATCACACTTATTAAAATAGATCTTTATTTCGAATGTTATATAAAATACAGAGTATAACATAGTAGACTTATTTCACGAAACTAGGTAAGTCAAAACAATCATTAATTTCTTTATTTCAGAGCTATTATCTTACATACCTTAAAGAATTACGCTTCTTTAAATTCAATAATAGATAAAAATGTATAGCAACTGATAAACATTCTAGAATGTAAATATCGAATTATTTACTGAAAATATTTTCTAGTAATATATATGCATCAAATATAACTTCATTTAATATATGTATTGTTAAAAATATACATATGTATAAATCAGTCGTAAAAATTAATGGTATTATTAAACACTATGCTACAGTACTCTGGGAGCAGGCATATTGTTTTTGTTCTTTGCTAAATAATATTTTCCAATAATGGAGTTACCTTATAACCACACATAAAGATTTCAAATTCATAATAGGGCATAAATTAGTTTAAGATATTACAAACTTTGGTAATCGTAAGCTTTCTTAATTTGATATGTATAATATGCAATCAACTTTGAAATATCAATGTATAACACTTGGAATATAAGCAGAGCTTAAATTTTGATGGTATTCTGATTTTAATATTAAAGCAATGCAATATGGTCGAAATGTTTTTTTTTCATTTCACGTTACATATATTTCATATACTTATTCTTCCCACTTAAACTATGGTTATATTAACATCACATGAAATTTGAAATTTGAAATTTCATTCTTCCAAAAGGAAATATTATTTTTCCTTCTATTTAACGAGATGTTGTATGAAGGACATTTAGTAAAAAGTAATACTTACTTTCAGAAGATATTATAAATAATTAATCATAACATTATAAATATGTAATAATCAAAAATCACACTTTTTAAAACAGAACTTTATTCCAAATGCTATATAAAATACATAGTATGAAAAGAAGACGTATTTAACGAAACTAGGTAAGGCAAAAAAAAATCATTAATCCCTCGAATTCAGAGTTATTGCCTTACATATGTGAAAATAATTAAGCTTATTCAAATTGATCAATCGACTAAAAAAGTAGAGCAGTTGATGAACATTCTAGGAGATAAATATCGAACTGTTTACTGAAATTATTTTCCAGTAATATATATGCACTAAATATAACTTCATTTAATGTGTGTATTGTTAAAAATATACATATGTATGAAACAGCCGTAATAATTAATGGTATTATTAAACACTATGCAGGTACACTGAAAGCAGGCCTTTTTGTTTTTGTTCTTTGCTAAATAATTTTTTACAATACTTGTGTTACCTTATAACCACAAAGATTTAAAATGCATAAAAAGCCATAAATTAGTTTAAGATATTACAAAATTAGGTACTCATAAGTTTTTTTAATTAGATTTGAATAACATGTAATCAACTTTGATATATTAATCTATAATATTTGAAATATAAGCAGAACGTAAACTTTTCTGATACTAATAATGAAGAAATGCAATATGCTTGAAATGGTTTTTTTTGCACATTACATATGTTTCATATGCTTAAACTTCCCACATAAACTTTGGTCATATTAACAACACATTTTAAATTTGAAATTTGAAATTTGAAATCTGTTCTTCGATTTAACAAGATGTTGTATGAAGAAAATATATAAAAAATAATAAGATATTTTAAATAATTAATTATAATATTCTAAATATCTAATAATCAAAAATCACATTTATTAAAACAGAACTTTATTTCGAATCCTATATAAATTCATAGTATGAAATAGTAGACTTATTTAATAAAACTAGGTAAGGCAAAAAAAATCATAAATTCCTTTAATTCAGAGGTATTACCTTACACACCTGAAAAAAATTAAGCTTATTCAAATTGAATAATGGATAAAAAATGTATAACAATTGATGAACATTGTAGAAGGTAAATATCTATTTGTTCACTGAAAATATCTTCCAGTAATATATATACAAGAAAAAGAACTTCATTCAATAAACGTATCTTTTGATTATGTGTGAATTCATTTAGAAATGTAATTATTAAATGCACCACCTAAAAACATAAAATAGAACCTTTAACGGGAATGGAAATATTTCCTGAATTATGACGAAATCAAAACATTCTTATGCATTCTGACATCCGCAGTATAACTTTAAACTTCAGTAAGAATCGTGACTAGGCATTAAGAGGAATTCAAGGCATGATAGAAACGGTCAAAAATTACTGCGAGGCACGTCTCTGGAATGTCATTTTTCATAGTTTGATCTGAAGCATGAAATACGACGGGTTGAACGTATAAGTTCGGACAAAAAGTGAAAATACTCCCTAAATAATCACAGAAATAAAAAAAAATTGAATATGCTTTTAGAAAAATATATATGTCATCTATATAAATTCCAATCAGAATGAATAAAAGTAATTGTTACTTAGTTTATTTTAAATTATAACCAAAAAGAAAAAAAAAATGCATACATTTTTATTCAGAGATAAATAGGTAATACATAAAAATAAACAAATGCAAATAAATAATTTACCCGAATATTTTTCCAATATCCGCATAAAGAAAAGGGCCTCATATAAGTATACCATATAAATTCGAGTAAAAATTGACTCCCTACTAAATAGTCACTGAAGTAAAAGGAAAGATATTATATATATATATATATTTATATATATATATATATATATATATATATAAACATATATATATATATATATATATATATATATATATATATATATTCTATATTCTATATCTTATTTGTATTCTATCATATTCTATTTTTCTATTTTATCTATTTGTATGTACTACTCTTCTTGTTTTTAAGCCTATTTTAGTTTTTTATTGTTAATCTGACTTACTGGTGTAGGGCAGTGATTCTCAACCTGTGGGGCGCGCCCCTCTAGGGGGGCGCGAGCACACTAATGGGGGGGCGCGAGCATATCCAAGAGAAAATGTTATTTAAAAAAATTGATTAAGTGACTGAAAGGAAAGAACACACACACACATACAAAACAAAATACATTTCGACATATTTAATAATTAACTTATTAAATTAAAACAACTTACTAAATTAAAAACAAATTTAATAATTATTAGTGACTTCCTTGGGCCTGTCTTTCAGAGCAAAGTTTTTCGAAGGAGGGTTTAATATTAGAAATAGACACTCTCAGTTCTTTTTCTATATTTAGCTGAGATCTATATTTTGTCTTCAAAGAAGCCACCGCAGAAAATCCAGTTTCACAAAGGTAAGATGTTGAAAATGGTAGTAGAATGCGAAATGCCCTTGTTTTTAGTGCAGAAAACTCATCATCCACTCCTGCCCAAAATTCAAAGAGTGATTTATTACTAAATTGTCTTTTGGTTTCGCCGCTTGCCGTGAAGTCTATGAAGGTTTCTTCCTCTTCAATTGAGAGTCCTTCGGGAGTATTTTGAAATGGATCCCTCACCCACTTGTAACTTGATATCAGTTTGTCGTCAGCAAGAAAGTACTTTTTAAAATTCTTTGCTAGCATTGCTAAATGATTTTCAATGGTTGCAAAAACAACTTTTACATGTTGTTCTTCAGCCTTGTAAGTTTTAATACAATCATTCAAATTTGCAAACATTGTTAAGTTTTCTTGCTTTAAATTTCTGCTCCACAATTCCAATTTCCTACAAAAAGCATTAACTTTATCACTCGTATCCAATATATGTGTATTTGCTCCTTGCAGATGAAGATTCAAGTTATTTAATTTCTCGAATATGTCGACCATGTAGCTCAATTTCATCACAAATAAACTATCGCGAAAATTCTCAGCTTCCGGTCTGTTTTCCTCTTCTAGGAAAACGGCGATTTCTTCTTTTAATTCATAAACACGTTTCAAAAATTTCCCTCGTGATAACCATTGCCTCGCAATACATATGTACTGCAATGTTTTACAAAGTGCGGAAAAGATTCTTGATTTCACCATTTTTATATAATTTACGGTTACAAAAGTTGCGGAAAATAAGCTCTTCACCAATGGGGTTCATTTTTACATCTGGCTATTTTTATGAAAGTTTGTAAGACAATTAAAGCTTTTTCATTCCAACAATTTTTTTAAACAATGTTTGCTTTTCATATGATTTTAATTTTAATTCCAAGAATTCTCTGGGTATGTTTACGTACTCACTATGAAGCGTTTCCAAATGTCGTTTAAGTTTATTAGGTTTCATGCTGTCTGCCGCCAACATTTTGAGCAATGATAACAGGGCCTTTCTTCTTCATTTACTTCAGTACTAGTGAACCCAAAATTTAAGTATTCTTGAGAATATTTTCTTGATTTTATTTTCGGAACCACGCTCGTCTGTGTACTTGTTGATGCTTGTCTATCGTCTAATGCTCGCTTACGCCCGCTTAAAATTTATCCATGATTCTGCATAAGTCTGCTGCCGTGAATATTTAATACCGTGAATTGCTATTACACGAAAATATATATAACATACACATTAAGAATAGATTCAATAGCGATAAGAAGGATCGACGCGAATGAGATTGTCTGGAATTGAAATTGGCGTCATAGAACTTTCTCCTTCTCCCTATGAGAAAACATTTGTTCACATCTGCGCACGCTCCTAACTTAACTTTTAAGCTGACCAGACAAATTCCAGACAAATCGAAACTTCTCGCGAAACCGTGAGAATGCCCGACATGGCGGGACGCAAGAGCAATAAAAAGGCATAGGATTATTGTTTTTTCAATGCTGAGTATCAGTGTTGCAAAATGTCAATAAATTTCCGTATTCTTGGTAATTTGCAAAGTTTAAAATTAAGGTTGGAGTGCAGGTTTCGCACCAGAATGCTCAAAATACAGTATTAGTGTATACATTTTTATTGTACGCGTTACGATGAAAATTATGATGAAAATTTCCGTGAATAACTAAAAGGTAGAAACATTTAGGGAATAATTCACGCCTAATAAAATGCACAATAATACACATATAATTAACTTTTTTAAGGTAATTGGGATTCGCTATAATAATTTAATTTATTTAGATTTCAGTTTTATATTGTTATTTTACCGTTATATGTATATATAAAAATAATAAATATATATATATATATATATAAATATATATATATATATATATATATAATATATAAATATATATATATATATATATATATATATATATATATATATATATATATATATATATATATATATATATATATATATATATATAATATATATATATATATATATAATATATATATAAAATATATATATAATATATATATATATATATATATATATATATATATATATATAATATATACAAATTATATATAGAATTCAATATATATGATATACAAGGTAATTTTAAAGAATTTTCTATAATAGATTCAATATTAAAATTGAAGTAAAGTATCTGTTTTATTTTTTTCAACCAAATCTTAAATTTATTTAGCCATTTAACTTTTAAAAATTTTAAAAACAGCTATGAAACTGAAAATTTAAGAAAAGTACTGTCCACTCTGCTATATAAGTATAAAAATCATACTAAATATATATATATATAACTATATATATATATATATATATATATATATATATATATATATATATATATATAATATATATTGTACCATTTAAAAATTATTTCTTTATATAACGAAACTTCATATAACGATGTTTACTAATGTTGGCCCACATTAAATATGAATGATTATTTTTATTTTTAACACAGCATAATCGGTTTATTTTGCAGTCAATTAACCCTTTTAAAGACAGTGGTTTCGCAGCGAAACCACCTGTCAATACTTTTTCAATATTTTAAAAACATTATCTTTTTTCTTTGTTTTCGACACTTTAAACTATAAATAGATGGTATCATTACAGTTGATTTATTCCTCTTTGAATTATATATTTTTGAATTTGCTTTACACGGAAGAATCAGGAGTTCGATTTCCATCATGATCTCATATGAAAATACTTGCCCAAAACATTACTTATACATTGTTTACCTATTTATTAATTACCTTATTTTAAGGGTAACTATTCATTGCTCTCAAAATTTATTTAAAGTTTTAATAAAGATATATTTTCCTGCTGTACAAGGGGAGCGTTTCACAGTTAAATCAACCTCTCTAAATCTCGCCCCCCCCAAAAAAAAGAATGTAAAAATATTTTTTTTATATATTTCAAATCTATAAGTCTCATAGATAAAATTTATAACCTAATTCCCTTAAATACCAGAGAATTTGTAATCATTATCCTCAAAGAGTTAATAATAGGTTGTTGAAATATATGAAATTTCAGTACCGAAAAATGCTGTATTTGTGTTCCGGAGCTACATTTACTTACATTTCAAATGTTTCATTTAAAAATTATATAATTCTATAGAAAGTTCTATGTTTCTGATCAGAAATTACATTTTCCTGTTTTTATGTAATTTCTCTTACTGTTATACTTTACATAATGGACCAACGCACCCAACTTTGTAATATGATTTAAATTTTCATTCTTATAGTAGACGCTAAATTACATGTAAAGCAGAGCCAGTATGCTGCATAAAAATGAACTTCAGAGATATTTTTATCTGGGTTTAGGATTTTCCTATTCTAATAGCATATTCCGAATAGAAATGCTTTCAGACGTAGAACTATCTTTTATGATATACTTTGCAAACAAGGATAGTCGTATATACTGGAAGCAGACGGAGCTTAGTGAAAATATCAGGAAAACCAATTTAATCTCAGTCTACCTGCATAGAATTACCTGAAATTTATAAAAAAGATATATTCTAGCTGCATCTAGAAAATATTAAATATAACAAAACATTATTTACAATTTATGAAAGAAATTTATTTGATTTCAAACTAAACGCATCTTTAAGTAATTAGGCTTATATGTATAGATAAAAAATGCATATAAATATAAGTACATATATTTATGTGTATGGATGTGTATGTAAAAATGCGAAATTCACATTATACTAAATAATATTGCAGATTGTTATACATCCACTCAACAGCCGAAACATTATGACCACTTATCAATAACGAGTTGGCCCACCTTTCGCACGCAATATTGCTTCAAAACGCCTTGGCATGGATGCCACAAACCTTTGGTAGATGTACGGAGACTGATTGTACCAGATGCTTCAGCAACTGTTACGAAAATCCGAGATAGTTGGTGGTCTTTGAACTCTTAGCTGCAGTCTCATCACAAATGTGTTCTGTTGGATTAAGATCAGGTGAGTTAGGCTGCCAGGATATTAATTCGAAATCAGCATCGTATTTCTGGAACCACTCTAACACAATTTTAGCCTTGTGACTAGCGGCTTTGTCCTGTTTTAATATTCCATTTCCAGCTTCAAAAATAGATTCAATGTAAGGAACGCAATGATGTTCAGATACCCTGTAGCATTTATGGTCTGCTTTACCTCACCCATTGGCACTAGAGGTTCCCAAGTGATCGTCCTCCAAAGTATAATACCACCACCACCGGCCTGTGTATGATATACTGTACATTGAGGAAGCAACTGTTTGCCTGGAAGACAATGTATCCTGACACGGCCATCTGCAGGATGAATGAGAAACCGTGATTTATCTGACCAAGCAACTCTCTCCCATTGATCCATGGGACGGTCTCGATGTTTCTGCGACCAGCGTAGGCGCAGTTGGCGATGACGATTGGTTAGCAAAGGCCCACGAGTGGGACATTTGATGCGTAGCCCCATATCCAACGGTGTCCGCTGAACAATGTGCTCTGATTCTATTCTACTTGGCCCTGCATTGCATTGGGTTGTCAGCTGAGCCACTGTCTGGATTCAACTTTGCTTCACCATGAGAGACAGTCACCGACGACCTTTTTCTTTGATAGTGTGTGGACGTCCAACACCATGTAGTCTACTGCTGGTTTCACCGTCATTCCTCCACTTTGCATATGTACTAACAACTGTAGATCGCGAACAACCCACGAGTCGTGCAGTTTCGGAAATACATATTCCGAGCCTTCGAGCCATTACAATCTGTTATCTATCAAAATCACTTAGATCCGCGTATCTTCAAATCAGCCACAGACGTAAGGGAAAGAATGATTCTTCAGACTCTCCAGAAGCAGTTAAGTACCACTTCCACCTGATCAAACATCTTCTACGTCATCCAGTCAAGTTCACTGCAAAATGTAAGAACGGTCATAATATTTTAGCTCTTGAGTGTATATTAGAATCATTAGTCCCAACAAAATTAGAATAAAAGAACAAAGCAAAGAAAGTCTTCGACAACCGGGGAAAAAATAATAAAACAGTAAAAAGTTAAAACATATGTAATATTAATTTGAGACATGTTAAGTACGTCTTGTTTAATCTACATCTATATATAAGTATGAGAGTAATTTCTGACGATCTCAGAGATATGCATTATACCTTCAGAAAATGCACGTGACTCAGTTCTCTAGTGAGGCTTGTGATCTCCCTTTAACTAGTTTTGACAATGAATTAACCGATATGCCATTAGCTTAAGAAATTTAATCGATAATTTTTTTATTCATTGAGCTATTTTTATTTATTAATAGTAATGTTCTGTATATATATATAATATATATATATATATATATATATATATATATATATATATATATATATATATATATATATATATATATATATATATATATATATATATATATATATATATATATATATATATATATATATATATATATATATATATATATATATATATATATATATATATATATATATATATATATATATATATATATATATATATAAATATATATATATATATATATATATATATATATATATATATATATATATATATATATATATATATATATATATATATATATATATATATATATATATATATATATATATAGATATATATATATCCTCTAGTCACAGTAAGTACCATTATGGTTTTACTTGCCCGGGCTACTTCGGAAGAAGGCTAATCAGCTAGCAGTAGGCCCATATTTAATAGAACGACACAAGTCTAGTTAAAATTTTATTTTAAGCTTCTAAAAAGGACATCTTTACTAGTGAAAGATAGACAAGAGAAAGACATAAAAATCACTTTGCTCGAACAGAGGTGTAACCCAGAGCGAAGACAGATAGAATTTTCCAAATCTACAAAAAAACTTATATGAATTAAACTGTTATGATGAGGAAAAAAGCGGAACGATTTGTCGGCGACAGCTGGAAAACGTGTTAAATAGACAGAAAATTTGCATGTATAGAACAGAAAGCTTTGGGAAATGTATTGTATTTTAAAGCTTCAAAAGACATCTTTACTAGTGAAAGATAGACAAAGAAAGACATACTTTGCTATATATGAATTAAACTGTTATGATGAGGAAAAAAGCGGAACGATTTGTCGGCGACAGCTGGAAAACGTGTTAAATAGACAGAAAATTTGCATGTATAGAACAGAAAGCTTTGGGAAATGTATTGTAAGAATTTTAAGTCGAGGACACTTCTTTTATAAAGACATTTAGAGGCTGAGGAAAAGATTTTAAGAAATTAGAACGGGAGAAATAAGGTTTTCAAGTAAATATTAAAGTAAAATAATTTTGGTATATGTATTACATATATATATATATATATATATATATATATATATATATATATATATATATATATATATTGACATACAGGACCCACATTTATAAGGGTAAAACCATTTTTAATTACTTCTACAATTTTCCTCAGCCTTTGCATACTGGGCTGTCAAGTGTTCTGTTAAACTCCTGTCATAAATAAATATATCCGAACGTAAATTTTATTCCTTATCATCAAAATTAGGACAAAATCCAGAAATATCTGAAAACGAGAGTGTCATAATACTCTCTCCTTAGACCTCACAACGCCAACCTTGAGTAAGATAATACCAAGCACCGGGTGTATTTTAAGTTTTGTGGAAAAAGGCTATGAATAATTTTTTATAGATTGACTTTAGAATACAGATATCTGCCAAAGTGTGGCTTTGAATGTATGACTATTATTGCTGATCGTTACAGATCTTTTCTAGGAGAGTTATTACTTTCTTATTAAAATACCAGCAATATCATTTTTAGCTTTGAGAATTTTAGAGAAATAATTTTGGGGTTCGGCTGAAGATATAAAAAACTTCCTCGTTCGAATGTGATGGTAGGGAATATAGGATTAATCTAAAGAGGAGAAATTAAGATTTATAACAGGGAAAAAGGATAATTTTGGATATATTTTAGGGACTTAGTTATTGATATTATTACATGTATGTATGTATGTGTGTGTCTGTCGAAGTGAAAGATCTGTTCGAAGAAATTGAAAAATATCAAACTTTTTCCTTTTAAGAATGCAAATCATTCAACTTTTTTCACACATGGTGAATGGTAACATACGTAACAATGACATACTTATATGAAGTTAACCAGCTCTCTCGTGATATGATCTCGTGACAAAATGGACAAAATCCTTTATATCAGTCAAGTCCCTGAAATTAAACCCACATCCCGTTATAGTGTACTGCAAATTTTTTTTAGATTTGTTCTGATTTACAATCCATTATTTCAAAATTTGTCATTTATTTCTATTATGTCACACTATATATTAATTGTAGTAATGATATAAAATTATTTAAAGTATTTCATGGTATGTGATTTTAATTATAAACAGTTTATTATAAAATCTCTGAATTATACACACATATATACGTTTATATGCATGTATGTTTGTGTGGCTGTGTTTCAATGAATGTTTTTCATAATTTTATACATTTCTGACTATTCTTTATATAAAGCTATATATTTAAAGTATTCATTGGGGTAAAAATATAGATACACTAACAAAATGAAAATCTAGTTTACGTGATAGTAACAAAAAGTTCTACTTATTTGAAACTAAATTGAAACTTATCTACTTCTGTTAAAATGATTTTAATTTTCTACAATTATGTAATATTCTTTACCTTTAAAGAAGATTCTTCTTTAAATTTTAATGTTTGTAAAAGCAAAAGTATTTTGATAGGTTTATTGGACTTGGAGAAAGAATTTTTAATGTTTTGTATTCAGCATCTAAGAAGTTGAAAGAAAAAAAATAGTAAATCAAATCAAATTTCAGAATTTTTTGCAATTCTTCTTGTTTAGTGTCGAAAACTTGGTAAACTTTTTGGAGGTCATCTTTTATTTATAAACTTAACAGAAGAAAACTGAATCCATATGAGGAAGGTTTTTGCTTCGGAAATGCTTAGAGATATTCCTTATAAAATATCCCAGATATTTTTAATAGACAATCATAAAAATCGTATTCCTACTTCACTTACATTTTATAACAGTTTAATCTTTATTATCGGCATGTACTTAAAATTATTCATTTTTGCTTTCATGTAAATAAATAAAAACCAAAATTATTAATATTTAGAATTCTTTATGAAATGTGTAAAAATGTTATTCTCATAACTTATAAAGAACATTTTTGTTCATTCTCATAAATTATAAAGAACGTTTTTGTTCATTCTCATAAATTATAAAGAATATTGATTTATCTGTAAGGAAATACATAAGTTAAAAATATTGTGAAAAGATGTTTAATCAAGCAACTTTAAATGGAATCTCCTTAAGTAATATATTTTAAAATAATTAAGGAGGAACAATAAGGAGGACATTCATAGTTCCTCCTTAATTAACCTAGATGATCTCTTTCAAATTGAAATATATTGTAAACTACATCGAAAACTACATCGAAACTACACACACACACACACATGTATATATATATATATATATATATATATATATATATATATATATATATATATATATATATATATATATATATATATACAGAGCCGCTGACAAGTAGGTGGACAAATTGAATAAGTGTACACATTGAAAGGGCTTTGCCAAATTCTAATTTCGATTAGTAGATTTGTTGCGAATGAAAATAAGTAACAACTGATTTACGATCTACTTATAGAACACATATTTCTAAATTAAGTTTTTAATTCTTTCAAAGTATTAAGTATTTTATCAATCTAAGAAATAAAACTTTACTTGATGTTCATTACTGAACTGGGCATGTATTTATATACTCTTCATGACTGTATGACATAAAGCTTTACGCCTTGCGAGTACCCGTCAAAACCGCCATTGGATTGTCTAAAACACGATACCCAGTCTGACGAGTCTTTCTTCAAATTGTATCCAGCGTAAGGACGTGTATGGGTATGAAGACAACATAATGAATCCGTTTACCCTGCATATCCACAGAGGAATTTCAGAGATGGTGGAGGCTCTATGATCATATAGGACTGGTGCAGTTAGAGTCATATGGAACCTTTAATACTTCTAGATAAGTCTCTCAAAGGAAACACGTACTCAAACATCATCTCTGATCACCTGGTTCAAAAACGCCATACCTGTTTTAAAATATTACATATTGTATATGTATAAGAATAAACTTTTTATTTATTTTTTATCTTTAGACTGTGGTAGCAGTATAGTGGAAAGAGACATTTTGTTATCAAATTTTACAGAAAGAATTAAAAGAATTATGTCCAGCCATTTTTATAGGAAGAACTTACAACGTAAGTACGTGAATGTCCTCTCTGATTACCTGAGCTGGTTCAAAAACACAATAACTGTTAAAAAGTATAACATATTTTATTATGTGTTGTACTTTTTTATCATTAGACTGTGTTAGTAGTAGCGTGTAAAGAGTTTTCTTTATCAAATTTTAGAGAAAGAATTAAAAGAATTATGTCCAACTAGTTTAATAAGATGAACCTACTAAGTTCTTCGAATAAACAAATATATTTAGAAGCTTCTCTAGGATTTTTTACATATATTACCAATGTCTGACTTTATAAAAGAATCATAAACTCATTTTTGTCATTCATTTCTCTTTCAGAGGTTACTTAGCTTCTTGAAATAGCTGCATATATTGATTTTTAAAAACATGATACTACCAAAAATATATTACTTTAAATCAAGGTATTTAAATTTAACGAAATTTAGTTTATACACATAGAAAGTCAGGAAAATGTGAAGAAAAATTGAATTAATTTTATAATTAATATTTATTTTAAATTTCATTAATCCAATTCATTAATCCAATATATGTATAAAACTTAAATTGTATGTAACAACTTAAAACCGGGTAAATATCAAATAAGATAGAACACCTAATAAAATACACGAGGTTTAGTTCGGTGTAAACTTTTTTTTTTACTTTTGTTAAATGTTAAGAAACACCGCATATATTCATTGTTACTACTCCCTGGACAACTCTTAGAGACGTGTGAAGATTATTTATCGCAGGGGGAAAAAGTCCGTTACAAGTCCTGCATCCGTAGAAATAAAACAATTCTCCCGAGGCTTAAGGCTTTGGCGCCTCCTGTCAGGTGGTCATTTGATGTTTTCGGGCGACCCTTTGTCTCCCAAGACACTTATAGGGAACATTTCGTAGAAAGGCATAAAATGCTAGTCACGTCCGTAAATCACAAAAACGGAAAAGCTTAAATAGTAAGGCAGGAATTGAAATAGGTCACAAATTAGGATAATAATTTAAAAATTGGAACGCATTTCGTATATTCATAAATTTTAATGTGTATATATATTACAATATATCATACAATATTATATATATATATACATATGTGTATATATTTATGCATATGTATATGTATCTATGTATATATGGGTTATTCCATTGTTACGGATGTGACATATCGTACGCCTGTTATAAATTTTTCTATAAATTATTTAATATTTCAAACATGTATTTTTTCATGAAACATATACAAAGCCCAAGGGAGCAACTTGCAAAATTAAAGATTTCCTGTTTACATGTTGAAATAATTATAAAAATGCTGTTATGGGTGTGACAGTTATTTTAAAAGCTGTTAAACTTAGGTTCAAAATTACCAATTTTTTGCGAATTGGTATTACCTAAAAGTCATTAAAATGTTTTTATAATAAGGAAGGTTACATGTTTAATAATTTGTATTACTTGTAAATTTTCGAAACATATATAATTACTAGATTTTTTCAAAAAACTTGTTACGGGTATGACAAAATCTTTCGGGTGGGACAGTGTTCAGAAATCTTTTAAAATTGCTGTTTCTAATAGTAAATGAAAAAATAAAAATAAAATCCGACATGTTTGCAATAGATTAATAATACATGTTTACAGTAGTTTGATTAATTTATTTTTTCTGACTCTTACCAATAAAAATTATAATAATCTCTGTTCTTTATGAGAATATATGGCGTTACTCTATCTATGTATTTTTCCATGCTTTATAATGGCATTTCTTTTACTTATTACCAGACCCAGTAAATTTCAAATTTTTGTCAAGAAACTCAATGTTACTTCTGACCTGTTTCAGAAAAATCCAGTCATATCTACAAATATATATATATATATATATATATATATATATATATATATACATATATATATATATATATATATATATATATATATATATATATATATATATATATATATATATATATATATATATATATATATATATATATATATATATATATATATATATACATATATAATATAATTTATATATTATAATATTATATATATATATATGTGTGTGTGTGTGTGTGGGGGGGTGTGTGTGTGTGTGTGTGTGTGTGTGTGTGTGTGTGTGTGTGTGTGTGTGTGTGTGTGTGTGTGTGTAAACCAGTGAAAATAATTTCGCCAGTCACATTAGTATCTGTAGCCCGTATTGTTTTAAACAACCGGAGATACTGGGCAAGAAGAAATCTAGAGAACTTGACTTATAAAGTAATATGTAGTCGATTCTTAGTGAAGAGAAGGGCACGGAAATCCTAGTAGAACTTAAATTTTATTTTATTTAAGAAAGAGACATGTGTTTTATAGCCAAAGGCAGAAGACACAATATACATTGAAACACGACTGGAATAGGATTGGACCCAACATCGAGGCTAAGACGAAATATTTCATGGAGAAAGTATCTTAGTCGGTATTTTTAACAAAAAAATGAAGCTTAGTTTCTTCAAAACTGAACCATTGAACGCTGGAAAATATAGAGACAGTTCAGAAAATTTGCCTTTATTATAGAGATAATTTTAATAAATGAATTGGAAAAATGTTAAGTCTCGAACACTCCTTTAATAAAGATAATTTGAAGCTGGGTAAATAAATTTCAAAGAAACATAATGGTAAAGAGGAGGATATTTATAGAGGAGGATATTTATGATATATTAAATTGTAATTATTTTGATATATATATATATATATATATATATATATATATATATATATATATATATATATTTCTAATTAAACGCTTATAATTCATTCCACTTATCTTCTTAGAAGCTGAACAAAATATTTCAGTCACGCATTTTTGATTTCTGAAAATAAACGTTCTCAAGAAAGAAAAAGGGAAAATATTCTAAAAGAATAGCATTTTTTATTTGAAACCCATCTTGCTATTTTCCAGTAAAATATATACATTACATTAAACACAAAATCCGAATTCCTTATGACAAATGATATGCAAAATGTCGACTATATGTCAAAATAGTCTTCCGCTTATGAACAGATATAAATCGCGAATTCCTGGTAAATTATAGATTGAAATAACAGCCAGAAATGTGGGTGGAAAGTATACTCTAGGTTCAAAATATATTTTTAGATCAGGAATTTTCTTGGGAAGTATATTCTGTTAAGAAAGTTATTGTAAAGTTGATTGTTTGTTTTTGCAGAATATCACTCTAGTATACCGTATTTAACTATAGAAATGTAAGAAAAGACATTGATAGCTAATGATTTGATTTTGTTAAATATTAAATCTTTACATTTCATAATTTTCTTTTTTCATACTAAAGTATTCTTTATTATATTTGTTATTCTTCTGAGATAAATGAATTTTACCTACGCTTTGGCTTGGTTTGAAGAGCTACAGTCTACTGTTTTGTTACAAGAAGAATAATGAGACGGAACCTACTGCTTAAAGCCGATTTAGAGAGGTGATGAATATCCCAATCGCTGGATTCGAACCTGTTATTAGCTTTCTACCATTATGCTACAGAATTATTCTTTTTTGCCTAAGAAGTTACTGCTTGATTATTAAGGTTGTTTAAAGTTAAATTCTTATATAGTTACATCATTTTACTATATTTCGTGGTAATTAAATGACAAATTTCTTTAAAAAAACTAAAATATAATTTAAATTTACTTATCTACCATGGTATTTATCTCTATCAGGAAATTTCTACTGTTTCCATGAATGTTTGTACCCATTCGGTTTCTGGTTTTAAGCAATATGTGTCTATCTTCTTAGCTCTCATAAAAAAAAAAAT
The DNA here is from genome assembly GCA_032207245.1 of Pardosa pseudoannulata. Classification (NCBI taxonomy): domain Eukaryota; kingdom Metazoa; phylum Arthropoda; class Arachnida; order Araneae; family Lycosidae; genus Pardosa; species Pardosa pseudoannulata. The sequence goes on from CM063510.1 coordinate 131,278,214, forward strand.
TATCATATTGTTCGAAACCAAATCCCTTCCTATTCGAACCTCTGAGTAGCTTTCTACCATTCTATTATTCTTTTTTTCCGAATGAGTTACTGCATGATTATTAGGATTTTTTAAGTTAGATTCTTATATATGCTTCATTTTACTATATTTCAATGTAATCAAATGACAAATTTCTTTAAAAAATCTGAAATATAACTTTAAATTTACTAATCTAATAGGGTATTTATCTCTACCAGGAAATTTCCACTCTTACCATGAATGTTTGTAGCCATTTGGTTTACGGTTTTACGTAGTAGGTGTCTATCTTCTTAGCTCTGATAAAGAAAACAATTATCATATTACCAAACCAAAACCCTTCCGATTCGAACCTCTGAGTAGCTTTTTACCATTCTGCATTCCATCATTCTTTTTTGCTTTTGGAGTTACTGTTTGATTATTAAGATCTTTTAAAGTTAAATTCTTATACATGATTCATTTTACTATATTTCATTGTAATTAAATGACAAATTTCTTTAAAAAATTTAAAATATAATTGAAATTTACTAATCTACCAGGATAATTATCTCTACCAGGAAATTTCCACTGCTGCCATGAATGTTTGTATTCATTTGGTTTACGGTTTTAAGTAGTATGTGTCTATCTTCTATCTCTCATAAAGAAAAAAAGATTATATTGTCCGAAACGAATACCCTTTCGATTCGAACCTGTGAGTAGCTTTCTACCATTCTGCAATCCATTATTTTTTCCCTGAGGTGTTACTGTGTGATTATTAAATTGTTAAAAGTTAAACTCTTTTATATGCTTTTTTTTCCTATTTTTCAATGTAATTAAATGACAAATTTCTTTAAAAAATGTTTAAAAGTAATTTAAATCTACTAATCTACCAGGATATTTATCTCTGTAAGAAAAATGCCTCTGTTACCATGGATGTTTGTAGCCGTTTAATTTCTGATTTACGTAGTAGGTTTCTATCATCTTAGCTCTCATAAAGAAAGAAATTATCAAAATTTTCGAAACCAAAACGAATAAGACGTGCGAGTACCTTTCTACTATTCCGCACTCCATTTTTCTTCTTTTTCCTAAGGTATTACTATTTAATTGTTTAGATTGTTTAAAGTTAAATTCTTATATATGCTTCATTTTGCTATATTTCAATATAATTAAATGAAAAATGTCTTTAAAAATTTTTAAAATATAATTTAAATTTACTAATCTAAAAGGGTATTTATCTCTACCAGGAAAAATGCCTTTGTTTCCATTAATGTTTCTAGCCATTAGGTTTCAGGTCTTACGTAGTCGTTGTTTATATTCTTAGCTCTCATAAAGAAAAAAATTGATAATATTGTTCCAAACTAAAACTCTTCCGATTCAAACCTGTAAGTAGCTTTCTACCATTCTGCAATCCATTATTCTTTTTCTGCCTAAAGAGTTACTGCTTGATTAGTAAGATTGTTTAAAATTGAATTCTACTTTGCTTCATTTTACTATCTTTCATTGTAATTAAATGACAAATTTCTTTAAAAAATTTAAAATATAATTTAAATTTACTAATATACCAGGGTATTTATCTCTACCAGAAAAAATTCCACTGTTGCCATGAATGATTATTTCCATTTGGTTTACGGTTTTACGTAAACCAAACGTATTTTACGTGTCTATCTTCTTATCTCTCATAATGAAAGGAATGATCATAATGTTCGAAACTAAATCCCTTACGATTCGAACCTGTGAGTAGATTTCTACCATTCTGCAATCCATCATTCGATTTTTTTCTATTTAGTTACTGCTTGATTATTAAGATTGTTTGAAGTTAAATACTTATATTTTCTTCATTTTACTATATTTAATAAATAAAATACTTACTATACTTTTCTATGTTTCATAATATATAAAATATAATTTAAATTTACTAATCTACTAGGGTAGTTATTTCTACCAGGAAATTTCCACTGTTACCATGAATGATTGTATCCATTTGGTTTCCGGTTTTACGTAGTAGGTGTTTATCTTCTTAGCTCCCATAAAGAAAAAGTTGAGCATGTTGTTTAAAACCGAAACCCTTCCTGAAAATAAAAAGGAACGACTGGCCAAAACATAATAAACAAATCATGTGACATATACATATATGTATACTGATATTACCATATAAAGTCAGGCTATATGGAAACACTGTATAATAAAAATGATACATATAGTTACATGCAATGCGTTCCTTGGCGTGGAGCCAGAAGTTTATTTTTTATATCGAGTGCTAAAGAACTTGGTACCTACTGCATTAAGCCAATTCCAAATTGCTTCGAAATTCATGAAAAGTAGAAGAATAAGACACCACAGACTCTAGTAACGAAGCGAAGCGTCCTAGCATTTGGGTCATCGTTTAATTAACAAAAATGAGGATTTATAAAGTAAAGAAAAGTTTTTTGACCTTGATAACATGCATATTCTGTAAAAATTATAAAATATTTCCATATTTAGTAATAAAAATTTTAAAAATTGTTATATATTGTATCTTAGCCTTTTTTTAGAACATTATGAAACATTTATTGTTAAGATGCTTTCATTTTGTTTGTAAGATGTTTAGTTTTTATTTAAGATAAATTTTATTTTTAAAATGTTCATTTGCAGAGTTTATAATAAAATAATGCATATTTTTCATTTACCTCTTATATAAATTTAACAATATCAGTTGATATGCAATTCAATTCTATATCTGAAAAAAAAAACAATATATTTTACTCAAAACAATAGATGTTTTGATAAAGCTTTATTGGGCCTTCATAGGGGATTTCTGGGAATTTTCATGGTCATTGAATGTGATATTGATTAACTTCGAAATTGCGAGTCAGTTCTGATTCAATTACTTTCTTAGCGTTTACGAACTTTAGCAATATGTCAGAGGAAAATTGCTGATACACCTAATGTAACTTTGAGAATTCTGTTATCTATAAAATACACTCACAGTAAATGAAAACTTATATCAAACCCAAACTATATCTCACAGATTAATAGGTAAAGAAAGAAACTTTTATAAAAGTTTGCAGATAATTTTATTAAAGTATAATATTAAAATTACATCTAATTTTATTTACTTGCATATTATGCAGCAATGCATTAGCGATGCATAATAGTTTTCACATAGAACAATAACCGCATATACATGTATAGATAGATAGATATATAGATACATATATATCTTAAACTATCTTCTATTTAAAATATCTCTTTAAACTCCTCCTCTCTTTTATTTTAATTCCTTAGAATATATTTTCAAAGAGACAATATATATTAATGAAAGGAGTATACTCGACTTTCAATACTCTTCCCAAAGTTTCTCTGCAATAGATGAAATTTGTTGTCCATTCGCCACATTTTTGAGTTGTCACTCAAAAATGGCTCAGTTTTCTCATCAGACATGTTCCCATTTCCCATTATATATATATATATATATATATATATATATATATATATATATATATATATATTATATATATATATTATATATATATATAATATATATATATATATATATATATATATATATTATATATATATATATATATATATATATATATATATATATATATATATATATATATATTGAGGTATTTAACTGACAAAATACTCGCCTTAGTACACATTTATGTCCTTGTAAGAGAAGAAAGAAAATAAAAATTAAAAAAAAATTATGTAAATTGTTTTCACACAAAATAGTAGAAAAGATACATTTCACTGAAGGGAGATACTCTGTGTGCATTGTATTACATTTCTGATATATTGGTTTCTGGGTTTTTATTGAGTTATTTCTGTATATCACGCAATTTTTGTATGTTATTTTGTATTGTCTAGACTCAAAATTTAGGATTGTTTTTAACCAACAGACATTTTTCATAGGCAAATAACTCTTCTTTTCTAGAAGCGATAATGATGGTATCAGTAAACGATACTGCTGAAAGAGGCATAAAAATGAAGCAACAATTTTGAGGACTATTGACGCTTAATACTACTTCAGGTAGATGTGAAGTCTTATATGCGTATATATATATATATATATATATATATATATATATATATATATATATGTATATATAAAGTGAGAAAGACTTAGTTTGAAGCGTGTAAGTTTAGTTTCATTTTTAAAAGTTTTTAAGTTTCAGACTGAAGACTTAAATAATGCTAACTGAAAGCTAAATGAAATATATTTTGTCTGATAAAAACAGTATTATCTTTGATTTTATTATGTTATTTTTCATTTTAGTTTAATGATTACAATCTATAATTTAAAATAGCTATGCTTATAAATTCTTAAGAATAAAAAAAATATTTTTCTTATTTAATACTAATACCTGTTCAATAATAAATATAAATAAGAATTCAAAAAATTAAGGAAAATCCATAGTTCTTTAAAATATTGTTGTATTAACAGCATTATAAATGTACATTTCGTAGATATTGTACCATAGTTTACTTAATTTTCAGTTATATTTCAACTGAACAAATATTTGCTAGCATGATAATCGAAATTGTTTTCTAGTTTTGAAAAGTGCAGGCTCTCTGTGATATTGAAGAATAATATTTACTATAATTTAGAAAATTTAAATCCTTTATAAATTGAAAATTCTAAAAGAGAATACAAACATTTTTATGCGTTTACAAATAGCATTGTTCTCTATAAGTCATTGATATATTTTTTTAAATATTGACAACTTAGGGAATAAAACAAATATGCCTTTCTTTTAACATACATCATAATAATTTTTTAAATACAAGTTAATATACTATGGAATAAATAAAATTCATTTTGAACTCAGCGCATCAAAAACTATGACCCATTTGCCACCCAATGAAAAAAAATCACTTTAAGATATAGTGTTGAGTTTTAACTTTCATTATCGGTCTTTTTTATGATATTATTTTGAATTTAAAATGAGTAATGTAATCGTGATGAAGTGTTTAATTTTACCTTTTATTTCTTCTAAATATTTAAGAAAACTAATGTTTAAAAATTATATATTTTATTTCAAGTTGAAATTTGTATGTTTTGAATCTTGTTTTGTTTGTATGAATAAATAGCAGACATTATACAAAATACGGTACTTCTAACATAACTCAATTTAACAGTGAAACCAATTTATATCCTGAATAATAATGAAACGCCATTTTAACTCTTTTTAACCAAATGGTGATCAAACACATATATTATAGAAAACCAAATGCAACTCCTACTTATATAATCAGAGCTGTTAAAAAATAATAATATCCATGTCACCAGAGTCTTACTTTATATGTTTCTTGTTTCTTTTTCTAGATCTATTAAATTTATTTTCACTCGAGTAATATAGAATTCTTTCTATTCAGCATATTCCCAAACCTCAATTAGACAGAAAAAAATAACATTACGCTATGCCAAAAATATTCAGCAATACTGCACCATAGTTTAAATTATTTACCATTAGAGATACAGATTGAGAATTTCAAACCATATGTGTATAGAGTGACAGAAAATCAGGAACTAGTTCTATAAAATGTATGCTTTCATTCAGCACAGATATTAGCAATTTGTATATGGAAGGTTACGTACTGTCCTAATTGATAAACAGTTTCTCAGAATACTTTTGCAATATTAGTGCATATAAATGTCAAATATGTTTATGTATTAGGCATAGTAAAACTGTTGGAATAAAAAGATGAGAAAGC
>CM063510.1:131286407-131308907 GCA_032207245.1 Pardosa pseudoannulata
TGGGTCAGATTAAAACACACTTGTAGAAGAATGAAACATACCCCTGATGCACGACCTCCAGAGATCCGGATTCTTATTGCATTTCATACATATTTTATCCTAAACTTTAATCTGTAAACATACTGGAAAAATGGTCATTTAAATTTAAAGGACATCTCTAAAGGTTGCTTTAAGGTAGACTGTAACAAATCATAGAAAATACAGATCGTTCTCTGCAGCTTGTTTAGATCAGACTAAACATAATAAACCCTGGTCCTGGTTCTCCAAATGATTAGGCAGTAGCTAGTAAAAGGACATATAACTATGTTGTAATATAATAAGCAGCGTAAAACAATCTAACTTGATATCCTGACAATGAGATATCTACAGCTTTTTGTCCGTTTATTACAGCTTGAGTTAAAATTTTTATCGAAATAAAATTCTAGAAACTACTGTTTTTCAGATCCATGAGAACTAGTTATCTATTTCAAGTTTTAGTTTAGTTTTATTAGTTCTATGGGCATCAACTTCTAGATTGTCCGAGTTGTCCATTTATCGTTCAACTATTGCTTCCACACTGACATCACTATAACTTTGTTACGTTCTACAATAGAAGATATACAATGATATTAAAATTCTACTTCCCAAAGAATAGCAATTTTATCAAGTCAAACAGTATCCAACAACTCTGTAAGTTAAGTTGTTGTAATGCCGCAATCTTTCATCAAAGCATAGTTACGTCTGTTTTAACTATTAGTAGACAAGTAATGAAAATTTTACCGTCCCGCTGTGGTCACATATTTGTACAATTTCATCATCAGTGCTAAGGGCACTGCTTTGTCTACTTATCCTTGACGACTCTGAAATGTTGGTCATTCGCATAACAACATATTCTTAGCATTTACTAATAGTTTTAGGGAAATTGCATCATTCCTTTTTAGTATTACATTTTCATCAAACAGGAATTTATATTTTCTATTTCATAAATAAATGTTTTAAATGACTTATAGCATTTTTATTAATTTTAAATGCTTCTGATCGATCAATGATTTTTTTAATAGGAAAAACGTATATTTTTATGAAAATTTTAATTGTAAATGATATTTGCAATTTTAGATATTCAATAACCTCAATAAAATATTTGCAAATAAAAATATCAGTAATACCTATTTGAAATTAGTAAAATCTTTAGGACAGAAACTTTTTCGGAATATAAAGTTTTATGCTTCATTAAATTAATTTTCGTGGGATTTTACCTACAGTTGTTAAAAATTTTGTGAAAAAAAAAACCTTTCCGAAAACTATCTCTTAGAAACCTGTAAAAAATAAATTTTCTTTCTTTTTTTTCAAGTACAGGTGTTTTCAATCAGGCGTAATTTAATAAGCTTATTTCCTACGATGAATATTCTTAAATTTATTTGTAATAAAAATAGAGTACGGCAGTTTTATTAAATACAAAAAGTTTTTCTCAGATAATATTCTTGATCATGATATTCCTTCATAAATACACTATCTAATCATTAAATTCGGTTAAATGATATTAGAAAAGTTCGATAGTTTTTCATAAATTAAGATAACAGAAGAATCGAAAAATTTTCTTTTATTACTCTTAAATATGTAAATAATTACAATTTTTTACATTTATATTCTATACAGTTTTTGAAATTTACATATTAAAAACAAAACGTGTTTTAATGAATTTATTCCAAGAGACAGTAACAAAAGATAATAAGTTTTTAATAAAACATGCTTGGTATTGTTTGGTTAAATTTGTCTTCATAAATGACTCTTACAGCAAAAATTTTGGCATTAACCTATATTGGACCGCTGTCCTATAAACAGGACAGCAAATAAAATTCCATTAATAATAAAGTTATAAATATTTTCTGAGTGGATTTTATTTTAACACCTTTAAAATAGACACACTTTAGCATAGTAACAACAACAAAAAAAACAACTGAGAAATGAAATTATATTGTATTGTAAAATTTATTTTCAGCAACCCCTTAAAATTATCATTTTTTAATCTTTAATTTTATATTTATTATTATTATTATTATTTAAACATTGTGGAGGTTACTTTTAGTTTAAAAACAGAGCTAATAATGTAGCTGAAAGTTTTTGTTGAAAAATATATTTTACATGTGTATTTTGTAAGTATAAAAAGATGGACTAAAATTAAAACGACGGTCCAACCCTGATTATTTTTCTAAGAATTCGATATTGAATTGATTGCGTACATTCTTTTCTTATCTTTCAATGAAAACCAGTTCAAACACCTGTTCACACACTTGGACACAACAAGGGGTAAATAGATGTCTAATCTATTCAGAAAACTGGAGATTTTTTGCAAGATAAACTTACTCTCTTACAGATAGTTCAATAACTGCAAGAGAAAACCAACCACAGTAATTTTAAAATGTAATGTTGGACTTTGTTTTGAATGTTTCCCCAAATTTCCTCTATGAATCAGCCTATGCAATGTAAGTGATATTTGTTAAGTTTTAATAGTGTATTGGACCGTTTTTATTTATAAGACAGCCAATAAAATAAAAAATAAAAAATATTTTTTTTCAAAATTTTGGTTTTATATACTTAGTTACACCATATTAATGATATGGATTGAGTTTTAATAGCTTACAGAAATATTTAGTTGGTGTGGTACAGTATGGGTTAAGCGTTGGGATTAAAATCACTAATATATCGATCATAAAAATACACTTTAGTACAGAAGAGGTATCATTCGTATGCAAAATTCCAAATATAATAAATATTTTAAAATCGTAAATCTTACTATCTTCAGAAATAGGAGAGATTTCATTTCTTTTTGAAGCTAGAATACTTTTTATGGGTCTTAGATAAATTATCACTCAATTTCTAATGTTGGCTTCATAATTTCACGAATGCCTTTTTATAATATCTTACTTCATATTAAATAAGTTAAATAAATCAAATATCATATAATCATTTTTTCAACTACTAACTTTCTTAAGCACAAATTTATATAATTTATAAAGCTATTGATGCATTATTTAAAATACGTAAACTAAAATAAATGTTTGAATAAAATGCAATATTTTGTTCATGAAGGAATTTTATTTGAAGAAACAAGTTTCAAAGATTGTGCTTCAGGAGCCTCAATCATATTATCTCCAGATGTATCTTTAAGATTTACTACTTATTTTTTTCCTATTTAATTTAATTTTAATATAATTCCCATAGTTACAGCCATTACGATTAGCAAATAATAACTGATTAGAGGTTTGCATGAACACCTTTAGATATCCCATACTTTTGCTCTTATATGAACAGTTGTAGGTTTTGTGTGATTTTATAATGGAACTCCATCATATAATAATATATTTGAACATAACGCTTTTTTGTGCAAACAGAGCTATCTCTAATAACGTGATATCCATTGAATATTGTAACGATTATGTAATTTTTTTCAATGTTTTTGTCATAAAATGATACAAGAGATGTGTATTTACTAAACATCAATTAATGATGTAAAACGAAACATTCTCCAGACTCTTAGATTTACCCAAATTTGATCTATACAGTTAATAAACGAATGTACATTATTTTTTTTACCAAACCTATTCTAAAATTTGAATATGAATAACTAGCCATTCAAATTCAATAAAAATTTGTATTATTCTAATATATCACAATTTCGTACTTTGCAAAAAGTATAGGGTTGTGAAGAATTACGTTTCAAACTTAAGATGGCTTTACTAACTCTGAAAAGTAATAAATTTATTTTTTACTAACCCTGATCTTGTTGCATTTGACGCATTCAGAAATTTTTAAAAATTTGCATTCAGTATGGGCTTGAAAGGGTTATCACAGTTGGTTAATAGGAAAATTAAAACAAATTGCTAGTACTATAGTTTATCAGTCACATCTCGCTAATAAAAAATGCTTTGTTCAATTTATCTTCTGAACAAATGTCGTAAAATATTCTAAAATGAGCTGAAAAAATAGACATAGGGATATACATTACGTATAATAATGTAGAGAATTCCGAAATAAAAGATATATTTCTATATCTTAATGATTCATAGGGTAGATTACCTTAAATTTTCATTAACAGTAAAATATATTGTGCATGTTTAGTCGAAATATTTGATTTATTGTTGGTTTCTTAAGTTGTACTGTAGACGATTAAGGATATTTACAATTATACTACAATGTTTGACAATATACACTGATATGAGTGCACGGTTGCAGTTTTTCTTTATTTTCCTTGTTCTAATAAATTATTACCTATTTATAATTCGTCATGTTAAAACACTTTGAGAAAGTATGAATGTAAGTAAATTAAAAGGTTTATATTCAGGATGTATGTTCTACATTAAACTAATTGACTTTTAATACAAACAAAATGTAATGATTTAAAGGAATTCAAGAATTCGAACAATATACTAATACTATCGATGTGTTTTAATACCTTTGATATTAAAAAAGTAACATAAGTTTTATAAAAGTAACTTATATGTTGGTATTACACTTCTCCACAAAAATTTATTTATAAAAGTTGTGATAACAGTATTAAAATGAATAATTAAACTCACATTATAAAAAAACATCAAATTAAAGTATTTTACTATCTGTTAAAATTGAAGAATTGTAGTTCAGAAGGAAAATGAACATTCATGATTTGATTTAAGATTTATGAGTTTAGAAAATTGTTCTTGATGGTACACATTCTATTTTATATCTGCTTAAATTTCAAAGAAATTTTCTATTTAATATACATTTCGCTAAAAAGGAATAAATTAATTCTTCTTTATTCCTATCAATTTTTTAACTATGCAGTAAATTTCAAAATATAAATGACTTTAATAAACAAAACAGTAGATTTCAGCAGTATGTTAATTCACTAAAATAATGTTACTCACACTTGAGGTGATCGTGAAGTTGCAGCTGAGTGAAATTTAAATCAAATTTAGACTTTGTTTTATCCCATATCAATCTTTTTGTGAATTAATTAAAAGGAAAGTAAATTAAGAGTTTATGTTAATGATTATAATTAATAAACACTAAACGATAAATTTGTTAACAATAATAACTTTTAAACTCTGTTTAAAACAAAGTTTTTGTAGTTTATAAATATTATAAAACTCTCATTTCATTTACTAACTACCATATCTATTCGGAATTAATCGACTAAAAACATGAAATCGCAAAAAAAAAAATATTTGGTAATGTTTTTAAAGAACATACTGTTAACTTTTTACATAAAAGTATAGTTAAAAACATTTTGAAACACGAAATGCGGATATTTTTACTCTTATAACTTTTTCCTTAATAATTTTAATTGAAACTTTATGATAACATCGTTTTATCTAAAATGTTTGCTGCAACAAAATGACTTTATTAATCGTAAAAATATACACTAGGAACATATTTAATTAAGCCAGTTTTGAAGTAGATTATTTTTAAAAACTTTGTAATATAATTAATATTTTGTACCAAAGTTTTAACTACTTTTATATATTATACCACAAATCGTACATTAACATTTCCAGCAGTATTAATTAAAAACAAATCCAATAAATTTTGAAAATGTACTGTGGTTTAGGTGTAAGATAAATTTAATAATTGTAATTTTAAAACTAATATTTAAATTAAAAAAATTTACACCTTACGTATCTGATTAAAACTAATTGTATTTGCGGGAGATCTTTGTGTTATTTCTATGAAAAATAAGAGGTAAAATTTATAAATTAATTAGAAGAAAATTGTTGAAATCATATCAATAAGCTGGCTAATTATTTTCTATATACGCAAAAATAATTAAAACTAATATTCAAAAATAAGTTATTTTTTAAGACCTAAAATGATTTTCTGTAAAAAAAAATGATTTTAAAATAACTTATTATGTAAATACTCATATAAATACTGTATTTATATGATTATAAAAATAATTATAAGTATCTTTTTTATAGTATAAGATATTTTAATTATTAAACATCCAGCTATCATACATTATGAATTTTTAATCTAATGAAAAAAATCAGTCATTTAAAATTTATAATAATAATGCATAATTATTACTAAAGAGAGAAATTGAATTTCTTTCTTAAGAACTCATTTACAGTCTGGGAAGATAATTAAAAAAATTGTTAATAAGTTGTATATAAATTAATTCATCCCAGGGTAATTATATAACATGCATTATTTTCCAATTAAATTGTTTAGGTTCTAAACAATAAGGTACGAACTTCATTATATGTAATGTCAAAATTTAAATAGTTTAGTCTTAAAATTAAAATTACTAACTCCTATATTAAAAAACTACGAAGTCCACGTTTTCTCTTTTTTCTAGTAGCCTCTGGGAGTTAAAATATTTGTAACATTTGTAATAGAAAAAATTTCCTTACTTATGGCGACACAAACTCTACAATGTACTTGTATATATATATATATATATATATATATATATATATATATATATATATATATATATATATATATATATATATATATATATATATAATATATATATATATATATATATATATATATATATATATATATATATATATATATATATATATATATATAAGAAGTATTAAATAATTATTAAGAAAACAGTGGGAAATATATACTGAGGCTCATAAAATTTCTGCTAAATTTTTCTTATTATATATAATTAGGGAATTAATGAGTCCATGCACAATAATTAATTCAAATCTCTTTGTGTGAACTTAAAATTTAAATTTATCTGATACTTATAAATATAATAAATATCTACCAAAAATGGGAAAATATAATACGATATTTATAACAAATTTCTAATAATATTGCACTCAGCTGCTATATAATTTTAAATGGTATAGTTAATCGTTAATTTTATGTATTTCAGCGATTGTAGAAAATGGGGTAATATTCAACGATATTTATAACATATTTCCAATAGTTTTGTAACCAACTGCTATATATTTTTTTAATAATACAGCTAAGCGTTACTGCCATGTATTTCAGTGATTGTTGTAGGTCACTTAACCGAGTTGAAATGCACACAGAAAAATAATTTTACACCTTCTACCAGTACGTAAAAATTAATTCAAATCTGTTTGTGTGAACTTAAATTTTTAATTTAACTAATACCTATGAATCTAATAAATTTCTAACAAAAAAGTGAAAATATTACGCGATATTTATAACAGATTACTAATGATATTTGATGCAGCTGCTTTATAATTTTTGAAAGAATAAGGTTAAGCGTATTTCAGCTACTGTGTCAGGTGACTTAACCAATTTGAATATCGCATTTCATAATTTTACACCACGTATGTGTACACTAACATTTATTGAAATAAGTTTGTGATTTTGAAATTTTAAATTAATTGATAGTATGAATGTGTAAAATATCTAGCAAAAATTGGAAAATATAACGCCATATTTATAGCAATTTTCTAATAATATTTCATGCAGTTGCTATACAATTTTTAAACAATATACATAGTTAACAGTTAATATTATGCATTTTAGCTATTGTGGCAGGTGACTTAATTTATTTGAAATGCGCTTTACTCATTTAATATAAATAATTTTACACCTTGTATTCGTACACTAACATATATTGAAATCTGTTTGTGAACTTTAAAAATATATTTATTACAAATTAGTAATAATATTGCATGTAGTTGCTATATAATTTTTAACTACTATAGTTAAGCTTTACTGTTATATATTTCAGAGATTGTGGTAGATTACTTAACCGATTTGAAATGCACATTCGTAATATTATAAAAATAATTTTACACCTTGTATGCGTACACTAACATTAATTCAAATATGTTTGTGAATTTGAAATTTTAGTTTAAGTGATACTATAGATATAAAAAATATATAGTAAAAAATTGAAAATATAACGCGATATTTATAACAAATTTCTAATAATATTGCAAGCAGCTGCTGTACAGGTTTTAAATGTTATATTTAAGCGTTACTGTTATAAATTTCAGCCATTATGCTAGGTACTTAACCGATTTTAAATTAGTATTCCTAATATGATAAAAAAATTACACTTTGTATGTGTACACTAAATAATAAATTTAAATATGTTTGTGTGCACTAAAAAATTAAATTAACTGATACTTATGACTCTAAAAGATATCTAGCAAAGCGTAATGCGATATTTATAACAAATTTCTAATAATATTGCATGCAACTGCTATTTAGATTTTAAATGATATTATTAAGACTAAATGTTATGTATTTCAACGAGTGTGGCAGGTGACTTAACCAATTTGAAATGCGCATTCCTAATATAATAAAAATAATTAGTAGGCTGTCAAATGACTAAGACTCTTGAATGTGCTTACAAATTACTTCATATTCTTGAATTACGTAATAAGTATTAATATCCGCTTCATTATGAAAATAAAAAGAAGCGTGTTTAATACGTCTTTTATAAAAAATGTTCTGAACGATTTCTTTTCCGTACTTCCAAAGCACTTACGAAAATGCTTATGAATAAGGATTGCGACATTAAATATCAAGATGGAACTTTCATAAGCACAGTATTTTTTTCGTTTTGGAAGATGCATGGAAAAGTTTTTTTTAGATTTCTTCTGTTTTTGGCTTATGTCCATGAATCAACAAAAATGTTTTACATGTTCATCCATTACAGTGTCTGATATAACACTGCAGTAAAATTTTATATTTATGTACTGGTTTTTACACGTTTCAGTAAACTGAAGTACTTTTTTGCCTTTCTTTTTCTATCCGTATTGCTGTTTCTTGCCATATTTTGCTAAAATTGTATGGATGAAAAGGATTTTTTGTTTAAATTTTTTTTAATATAAAGCATCAGAAGCAATTAAGGGATGTTAGGCTTTTTATAAAATTCTTGTCTATGTCTTGTATAAAATTTAAAAAAGGTGCATAACTTTTAAAACTAGATTACGTATGTTGATCATATACCTATTTTTACTGATGTGAGCCAGTTTGACTTATACAAGATAATTAAAGTGTTTTGCAAAGAAAATAGTTCCAAATTAATTTCAATAAAATGTTTATTATCTCAAAATTTATAGAAAATATTTTTTATATTTATAATCTGTTTCTGAAATGCATTTCGAAACATTTCTATTACATTTAGCACAATGTTTCTACATCTGCTATTACATTTAGCACAATGTTTCTACATCTGTTTCTTTTGCATGATTGTTTAACTTGACAATTCTTCCATGCGTCAGTAGCATGAATTTCTGTCATTGGAATGAAAGTGTTCTACACGTCTTCTCTATATTTACTCCTTAGCTCTTCAGCGAATTGGGAAATATCCCAGGCTTGATATGACCAATAAATTTCATGTTATTGGATTAACTGTTAAAGCATTATATGAATCAAATTGTATCACAAACGTGAAAATATGTATACCACATTTGATAATGCGAAATAAAGGGGTCTACGGGGAAGATGAATGAAAGTTTACATATATTTTATTACTTAACCCCTTCCGGTAAAATGACGAGTCTAGCTCGTCATTAGTTTTTCATTCCATACCGCACAATGACGAACTACACTCGTCATGCGATTAAAGTTACTGTTAAATATGATAATTTATTTAGTTTAAAATTTCTAGTGTACTGAATTTGGCAACACTTTTAACACTTGTGACAATCACAAGCCACTATTGCATATTGTTTACTTAGAATTTCTTGGTACAAATCATTGCCAAATTAATGAGTCAGAATAAAAGAAAACTTACTAAGAAATGCCGTATGTGTTACAAGAATCAAATTAAAAGTTAGACTACTTGACGGTGTAAACAATTAAGAATTCCTTTGCACTTTGTTTTGAAAAGTACCACTAGCTTGAAGACAATTATCTGTATACCTTATTAATGTTTTGCTTTGATACCACATGCTTTGCTTTGATACTATTATCTGTATACCATATTAATGTTTTTCTTAATTTTACTGTTTCTGATATTATTTAACGCTATGTAAAAAGTGGATTTTAATTAAGAATATTTAAGAATTGTAAAATGAAACAAGTTTTTTAAATAAAAATTAAAGATTTATTTCAAGCACAGTTTTTCATTATTAAATCATACCGGAAGGGGTTAAATAAAAACTAATGTATGTTTTTGAAATAAAGTTTATATGTATATAGTGATCAAATATTTAATGAGTCAAATTGGCTAGGTCCGTAATTCTAGTGTTAAACAGATATGAGGGACTCAAAAGAAAATATTAATATTAAAGACGGTTCATTCACGTAGATAAAATAGTAGATTACGTAAAGCATCGCGTATAGAAAACAATATATTTCTCACTGAATTAGTACATATTTACAAATAAAATTTTTTGTATTGTATCCTAAATTCGAGGATTAAAAACGCACAATTCCTTTTCTTCATCTAATATACTATGTTTTATATAGCTCCTTCATCTGCCATGGACAATTATATTATTAATATTTTATTTTTACGGTTGTGAAGCTAAATTAAAAGAGCAAGAAATCTTTTATTGGTTACTAGGTAAGTATATTAAATGCATCTTTTTCTTAACACTTTTGCTCTCTTCCGATTAACCATACATAATTCATGTCTCTCTTTTCGCATTGCCATTCTTTAAACAACATAAAATTATTATCGACAACTGTAAATTATCACAAAATAAACAATTACTCGCATACTAAACTTGCATTTATTCTACTAGATACTGCAATACATAATAATAATTATTAAATTTTTACTCTGTTGCTAACACGATTTTCAAATCTTCATATAAATCCCGAATGAAATATTGCAATTTATTATATTATTTTCATTTTACTCATTAAAAGTTTGGTGTTTAGCAGCAAATTATATTTTGTTCTAAAAAATAAACTTTTAAGTTATAAAAAGGAATGACAACACGTTAGTTTTTATTTAAAAATTAACAATTGTGAAATAAAAAAATACTTAAACATAACGACTTTTAACTTATTTAAAATAAAATATATCCTCAAGATAAAATATATATATTATATCTACAAATAATAAACTTCCAGTTTAATATATCAAAACTTATAACAATAAGTTAGATTTTGTTTAAGAAATAGTAACTACGAAATAAAAACTAATTTGTTAGAATATGGTGGGTTTATAATTACTGAAAACAAAACACTTTCCAAGATGATAAATTAGAAAAAATAATGCTTTTCTATAAAAAGATTCAGCGTTTAGCACATGCAAAAGTAGTCTTAAGTACATATAAATTAGCATGGATATATTTATTAAAACTTAAATTTTAATAGCATAGATACACTTTTATCTTACTCAGAATACCAAATATATGACGATAATAATGCCAACAATGAATAACACTGCCATATTTAGACAATAACTCAAGAATGGAAAGCGTGTGGCACAAAATTAAACTGCCATTTTTTTCGGTTTTTCGTTACTATCTTTAAAATAATTGAAATATCGGAACGAGAATGGGCGAAATAACATTCCCCGGTATTCCACGTCTTTTAGTATCTTTTGGACTCAAACGGGTGCTACGCCCATTTGTTTCTAGCTGTTTACTAGGTGAACACACATACAAACATACACACATACATACATAAATACAAACATAGATAGCTAGTCACAGTCAGATTTTACACTGTTATATAAAACATAGAGTATAGGTCCATGTTCTGCCATGGACAAACCTTATTAATATTTTATTATTACGTGTTGAGAAGCTAAATAAAAAAGCAATACATATATTATTGGAAACTAATTAAGTAACTTTATTAAATGCATTTTTCTCGGACCAGTGTTGCTCTCTTCCAATTAACCATACATAATTCATGCCTTTCGAATTGTCGTCTTCTAAATAACATAAAATTAATATCGACCACAGTAAATTATCACAAAATAAACAATTACTCAGATACTAAATTGGTATATATTCTACTAGATACTGCAATAAATAACAATAATTATTAATTTTTTCTCCTTTCGCTAACACCTTTATCAAATCATCGTATAAATTCCATCTGAAATATTACAATTTATTACATTTTTTTCGTTTTTTTCATTTAAAAATTAGAGTTTAGCAGCAAAAGTTATTTTGTTCTACAAATATAAAATAAACTGTTTCACACATAATTGGAGCCGAACGATGGCCGATTGGTTAGAGCGCTGATCATCGTACCGGAGTTCGTGGGTTCGAATCCCACTATGGCATGGATGTTCGTATCCGTTCGGAATCGGCTTTAAGCAGTAGGTCCCGGTCTCATTAGCCCTCGTGTGCAAAACAGTAGATCGTAGCGCTCCAAACCAAACCAAACCACACATATTTGGATTAAAAGCCAGTAAACGTCAAAATTTATTCTGTTACCGACTTAATAAGATGATTACACTATAATTATGTAAAAATGAGAAGAAATTTAAAAATAAAATCCAAACTAATTCAAATAAGTATTTAAACAATTAATGTTAAATATTTTCAAAATAATTTTATTAAAAATACTTCTCTTTATATATTTATTATTTTATAGATAATATAGAACAATATTAAGAAAACCTCGTAATTATTATAAGAATATAAAAAAAACTGTATTAAACTTTTATTGGGAAATTAATTGAAGAATAATAAAGAAAAAAAGGCAGCCTATAGTGTCTGGATCATTTGACGCAGTACAGTAAAATTTTTCAAGAGACTTTCAACTGAAAGTAATTTCAGTTTTATTTTCTTTAAATTACTTAAAAATCTGTTTCCAAGAAAGTCAAACAGTTAATGGAAATGATCAATGTCCATAAAAAGTATAACACAAGATAACATCAATAACTCTGAATAGCGGTCGTTTCGCGGCAGATGTAAATAACACGTAAAATTATTTATTTTTACACACGTTCATGAAACTAACTACTGCAGTAATTGAAATATATTCACAGTCATGTACTTTACTTATTAACTAGAATGTAACGTCTCTTGTTATTCATTTGCACGGACGTGTGCAATATCAATAAAAATGTTTAATTGCCAATTGTAAATAGCTTGCCTCTTGGAACTTAGCCAGGCATATTTTAGCCAGAAAAACTGGAGCATATTTTTCATTTTTCATGTAAATTATTAATGAGTATGAAAAATCTTTTCGGAAATTTCTTCAATGCTTTGATGTTTCTTTCTCATTTTTCACTGTTTCCACTACTCCATAAAACAATGTTCTTTTTTCTGTGAAAATTTTCTCTTCCAATTTTTCTTTGTACAGTTTCATATTTCATTGTGATATGATGACTTTCTATTAATGCATTTCACAACATATTTAAGAATATCTGCATGTTGATTCCTAATTCTAGGTTAAGTTCAGTTTATAAAAGGATTTAAAATTACTGCACCGTTTTATTAGTTATTTGAGTAAAAAAATGGTTGAGTTAATTTTATAAAGTTATTTTGATAGGTTATTTGAGTGCTTTTTTAAATATGGTAATAAAAGTTGTTCGTCAGTAGTAATTGAAAATAAAGAAGTATTATTTTAGCAAAACATATGTTGCACCTTTACCTTTAAATACACTTTAACAGATAAATTATCAAAAGTTCGGACAAAAACCAAATCCTCACTTCCTCTCACAATATATATATATATATATATATATATATATATATATATATATATATATATATATATATATATATATATATATAATATTTTTCATGCATATAAGAAGTTACTAGAGAATATATTCCCAAAACAAATATGATTTTTCTGAGGAAAATTCCTCTTCCAATTTTTCTATATATGGTTTTATATTTCATTCTGATAGGATGACTTTCTAATAATGCAATTCACAGCAAATTGCAGAGTATCTCCATGTTTATTCATAATGCTATGTTAAATACAGTTTATAAAAGGATTTAAAACTGCACCATTACTGTACCATTTACTGCACCACTGTACTAGTTATTTGAGTAAAAAAAAATGGTTGAGTTATTTTTGTGCTATATTTTATATAGTTACTTTGATTTGTTATTGGAGTACTTTTTTAAATATGGTAATAAAAGTTGTTCGTCAATTGTAATTGAAAATAAAGAAGTATGAATTTAGCAAAACATATGTTGCACCTTTACCTTTAAATACACTTTAACAGATAAATTATCAAAAGTTCGGACAGAAACCAAATCCTCACTTCCTCTCACAATATATATATCTATATCTATATCTATATCTATCTATCTATCTATATATATATATATATATATATATATATACAATTTTCATGTATATAAGAAATTACTAGATTATCTATTCCCAAACAAATATTATTTTTCTGAGGAAAATTCCTCTTCCAATTTTTCTATATATGGTTTTATATTTCATTCTGATAGGATGACTTTCTAATAATGCATTTCACAGCAAATTTCAGAGTATCTCCATGTTTATTCATAATGCTATGTTAAATACAGTTTATAAAAGGATTTAAAACTGCACCATTACTGTACCATTTACTGCACCACTGTACTAGTTATTTGAGTAAAAAAATGGTTGAGTTATTTTTGTGCTATATTTTATATAGTTACTTTGATTTGTTATTGGAGTACTTTTATAAGTATGGTAATAAAGTTGTTAAAGTCCCTTCAGTTTTAATTGAAAATAAATAAGTATTAATTTAAATTATAGAAAAACATATTTTGCCCTTTTACCTTTAAATAAACTTAACAGGTAAATTATCAAAATTTCGGACAGAAACCAAATCCTCAGTTCCTCGCACAAAATATATATAATTTTCATGCATATAAGACGTTACTAGAGAATATATTCGTAATCCATTTAATAATCTTTTTCTGCGAAAAATTCCTTTTTAATTTTTTCTTTGTATAGTTTCATATGTCATTCTGATATGATGATTTTATAATAATGCATTTCACGACATATTTAAGAGTATCTGCATGTTGATTCATAATGCTATGTTAAATACAGTTTAAAAAATAATTTTAAATTACTGTACAGTTTTACTAGTTATTTGTCTAAAAAACTGGTTGAATTATTTTGTGCTATATTTTATAACGTTATTTTGATATGTTATTTGAATGCTTTTTTTAAATACGGTAATAATACTTGTCAAATCAGGTAATAATAATTGTTTCCGTCAGTTTAAATTGAAAAAAAAATAATTATGAATATAAATCATAGCTAAACATAAATCATATCTAAACATATTTTTACCTTTAAATACACTTTAACAGATAAATTATCAGAAGTTCGGACAAAAACCAAATCCCTAATTCCTCGCACAAAATATATATAATTTTCATGCATATAAGTCGTTACTAGAGAATATATTCACAATACATTTAATATAATTTTTCTGCGTAAAATTCCTGTTCCAATTTTTCTATATATGATTTTATATTTCATTCTGAAAAAATGACTTTCTCTTAATGCATTTTACAACATATTTAAGAGTATATGCATGTTGATTCATAATGCTATGGTTAATACACTTTATAAAATAATTTAAAATTACTGAAACATTTTATTAGTTATTTGAGTAAAAAAATGGTTGAGTTATTTTGTGCTATATTTTATAAAGGTATTTTGATATGTTATTTTACTGTTTTTTTAAAATATAGTAATAATAGTTGTCAGTTCAGGTAATAATAATTTTTCCATCAGTTGTACTTGAAAATAAATAAATATGAATTTAAATCATAGCAAAACACATGCTGAACTTTTACCTTTAAATACACCTTAACAGATAAATTATCAAAAGATCGGACAGTAACCAAATCCTCAATTTCTCACACAAAATATATATAATTCTCATACATATAAGAAGTTACTAGAGAATATATTCACAAAACATTTAATAATCTTTTTCTGTGAAAAATTCCTCTTCAAATTTTTCTTTGTATAATTTCATATGTCATTCTCATATGATAACTTTCTATTAATGCATTTCACGAGATATTTAAAAGTATCTGCATGTTGATTCATAATGCTATGTTAAATATAGTTTATAAAAGAATTTAAAAGCACTGCACCATTTTATTATTTATTTCACTAATAAAAATTGGTTGAATTATTTAGTGCTATATTTTATAAAGATATTTTGATATGTCATTTGACAGTTTTTTTAAATATAACAATAGTTGTTTTACCGCCAGTTGTAATTGAAAATAAATAAGTATGAATTTTAATCATAGCAAATCTTATATTGCACCTTTACCTTAAAATATACTTTAACAGATAAATTATGAAAATTTCGGATAGAAACCAAATCGTCAATCCCTTGCACAATATTTATATAAATTTCATGCATATAAGAAATTACTACAGACTATATACACAAAACATTTAATATTCTTTTTCTGCGAAAAGTTCCTCTTCCAATTTTTCTATATATGATTTCATATTTCATTCTGATATGATGACATTTTATTAATGCATTTCACAACATATTTAAGAGTGTCTGCATGTTGATTCATAATGCTATGTTAAATGCAGTTTATAAAAGAATTTAAAATTACTGCACCATTTTATTAGTCATTTCACTAATAAAAATTGGTTGAATTAGTTAGTGCTATATTTTATAAAGTTATTTTGATATGTTATTTGACTAATATTTTAAATATGGCCATAATAGTTGTTTTTTCTTCAGTTGTAATTGAAAATAAATAAGTATAAATTTAAATTATAGCTAAGCATCTGTTGCACCTTTACCTTTAAATACACTTTAACAGATAAACTATCAAAAGTTCGGACAGAAACCAAATCCTCATTTCCTCGCGAAAAATATATATTTTCATACAGTGTTTCTTTATATGATTTTATATTTCATTCTGACATCGTGAGTTTCTATTAATGCATTTCACAACATATTTAAGAGTATCTGAAAGTTGATTCATAATGCTATGTCAAATACAGTTTATAAAATAATTTAAAATTAGTGCACCGTTTTATTAGTGATTTGAGTAAAACGAAAATTGATTGAATTATTTTGTGCTATATTTTATATTGACATGTAATTTGACTGGTAAAAACATTTTAGAGATAAATTATAAAAATTTCGGACAGAAAACTCTCATCTATTCCACGTACATAATATATAATTTTCATAAATAAAACTTTTTACTGAAATACTAGAAAATACTGAAGAATATATTTATAAAACATATAAGATAATCACTTGATTGTTTGATATAGTTAATCATATCAATTTAATGTAAATAATAGAAAATAATTCATTTTCTAGATATTTAGATGGCTCTGTGTAGTTTAGGTGGCTAGATGCAATTTTCTAATTTTTTAATTCATCAAATATATACACATTAAAAATAAAAAATTACTTCAAATTAACCTTGGCTCATAAGATTCATTCATAAATTTTTACTGACTTTTGGATCGAAAATAAATTAAACTGTATTTATTGAATAAAGTATTTAATTTTTTTTAGTAAATAGATTTCTCTATATAATTAATAAATACATATTTTATTACTGACATGAAGCATTACAAATCTAAACTCATATTTAATTCATTTTAGATATAGCAACACCTTTATTAATAAATTAAAATTTGAAAACTAATGTAATAATAATGTTTCAAAATTAAATTCACGATATCTTATTAATACATAAATTTATGTTTTTTTATTTTAATACATTTGAGTACATAAAATTAAAGGAGCATGTTTATTCCACATGTTACAGAAAAATACTAAACACAAAATGTTTATTAAAAATTTTTGTATTTATGTTAAAAATGATTTTTGAAAATCAAATGTAATCACTGTACTTTGAAATGCTATTTTTTAAATTCAATTCAATCTATTTTTGTGTCTACTAATTAACTAAATATGTTTAAATATTAACAATAATTAAATTAATTATAAATAATAAGTAGTTCTTATATATTTTCTGTCCAAATATATAGATAAATGTAAGTAAGCTTAACTCTGTAGTGAAAAAATTTTTTGATGCTACCTGAAATGTAAAAATATATTTGACAAATATTTCATTAATATGTTAGAATAAAAAAGAAATTATTTATTTAAAACTATTAAAGCATTATATTTGTTTCATTTTTTTTAATAACTTATAATTTCAGTAAACATCTTTAAAATTTATTAAGAGTATTAATATTGCTTTATATTTCATACGGTTTAACAGAAGAGATAAATTATAATGTGTGTTGTATATACATATACATACATAAATAAATAAATAAACAAATAAATAATTAATTAATTAATTAAATATATATATATATATATATATATATATATATATATATATATATATATATATATATATATATAATATATATATATATATATATATATATATATATATATATATATATATATATATATATATATATATATATATATATATATATATATATATATATATATATATATATATATATATATATATATATATATATATATATATATATATATATATATATATATATATATATATATATATATATATATATATATATATATATATATATATATATATATATATATATATATTATATATATATATATATATATATATATATAATATATATATATATATATATATATATATATATATATATATATATATATATATATATATATATATATATATATATATATATATATATATATATATATATATATATATATATATATATATAATATATATATATATATATATATATATATATATATATATATATATATATATATATATGTGTGTGTGTGTGTGTGTGTGTGCGTGTGTGTGTGTGTGTGTGTGTATCTTAAATGTGTCTTAAATATAATAGATCTTAAATGTGTTTGTGTGTTTAATGTATAGAAGTCTATACATTAAAATACGTAAGACATTTTGCAATATTAAAAAATTTGGACAAAAATATTTTTGATTGCACTTTTAGAAAAATTGATTAAAAAGCTAACTGCTTTATCTGTCCTGTGCACTTTTTCTACTTAATATAAAATTGTGTATATACTTGCTATCAAAAAGTAATATTGCTTCATTCAATTTTTTTAATATATCTCTGCCAGGGATTTTATAACATTTAACATTTTCCACGCCTATGAGAAAAGAAGAGGTGAAAGGAGATATGAAAACCTTTTATTGTCGGTGTCAAAACTTTTATCTTATTTTATTGTCACCTTGAATTAAATTCTTTAGTGAGTGTCTCGCTCTTGCAATAAATGCTTTTAAAGTGCAATGTACGTGTAAAAGTGTGATGCTCAAAAGCATTCTTTCAATTTCATTTTTCTTTTGTCTTTTGATGGCATTCCCCAGCTACCATTTAGTTTTAAGAGATTACTTAAAGAAACCAAATCTTACATAATAAACTTACGTATAAGAAAAAAGGAAGACTTTCTTCTATTTTCCCATTTTTCACTTTAACTTTTAAAGCTGAATGCATTATGGAAACTTTAGAAGACGCGATATTCTAATTTACTCTCTAATTTAGTTTAGTCTCCATTGTACGTTTAAACTTAGGTACGACATCGAATAGTTTGAAGTCCTTTCGCATATAGAAAGAAATTTGTTTTTCGGTGACTACTACTGAGGTAATGAAGTATTATTTTTCTGTTTATAGTTTGCGTTTAGTTCGATAAATTTGTCTGAAATTCTAACTTAACGTCGTGTTTTTTTCATATATGTTTTAACGCATGAAATGCTTTCGTCGCTGAAGTCATAAAAGTAAAACTTTGTTTTAAAATAAGTTAAACATCTGGGTAAATGTTCTGGAAAAAAAGTTTTTTAGACTTTCATTTTCGCATGAAGCAATGTATGTTTATTAAGTACAATGATAAAATATACAAACGCGATTCTTTAAAAATTTGTCGTAATTCGAATGTTATAAAATATATATTGCATAAGGTTATATTTGCTACTGAGTTTTGAATTATTCATTTTACATTATATAGTCAATATGTTTTGTAAAACTGGTTTTTTTATTGTGGGGACTGAATAGTGTGACAGCCTATGCACATAAATATTTGCAGTTTCTATTTGATGAAATATAAAACTATAAGTCATTTGTTCTATACAGTATTCAAAATAATAAACAAATGAACAGAATGCTATCTTATAGTGTCGTGGTTCGTGATTTTTTAATCTTCCAGCAAGCAGGGTAGTTCATAGTCATCAAATCTTTAAATAATATATTCATATCTTTTTACTGCTCCTGAAACAAAGATAAAAGCTATGTAAATCATATTAAACAAAAAAAGTTAAAATACATTTCTCAATGCACATTAGCATTTGAAAGTTATAAGATTTTTCATTTATAAATTCAAATATTCAATGCATTTAAAAATAGTGGAATATTTAGGTACAATTAAATTGAAAACTTGGTAAAATATCACTAAATACAGAAGTATGTTTATAATATAAAAACATATTACGGACCACATAAATATTGCCTACTTGGGTTTAGAAATCTGTTGGAATTTAGAATACCTTGAAGAGAATTTAAAAGGGATAAATGAAAGACCTCTGTTGATTCCAATGGAATTTTATACTATTTGTCCTGTAGAATTGGAGCAAGTTCATCTAACTATAACGGAGTAGAATCCAACCGTGTATTTTTCTCTCGAAGATAACAAAAGACCATAATAGCTAAATCTGGCGACAATACTACCTTGAAGAAATGTGTCATATCCTGATGGTCAAAAGTAATTTTCTGATGAAGTAAACTGTAGGAATGAAGCCCAGTTGCTTTGGGGTAGTGCTTCGAGCTCCCACGACCCAGGTCCGAGGTTCGATCCCTGGACTGGGCAAGGTTGACTCGGCCTTTCATCTTTTCAGTGGGTAGACAAACTGAGCATCAAGCATGCTTGAGAACTAAACACTGGGGTTTCCGCAAAAGGTTGACCAACTAACCGGAACATTTGTTTGGTATCCCAGGGTCCTTGGTCTAGGAAACGGAGTTTGGCACCGTAGGCATTGCCCCCCCTAGGGGCTATTCAGCCGAGGAGTTTAGTTTAAACTGTAGGAATAAGAGATCATTCATCTTGGATCGAATAATCAGGATCAACTATGTTATAATTCCGAATTATAATATAGTTTTGGAACTAATGGAATTCATTTCTCTGATTGTCCCAACTGTAAAACTTTTTACATTTCTCCAGTCGGCATCCTATGACGTGTCTCAGACGTAATCTAAGGAGAATAGTCTAAACTTCGACTAATCAGAACAAATGACATAGACATTGCTCCATCAAAAAGCATTTGCATGACTAATTAGCTGTTTTGGATTTGCATCTAGTCCTATAATTGTATACTTAGGAAGCATTCTTCTCATTGTTTAGATTCTGATCTATTTTGTAATCCCAACATTCAATTTAACGATAGTTTTCTTTTGTTGTCTTCTTTTTTGTCACAATCTTATATAATGCCCATCCATCACGATCACTTTCGTTCGTTATGTGACGTGGCGTATGATAATACCCGATATTCTTGAATGCGGTATGAATAATCGATATGGTATCTCTTACAACCCTACACACAGGCTACCTTATTCAAAAGTGATCCACCATATGAAAATCAACAATTTCCTCAATGTTTATTACACTTTTGTCTGAAAATGAACTGACCACTGAACAAAACAACTGTCTTAACAATTGTTGCACTCTCAATGCATTATGGAGTTTTATTTATATAAAAAGCTTTGTTGGGAAACTACGGTCGAGACTGCTGTAAAAATGTAATTTGTATGGTCTCTTGCCAAATTGGCTAGATATTGGATCCTTGGAGAAGTTTTGGAAGACTCATTTTTGGCCCACGTTTGGCGATATATCGCCAAATTTGGCGACTTGGTGACATTTGTTGCCTACCATTTCCTTTCTTTCTCTGGATTTTGATAGAAGCTTGTGGAAATTTCCAGAAACCTGAAATCTATATAAAGGGACCGAGAGTTCTCATAAAAAGTCAGTCCTCGTTCAGATCTTGTGAAAGTAGGACCTGTATTAATGCTCTCAGTATTGCTCTGAAAGAGTTCGCCAAAAACTTCTAAGTTTTATCGCCATCCGTTGTAATTGTGATTCATTTGGCGTGCTAATAAATTGTTATTGTTTTTGTCTTAGCCAAAGTCTATTCAATCAACGAAATTTATGTGAGAATTTTGCAACAATACAACAGTGTAACATATTGAGTTGATTAGAATGAACGTTTTCGTACAAACATGTACTTAACGAGTTGTTCCCATATTTTTGTTCAACAAGAAAATAATTGTTATATAATAAAAGAATACTACATCAGTGGGTATAAAGTAAAAGGAAGACACTTTCATGATAGCAATTTTTATCATTAAAGAGGAAATTTATAATATAGGAAATTTCTTTTCGGAAATGTGACTGATTTTCGTTTATAGATTTTTATACTATTTATACTTTAGTGAATCTCTTTTATTCAAAAAAATCTTACTTTATAACATTAAAGCATTTTTAAATAAAGATTGTAAAATAACATAAATTAATGTTACGTGTTTAAATTTACGATTTCATAAATTTAAATTTGTAAAATGTGCTTAAATCATAAACATAAAAATGGTGTTCCTAGA
>CM063510.1:131316407-131328907 GCA_032207245.1 Pardosa pseudoannulata
CTATAAGAAATTGAAAATGAGCTTCTGATAATATATAATTAGTAAATTAAATGATGTGCTATTCAGTTGATTACTAATATAAAATAGTTTAATATAATTCATAAATTTTGTTTTCATTTATTATTCTTAAATTTCCTTACAGATTTATCCTTTCAGATAAGAAAACCATCTTTAAGTATGTTTTAAACATGGAATCATATAAGAGATTGAAAATAAGCTTTTTATAATAGATATTTAGTAAATTAAATGATGTACTACATTGGTGATTAGAAATATATTATAAGATAAGAAAACCATCTTTAAGTATGTTTTAAACATGGAATCATATAAGAGATTGAAAATAAGATTATTTTAATGGGTATTTAGTAAAATTATGATATACTATATTTGTGATTACAAATACAATATAGTTTAAACTGATGCATAACTTTTTTTATTTTCACTTATTATACTTATAGATAAGATCCATATAGATCCTTACAGATTTATCCTTATAGATAAGAAAACCATTTTAAATATATTTTAATATAAAATACTACGAGATTGAAAATAGGCGTTTAATAATAGATAATTAATAAATTAAAAGATGTACTATACAGTTGATTACCAATATAATATAGTTTAAACTGATTCATAAATTTTGTTTTCATTTATTATCCTTAAAGATTCGTATAGATAAGAAAAATATTTTTAATTATGTTTTAACATGTAATACTATAAGAGATTGAAAATAAGCTTTTTATAATAGATATTTAGTAAATTAAATGATGTACTACATTGGTGATTAGAAATATATTATATTTTAAACTAATGCATAATTATTTGTTTTCCTTTATTATACTTATAAGATCCATATAGATCCTTATAGATTTATCCTTTTAGTTACGAACACCTCTTTTAAGTATGTTTTTAAAATGAAATAGTATAAGACAGTGAAAATAAGGTTTTACTAATATATAATTAGTACTTAAATTATGCACTATATAGTTCATTATATAAAATATAGTTTAAACTGATGCATAGATTTTTGTTTCCATTTTCTCAAAATATTTTGTTTTTGTTAATTTTAAATGCGTTAAATAATTTTTTAAAAAATACATAATAAATTTAATTATGAAAATACTTTTTTTTTGATAATTCAGAAATAGATTACCACACAAATCGCAGTTTAAATGTTAAATAAAAAAATAATATATTTGTAAATTCTTTGATGGGTAACTAAACAATAAAATAAATTAAATTAGTCTCACGTAAAATATACTATTGTTAATACGTTGTAGGGAATTAATAAATAATAAATATTAAATACGTTATTCATTAAGAAAGATTTTTTGTTAATTGCAATTAAAATTCAAATACACCGGTGCTAATTTGACTTGCAATTGTAAAATTCATAATAGACCAATGCTAATATCTGACTAGATAGACCTGTATCAATTTGTAAGAGATTTATCCTTATACCTCTACGAATTTAGCTGCTTATGGAAATCTTATAAATTAGCGGGCTTGAGTTCAAACATGTATATTGGCCTTTCATAAGTACAGATTAATCATTACTTGTCAAATTCTGGTTCAGACAGCTATTTGGCCTCTTTAAAAGGAATTACTATGTACTTGTTAAAACAGAAGATTTTGCATCAGATTAGAAAATACAATGAATCATAAAATTATACGGATTGTATTTGAATATCCATAGCCTAGAAAAGTAATTAATTTTTAATAAAAATTATATTTGCGAATATAGAGTAAATTTCTTATTATATATAATTGACAATTTTCATTTCATATGAAGAAGTGGAAACTTCTTGAAATTTATTTCAAAAATGTGTTAAGATCATAGAGACATAAAGTGATTTTTTCGAGACGGTAGATGATTATAAATAAAGTCCATCCCCCCTGTTCCATTGAAATTAATAAGTACTTGAAAATTACGTTAATGGTAGTTAAAAGTAAGATAAAATAAAATGTAATACTTCCTATGATCAACTTATTATATATATATACATACATACATACTTATATATATATATATATATGCGTTATAAAATTATTTTGTTTAATAACAGATCTGTAAATATAAGTAAATACCTAAGAATGCTTCTAATATTTCAAAATTTCTTTTTTCAAATAAATTTCGCTGTTTTTTAAACAAGCAAGTGCACAATTTTCTCCTTATAGAAGAAAGTGGAATAAAGACATCGTGTTTACTTTTTAAAAAAATAAGAACTAACTAGGAAAATGTGTTTCATTTTTTAGATAAAATTTCAATATCTTTTATATGTAGTTAATTTCATGGTTTTATTGTGCGTAAAAAAACCGGCTGAAATATATTAATTATACTTCCTGTGAATAGTTCTTGATATATAAAATTATGTTTTAGAAACTCTTTATTTGATAAACCTGAACTCTTATATCTGGAACCCGAATATAATAGAAAAAAATTCTAATATTGCATTTATTAGAAATTGTATTGTCATTAGTTTTTTTGTCTAAAACTGCGGTTTTATTTTTAATAATTCTAAATTATTATTAGGGAATCTAATCAAACAAATGTATGAAATATAAGGCTAATTGTTTCATAGTTATATTATGACTGATGGACTCTTTCGAAAATAAATTAAACTCAAATTTATACTAATATGCTTAATGTCTCTCTAATTCATGCAAAGCTCAAATAAGCATATGTTTTGATGCAATATACATAGTTTACATGTTTTCTTTTTAGAAAGATACGGAAAAATATGTCTATGATAAACGTTTTTGCTCAATATAAACATGATACGAAACATAGCAGACAAATAAAAAATAAGCAGTTTTATTAACTAATAATTACTTTTCGAATGGAACAAAAATATTCTATGCTTCAAAATAACTAATTAAAAATTTATTTGAATTATTTTAACTGATGCTAAACGTTAATCTGAAATGAAAAAAGAAAAAAAATCCTTATAAATAGACTCATGAGATTTTTAAAAATAATGAAATTTATATTTTAGAATTATTTATATATCATTTATAAAAACTAATATACTTCTTTTTTATTTCTTTATAATATTAAAAATATAATTCAGCAATAATAATCAATAGTTATATATATATATATATATATATATATATATATATATATATATATATATATATATATATATATATATATATATAAATATATATATATATATATATATATATATATATATATATATATATATATATATACATATATATATATATATATATAGAATATATATATACATATATATATACATAAATATATATATATACATATATATACATATATATATATAAAAAGTATATAAGTATGTATATATATATATATATATATATATATTATATATATATAATATACAAATAACTTATAAACCGATATACATAGATTTATAAAATTTTTCAGCTTATTGGCATCATATATTGTAGCATTTATACAAAGCTTCTTTGACAGTATGTAAATTTTTCAATTTTTCCAGGTAATTTAAACTACAAAATAAAATTTTAGTTTGTTTATTATGGCTTTCATTTCTAGGCAAGAAAGCTGAATTTCTGACTGTCAGTATTGAATTTCAAAATAAAAGTCTGAATTACTCTAGTCTCCATCTCTGGAGTTTGTCCAAAACATTTGAAAAAATTGAGTAAAAATATTTTTTCACGTTCCTGTCATGTATGAAATTTTAGACTTAAAGTTTTTTTTTTAAGTTTTTCATTTTTTTCTGAACTTTTTCTTGCATATATTACTTCTTTGAGTTTGTGCAGAGTTTAGTCGTATTCTTTGTTTAAATTCTGAATAAACTTACATTCATTCATTTTAGTAAAACGTCTTATTTTAATTAGAAAATATTATTTATTAAGACTTTTGTTTAGTGTGTTCTTTGTTTGAATATAGGATTGTTTACATGGCATAGCCACCCTATTAGCCTTTATTCTTTAATTTAAGAACTTTCAGTGTAGAATAGTAGTAAGTAAAAATAATGCATTTTAAATACTTATTTTTAAGCGTAATGTGATAACTGATAACAAGTCATTTAGATTACTAAAAGATAATCACTAAAGGATTACTAAAGGATTACTAAAGGATAAAGATAAATTTAACTTAGAAAAATATATACATATCTTTTTATATAATGTATCCATAACATAAGAATAACTGGTGCTTATATATATATATATATATATATATATATATATATATATATATATATATATATATATATATATATATATATATATATATATATATATATATATATATATATATATATATATATATATATATATATATATATATATATATATATATATATATATATATATATATATATATATATATATATATATATATATATATATATATATATATATATATATATATATATATATATATATATATATATATATATATATATATATATATATATATATATATATATATATATATATATATATACCTATTTTATGCGTCATAAACTACATGGTTTTACATTTTATACTGAATATTTGTTCTTCATTTTGGTTAAAATGATGTAGTATTTGATATAAATTTTTAATACATTTACTCTTCTCTTAATTATATAAAATGTGAATCTATAAAATATGAATCTGCTATATGACTTTAATGTATTGATAGAAAAAATAAAACATATAGTCAACGGCAGAAATCATTAGAATACATTATAAACTAAAATGTTAAAAATTAAACGTCATGAAAACTTAATGAAAAAACATAAATATGTATAAAAATATAAAATAATATCGATATTTGCAAAAACTAAAAATTGTTTTCTCAATGTATTACTTTCTATTTTTTATTTGTTTAAAATATACCAGTATATAAAAATTTATACCACTATCCTCAACTAACTAATTAAAACTGAAAGTAAATTTTTATAAGGTCTCTGTGTCCTCTTCTTTCGCTAAGTATAATATTCTTTGACAAAATCTTTTTTTACACAATTCTGTAAATAGAAAATATCATTCACAATTTGGTATTATATAGAAAGTCTAAATTTTTTTGAGGTGTTTCATTTTTAAATCGCAATCATTTTTGAAAAAACACTTTACTATCTTCTTAAAAAAAAACTAAATTAAATCAGTTTCTACGGAGAATTCTACTTTTTTTTCTTTATGATAAATACTGGATAAATTTATACTTTATGCATCATTATACGTTAAAATGCACATATATTAATATAAAACAATTTAATGAAATTAAGTAAAAATTGAGCAAATTTAGGTAAATCTCTACCTAACACCTGGATGGTCAGTTAATATACTAAAAGCAACAACAAAATTGTGTTATATTAAATTACTCTTAATACGTATATATATATATATATATATATATATATATATATATATATATATATATATATATATATATATATATATATATATATATAAATAGATAGATAAAAATTGAGTAATCAATCAATATTACATACAAATGCTCGAAGTCCATAATATATTAATCCATTACTTTTTCTTTTTAATTTTATCTTTCAAACTTGGGTATTAATTCTTACTTTCGTTAAAAACTATTTATAAAATAAAACAACCCCTTTTGACCTTAAAAAATTTAGGAAACATATTATGGTATTAAATTCTCTTTAAAACTTTTTAGCTTTCAACTGCACACCCAGTTTAATGACACACACACACACAAATATTATAAACGATTCACTAAACTTAATACCAAAGAAATACATACATTCAATGTACCTGTAGATGTCTGAAATTTCCAATTCTATCCATAATCACTAAACTGGAAAATGTTATTTTATGTAAGTCAAAATAACAGTTTATCAAAATAATTTTTCCTTCAATATAATAATCATGTTTTTTGAAAAATATATCTTAGTAAGGATATGAACCTATTATGATTTATTAAAATCAAAAGATATCTATTAACATGTTTAGTCAAAATTTGTTACTGTGAAGTTTCCTTGTTACCTTAAAAAGAATTCTATATAAATATTAGATGGTTTAATAAATTATATTTGTTTTTATTTTTCAAACGTTTTAGGAACAATAAGGAAGACGCACTCTAAAAGAGTTGTTACGATTTGCACTTTTAATTTTGTGTAAAATGTTTGGGAAAATGTATTATGCAATCTTTTTATTTATAAGAAACATGTTGTTAAGTGAGAACTTATTACTTTTTAGGCGTTAAATCCCTATCTGTATAAAAATTTGAAGTAGCATGAAATAGTTTACTACTTCACTTTGAAGAGTAACTCTTTCAAGAGGAGTATATGGTAACTCTTAATCTTTTTTATGTGGATTATTCTAAATTTAGTTGAGAGGTATAAAACCTCTTAACATTTTTATGTGCATAATTCCCATTTTTTAACAAAGATTTTAAGAAAAACCGTATTAAAATATCTAATCTAAGGATATTTTTGAAAGAAATAGTGTATTCAACTGTATGACTAAAACATGTTGTTAAGGTTTTCCAAACATTTACAGTGCTTAGAAATTCATATAAACTATTGATTTTAGGTAACTTTAAAATCTCAAAAATATCTTTCTATAGGTTTTCTAAAGACTGAGATACGTTCTCTAAAGTAAAAGAGTCAGAGAGCGTTAGCTTTAAAAATATTTCATATATTATGAAATTTTATAAAAGCCTTTAATTTATTTTTTTAATAAATATATGTTTATATATTCTAGTTATAATATATTATGTAAACTCTGAATAATCAGATTAACTTAATTTTGTATATAAATTTAAAAATAGTGATATTCTATTAAATGAAACATAGTTTTTCATAATTAAAGTTTTAAATAATCTGTCTATTGTTGCTGTTATAAACACTAAAACATACATTTTTTAAAGTAAAAAAAAGTACACGATGAAAATAATTTAGTCTTTAATATTTTTCCTCACTTTAATACATAAAAATTGATGTTTTTCATTAAAATTTCTATATCAATTAATTATTGGTTAAAACAATTCACAGAGTTTTAATTAAAAAAACCGTCTTTTAAATAGATAAAAACAAGCATACAAACACATTTTTAAAACGTAATTCTGTAGTTTCTAAACTACAGAAGAGATAGTGTAAGCTTTATAAATCTTTCAAATACTATGAAATTTTATAAAAGCATTTAATTTATTTGGTTTTGAATAAGTATATTTTCATATATTTTAGTTAAAATCTACTAGATAAACCTTAAATAATCAGATTAATTTAATTTTTTATATAAAGTTTAAAATATTAATTGTATTAAATAAATCACAGTTTATCAAGATTAATGTTATAAATAATCTGTCTGTAGTTGCTGTTATGAAAATTAAAATCTAGAAATGCACACACACACACAAAAATAAATAAATAAATAAATAAATAAATAAATAAATAAAAACTATTAAAATAATTTGGCTTTTAATATTTTCCACCACTTTACTACATAAAAAAGCTATGTTTTTCTTTAAAACTTCTATATCGGTTTAAATAATTCACATAGTTTTAATAATCAAAATCATCTTTCATCTAGATAAAGACAAGCATACAAACATATTTTTAAAATATAATTCTGTAGTTTCTAAACTACGGAAGTGAGAGTGTAAGCTTTATAAATCTTTCAAATACTATGAAATTTTATAAAAGTTTGTAATTTATTTTGTTTTGAATAAATATATCTTTATGTATTCCAGTTAAAATCTACTAGATAAACATAAATAACCAAATTAACTTAATTTTTGTATATAAAGTTAAAAATATTAATTCTATCAAATAAAGCATAGTTCATCAAGATTAATGTTATAAATAATCTGTCTATAGTTGCTGTTATAAACAGCAATTATAGACAGTATATAAAACATAGTAATCCGTATAAAACATAGATATAAGCATTCATTTTTATGTAAACCAAAAAAAAAAATACACGATGAAAATAATTTAGTCTTTAATATTTTTCCTCACTCTAATAAATAAAAAGTGATGTTTTTCTTTAAAAT
The DNA here is from genome assembly GCA_032207245.1 of Pardosa pseudoannulata. Taxonomy (NCBI): domain Eukaryota; kingdom Metazoa; phylum Arthropoda; class Arachnida; order Araneae; family Lycosidae; genus Pardosa; species Pardosa pseudoannulata. Next base: position 131,324,380 of record CM063510.1, read on the forward strand.
TTCTATGTCGGTTAAAATAATTCACAGAGTTTTAATTTAGAAAATTATCTTCTAAATAGATAAAAACAAGCACACATTGTATCAAACACATTTTTAAAATGTAATTCTGTAGTTTCTAACTAATTATTTTACATTAAATGCGAAAATTATGCTACAGGTTACACAAATTCTTTGCGCAAAAAACTTAACTACTTTAAATACACCACTTGGAACATTTTGTCAAACTTTAAATGTTTTATGAAAATAATATGATTTCTATGTAATGAGAGAAAATGTTAAATATAAAAATGGTAGAGCGTGTAAAAGAAAGACTTAAATTTTAAATATCAACAATTTCTAAAAAAAAATTAATGTTTTGTAAAGGAAGAAGATTTTCTCATTTAAATAAGAATTTATATAAAAAGTATGCATATTTAAACTATATTTTAGAATGTTTTTTACAGAATTTAACTTAATAATAGCTTGTATACAAAATCCCATACAAAATATATCTTAAATAAGGAAAGAAAATTATGTGTATATTTTTGTTATAGATTTAAAGAGCGACATTTAATATAAAAAATCTTTTTCTAACATCAGATAAAAAATTCCGTGCACGTTTTTTTCAGTGTAAAAAAGGTCTATGATTTTTTCCTCACCTTTGTACTAGAATATAAGACACAAATGTAATTGAAATTTTGGATTAATAAATAAATATATTTATAATATTAATTTTTAATACACATAAACTCTTCAAGTGAAGATCATATAAGAAATAATGTTTTAAAATACAAATAAAATATTCTTTCAGCGCTTATTTATTTTTTTTAAAAGTCACTAAGATATTCAAGTTTATTAGAGATCCATCTGTTAACGAAATACTAATAGAGATTTACAAAGCCATTAAGCTGTCAGCATTTTTTATAGAAGTTTTTCAATAAATGTTATCAAAGAATTTTAAAAATGTTTCTAAACTATTAAAGCACTAAGAAATGTACACTACATCCATTTCATTTTTACAAAAATTGTATGTTTAAGACATCATATTAATTGTACGTGCAAATCTTTAAATACAAAAATCTTGATTCTAACATCAGATATTCCAGTGCCATTTTCCAGTTTGTAAAAATGCATTTTTCCATTAACCAAAATCAGTTATTTACTGTTTTTAAGACACAAATGTAATTGAAATTTTGGATTAATAAATAAATATATTTATAATATTAATATAAAATATTAATGTAACATATGAAATAACACCGCATGAATACTCTTCAGTGAAGATGAAATGTTCCAAAAGTCTTAGCTATGTTTCAATCAATATACTATAAACTATACAGTTTTACTCCTGTTTATTTATTGGTTTAAAATTTGTACTGAGTGTATTTTTTTTATTCTAGAATTTTAAAGAATTACAAGACTTTGGACTCATGATTTTTTAGGATACAACAAGAAAATTTATCACCCAATTTATTAACATTTTACACAAAGTGTTCGCTGTAACACCACAGCAAAGTAATGTTTTATTTTCTATACATCTTAAATAATCTTTTGTCCCTTGCAAAAAAAATAAATAAATAAATAAATAAATTCAGTCCGTTCAATTATTTATAGAAAATTATAAAATAGTAATATAGAAATACATTACTTAATAATACATTTTTTCTAGATTCTATACAAAAATACTTGTAAAACTGCTAAATATTATCTTAAATAGAGAAAGTGTGTTAATAAAGAGTAATAAATTGGTACAATTTGCTTGAACACAAATTGTTACTAAAAATAAGGAAATTGCATTGTTAATCTCTTTTTTTATAAACTAATAAGTATTGGTGAATAAAGAAAATTCAGTATGGCAATACTCTACACTTCCGATCCTGTGTACGGATTTGTATCTCGAAACAAATGTGAATATAGTATTACAAATAAAAACAAACCAATCGCTTCTTAAAAATATCAAAAATATTTTAGAATCTACGCAATCTAAAAAGTAATGAAAAAATATAATAATAATGCATTAAATACACTAGAAATATAAAAAATAAAATTAAAACTACAGAAATTCTGTAGATTGTTGTGAACAAATAATCTGACCGAAGAAAAATTCATTATATCAATTTTTCCAATAAACCGGATATCTCTACAGGTAAATTTTTGAAACATTTACGAATGAAAGTTATTTACGTTTTTCATATGTTAATAATTAAATAATCAAAGTATGACTAAGAAATAAAAAATATATATTTACCAACCATTTCTGTTTCATCGTAGTGAATAAGATTTCATGCAGTAATAAATAAAATTTGTTTGTTTAAAAAAACTGATTGTTTTTATATAAAAATCAAGTGAAATATATGCTGCAGAATATTATCATTTTGTTAAAATATTTAAAATGCTTAATAAGAGAAAAGCTTTTAAGAAATAACACTTTGCAAATTCTTAAGTGCTTCATTTTCATTTTATTAGAAGTTTGCAGTAGAATAAGAGATTTAAAAAAAATCATTCATTCTAAGGAAATCTTTGAATAGATTTTTCTGTTTGAAAGCTAAATAAGTTAATAAAAGTCCATTTAGTGATGTAAAGGTTTTCCTAGAAAAAGATTTATTTATTTATAATTTACTTCGACCTGGAAAAGTATAGCTAGTTTATGTATAATCTTTTGATAAAGGACACTGGTAAGGAAAAAAACATTGTTGCATTTTTTAGGGATCTATGTATGTATAAGAATAAGAAAATATTACATCCTGATAATTTAAACCTGCGAATGAAGTTTAAAGGAAAGTAAAGAAGCATTCAAAACAATATATCATGTCTTGGAAGCATAGTTGTGACTCTCTCTAAAAATAAGTGTCACAAAAAGATTATCATATAATGTGTGACATAAATTGGGTGCACTACCTAAATATATATACCTAAATATATATAAATCAAGTAGCCAATGAAAACGTATAGAGGTGCATTTCCTTCGAACATTATTCATCCCTATATCATCACAGTTTCACCAGCGATACTCATTTATGTTCGAGAGAATTTCGTGTTTCTGAATACATCCAGATATAAACACGTTTAGAATAGTTTTTAAACTAAAGAAAATATATAAAAAAATAGTTTATAAAAAAAGAAAGCACTGGAACAGTGCACTGACAGAACCAGAAGCCCAGACATGGTTAATTCCCAGTAAACGGTACGTTCCTTGTCAGCCATCTTGTTTTTGGCGACTATTGGCGAAACACGACTCCGCGAAGCACACGCCAAGTACCTAAGCCTAACACGCAGCGGGACACCGACCGTTCGCCATCGCAAAATCGGAAAACGTGACGCCGACGATGTTCCGATGGCGAGCGGTCGATGTAACTTCGTGCTAGACCTAGAAACTCAGCGTGAAATCTATGGAGTCGTGCTCCGAAAATAGTCACCAAAAACAAGAAAATACAACAAAAGAACAATAAATTTCAAAAATTTTAGAAAGACAAAAAACACTTTCATAAATTCAACAAAGGCATAAACACTTCCGATAATGCACACAAACCAAAGGAGAGATCGAGGTTACTATCTTTTAACGGGAGAGAAAGGGTGAAGTTGACAAGGAGAAAATAAGTATCGCCCGAGAAATGACGCCAAAAATACGCCAAAAAATCGCCAAAATAGCGTACTGTACACTGGGATACAGCCCCCAGACACCACAGTGCACAACCAAAAAGCACTGGACTAGTGTTCACTCCGTTTCGGATGTACTGTGCCCCAATTAAAGTAATCATTGAAAGTGAGACATTGAAACACATATCTATAACTTTCCGACACATATGCCTTTTTTCAGTAAGATAATGTGTTTTTTATTAAGCCTTCTGTATACTGCTGATACGTAAGATAAAAATATATTTTAACACTGCATTTGTTGTATATATTTAAACAAAGTAACAGTTTCAGGAATTAAAATTTTAACAATTAAGGAATACACAGAACCTGTCTTAAGACAAATACATTTGTTTTATACGGATTTTAGGGTCAGAACAAAAACTGCTGATACGTAAGTTAAAAATATACTTTAACACTGCATTTGTTGTATATATGTAAACAAAGTAACAGTTTTAACAATTAAAATTTTAACAATGAAGGAATAAACAGAACCTGTCTTAAGACAAATACATTTGTTTTATACGGATTTATAGGGTCAGAACGAAAACTGCTGATACGTAAGATAAAAATATATTTTAACACTGCATTTGTTGTATATATTTAAACAAAGCAACAGTTTCAACAATTAAAATTTTAACAATGAACGAATAAACAGAACCTGTCTTAAGACAAATACATTTGTTTTATACGGATTTATAGGGTCAGAACGAAAACTGCTGATACGTAAGATAAAAATATATTTTAACACTGCATTTGTTGTATATATTTAAACAAAGCAACAGTTTCAACAATTAAAATTTTAACAATGAAGGAATAAACAGAACCTGTCTTAAGACAAATACATTTGTTTTATACGGATTTATAGGGTCAGAACGAAAACTAAGAGAACTGTTAGGATCATTAGAAGGAAATT
>CM063510.1:131333907-131361407 GCA_032207245.1 Pardosa pseudoannulata
GCCTGACATTGGTAGCATCCGCCATTAACCCTCTAACATCCCAATAAATAGTAGTCTTTTCAAAGTTCTCAGATAATAAATATCATAATAGAAAGTGCAATACAGTTCATGAAATATAAAAATTCCACAGGTTCGCCATACGAACACGTGTTACAGTCAGACACACCTGCTATACAAAATGTTTATAAAGGTAACCACTACCTGTTGCAAGTCTAAAACCTAAATGTCTGAAATGAGATTTGGAGATTAATTTGTACCCTGAAAAGAAAGATATCATTAGGATTCAAGAAAGTATACACTGTGGATTACACTGTTTTACTTCTGATTGTTATCCATAACCTAATATCAAACACGATTTTTTAATCACATCCCATTGTGATTAAAATATCGTGTTAGTTATCGGGGAAAGTTAATCCAAGGTCAAGTAATGAAAGGTAATTGAAAGTTTAATCTAAGTTTATTTTTGTTGGTAATTGAGTGCAGATCACGGCGGTTTATAAAGCTGTGATAACAAAATTAACCAACAAATGATAATTATATTCTAAAATTATTTTTTGGTGATATAATACTTAAAATAAAAAAAAAATGGTAGAATACCTTTGAGTCTGTTTTGGTAGCTCTTATGACCACAAAAACACTATACCGCTCTCTTTTTAAGTCAACTAATATTATATAAATACTTAATTAACTTAAGTATTTTTGATTCCATTTTTCTCTTCATTTTTATTGTGACATATTTTTATACTCTGATTGACTGGTCCCCATATACTCTAAGGACACTATATCAGGGAATGTAAATATGAATTGTCTGTAAGTATTCAATATTTTTATTTCTAAATTTTTCTATTTTCTTTCGTAATTTAATGGCTGTAATTTGTTTAATTTGTATGACGATCAAGCATGTATGGTTTATACACATACACAAACACACACACACACACACACACATATATATATACATATAATGAGTGTATATATATATATATATATATATATATATATATATATATATATATATATATATATATATATATATATATGTATATATATATATATATATATATATATATATATATATATATATATATATATATATATATATATATATATATATATATATATATATATATATATATATATATATATATAATGTGTTTATATATGCATTTATTTATAGTGTCGAACGTTAGAGTTAAAAATGTTCTATGACATTTAGTAGTACATACAAATTACTTTCTTTCGTACATCCTTCCGTGTTTTAGAAGATATAAGGGTTTTAGTAAGAGGACATGGAAGTAAAGAAAAACTCTAGGTTATTTTACACATTTCTTTTCGAATCTTTCGCAGAATGGAATTGCATCAAGTAGCTAACATAAAAACTTTCTCAGTGCTATAGTTTATTTTTGACCATTTTATTGGTATACGTCTTTTTTGTAGAAATATTGAAAAGGCACAAATACAAATATATTTTTTTCAAAATTTTTAGAAAGAAATATGTACTAGAGTCGTTTAAATTTTTAACAAAAAAGAATAATTAATCATATCAGTATTTGTAATAAGACAACAGTATGGAAAATACTTAATAAATCATTTGATTTAAAGTTCAAAAATATCTCCAAAACATAAATTCAGTTCTATGTTTTTCAAATATAATATAATTTTTCATATGGACATAGTTCTTCTATACTTTAAATATATTGTATATGTTATCAGTTGCCAAAATTTTTTAAACATTAATTACAATTTTAGTAAATGTAAAACTGAACAAATCTTTTGAAAATTAACAACAATATTTTCTTATAATGTAAAAATAATTATTTTAATTTTGTTTACAAACATAGAACCAATGCAATTAAACTCTGATTTATAATTCACACTGGTTATTTGTAACCAATTAAAATGTTTTGTAATGATTCAAAACTATTTTTTCTTGCATTATATTGAAGCATGTGACAATTAAAAATGTTTCTAAATGTGATATACATAATAAACATTCATTTATTTTATAACTTAAAAGACTTCTTTATTAAACACAATGGTTCAAGATATTAAAATATCTCAGCCGAATTCTTTAGTGAGTAGATAAAATTATTACATGTGCTATTATAAAGTTGTAAATTACAAAACTGTAAATTTTAATTAAGTAAGCAAAGTATATGACAATGAAATCTTGTATATATTCTTACTTTAAAAAATAATTACTGTTTAAAACAACTAATGATTAAGAAAGTTTAATTGTTATAATTTATAATTGTAAAATTATAAATTATAATTTGCATATAACTTTATTTTTACGACTGTGGTTCAATTAAAGCGAGAGTTACTTAAGAACACAATAATAGTTCTTGGCACAAATTAAGCAAAATAAGATTCTAGTTTTCTTTTGTAATAATTTTTGACAAAAATGATATGTGATTATGATTTTCAGAAATCTAATCATAACAGTTGTTGAGAAGTATTTAAGTTTGTTTTTTAAAGGACACATTTTTTTCTCGCATAATTCACAAGACTATGCTCAAATTTAAAAGATAATTAAAAGCTTGTAAATGTGTGATTCATTAATATTTATAAAGGTGTTAAAATGAATTATAATTGAGCGTTATCAATTCATTCTTTAATTAATGTCTGTACTAACATTTCTATTGTCTGAATCTTCCTAGCTATTCACTATTTCGCAATTCAGCAATTATTGTATATTCGTTGATTTCAAAAATGCACATAACGATTAAATTCTGAAACTCTGTGTTTAAAGTAAAATGCATTAAGATTAACGATAACTTTTTGAACCAACGGTAAGAAAACAAAATATGTTTTATTCAATTCATTGCAATTTACACAAGTGATAACATTAATAATTCAAAATTATTTTAAACAACATTTTGTTTATTGACTCATGATTTAATTACTCCATTATGCTAGAATAAAATAACACCATTTACAACTAACAGCATTTTCAGCAATATGACTTCAGCTGAAAAAAAGAAATAACTTAGTGAAATAATTGTTTCAACTTTGTAAAGTAACATATATGTATATATATATATATATATATATATATATATATATATGTGTGTGTGTGTATGTATATATATGTAGGATATATGTATATATATATATATATATACATATACATATATACATATATATATATATATATATATATATATATATATATATATATATATAAACATACATACATATATACATACATACATACCTCCCTATAGATATGTACATATACATATGCAATATCTCTAAATAGTTAAATCACTGGTTATCACTGGTAATCACTGGTAAACTTCACACAGCATTTATTTAAGAAAAATAGCCTTTATTTTATATATATATATATATATATATATATATATATATATATATATATATATATATATATATATATATATATAGAGAGAGAGAGAGAGAGAGAGAGAGTTTGGTCTTTTTAAGGTAAACTGAACATAATATTTATAATTTTTTTCGGTCAAAATATTCCTAAATTATTTTTTAAAAATTATTTAAAACTTATATTCTCAATACGCATTATGCATACATTATTTAAAACGCAATTAATTATTTTACTCATGCGTTTTAATAACTAAAAAGAAAGGTATTGATATATTAAATTAATTGACTATTTTTTTCACTGTGCCTGCATTAACTTCACACTGAAATTTTTCTTACAGTCTTAACGAGATTATTTGAAGGTCCCTGAGCCGTTAAATGCCTAATTTTTGCAAAACTCGTGTAAAAATAATTTTATTAATTGATAAATTTCTCAGCCTCCTCAATTAATTTTGTGCTATTTATTTAACAATGATAGGCGAAAAAAATTATAAAATAAAAGTTTCATTTATTAAACCAGGGATAAATTTACTTGTAACTATTATATTTTAAAATAAAGAGGCAGATTCGTTAAAAATGTGTCGAACGAAATTAATTACAAAGCCCAAATAAAAAGTACAAAAGAAAAAAAAAATTATATTCCTTTCTCCCTCTGCATAGCAAAACGGTTAACTTCTCTGGTCTCCCAGCGCCCTCTTTTGGTCGAGAAAACAAACAGATGCGCCTGCGCGTTTGTTTTCCATGCAAGCAGGAGCCGCAGAGACGGGCTTGCAGACCATAGGAGCCGCGGTTCCCCTCCGCTTCATGGTTTTCGATGCTCCCCAGTCACCCTGCATATCTCAGATAACAAATTACAAATTTCCCAGAAAATCGGCAGCAAAAAACGGAACACGGACATAACACAGATCGATCGAGGAGCGATTCCCCGATCCAGTGTTACATTTCGAAACCGAAGGTTGGAACCAGGAACTATAGGTGGTTTTTTTTTTCTTTTCGCGGTGCAGTGTTTTGCCTCCTCCGGTTTTAAAAGGGGTGGTGGATATTCCGTCCGGGGGAAGATACCACATCACGTGGATCATCGGATGCAGGACTGCCTCTCTCAATGGTGAGTTATGAGTTTCCCTGTTTGATTTTTCCCATCAGATATAAAGCACATAACCGTTGTTTGGTAACGATAGACATGCAGAGGAATTTTTAGCGGAAATTCTTTTGCAGAGATGTGGTCAACTATAGAAATTTTACTCTTGATGGATGAAACATATACAACAGATGAGGACCATGTCATAACAAAGACCCAAACATTATTTCTTCAAAAAAAAAAAAAAAAATTCTAATTCAGAAAATATATAATTAGTAATTTTTACAAGTATTTTTTTTTATATATATACGTATTAAAAACTTTCAGTACACAATACATTTTGTTTATATTTAAGAATATATATATAATTAATTTAATTTCAGTTTATATATATGTGGAAAATTTACGTGCATAATATAAAGTACAATTCCTTAACAATTGAAAATTTCAATTTATACTGATTGAAGTTATATTATTTTCAAATTAAACAAAAAAGTAAGTGAAATGATTTAAACAAATGTAGCACTTTAGGAAGAGAGGTATCTTCAAAAATATTTTATAGAATTATACTGTATTATATTATTAAAATTAAAAGTGTAAATCTATTTGTAATTTTTTTCTTACTAAAATCATAATATATATTAAATGTTCTATATTTGATTTTTTAAAACGAAAATTACCTCAGAGTGTTTATTCAATTACAGTTAAACCTCCCAAATTCATTCATCTTCGATATATAGGTTTTTTGATAATAATTCTATAAATATACTGAGTGGTGTTTTGAAAGTATTTTCAATTTCAATTCTATATTTACTTTAAAATATCGAAATAAAATTCAATTCGTACAGTTTGCCTAGTTTGTCAAAACAATGCTTTCGTTCTTAAATTTTAATGCATGTTTTGTTAATATAAAATATTATTTGAAGTATATATGCTCTAAAAAACAAAAAAACAGTGATGATAAAAGAAAAAGTAATTATTTATACATTAAAAAAACTATATATTTATATATTCAAATTTGTACTAAATAAATTTAGAATTATAATAGCTAAAAACAATTACCTTGAAGTTTTGATTATTCTGAATAATTTTCAAGTAGCAACAGTTTTAAAATTGAGAAATATGTTTCTTTTGATAAATTTATCATAATACTTCAAATATGTGAAATATCTGCCAAAGCGTGTTAAAATATTAAAAAAAATTAACTTATAGAAAATAGAGTTTATAGAATACATGAACTTCTATTATATATATATATATATATATATATATATATATATATATATATATATATATATATATATATATATATATATATATATATATATATATATATTTATATATATAAAACCTTTTGTTTATGTCTTTAACATGAAAATCAATTAGTTCCAACGATATGTAAATTGTTTAAAAACAGCATAAAAAAGTTCTTTTATGACTAATACTTTTCATGTTTTTAAAATAAATGAAAGAGCATTTATCATTTGCTTAGTTCCAGGTAAATAAATTAGGATCAATTGCGTAATACATTCGTACATTTAAGAGAAAAATGAGAAACAAAATAATATTTTTAAAAGTATTCTTCAATTGCTCCTGAATAATCCGTACGTAAACAGGCTTAAGAGGATTAAAATTTCCTTATTTTGCATATCTAGTGCATAGAAGTTATTTATCGAGTTCAAGATACATTTTAAAAACTGTATCATTTTCGTTTTGTAACTGAAGAATTGGGACGTTTAAAATGTTTAAAGTTTTGTAAAGGTTTTTTTTCAAAAATATATTTTAATATACTTTAATTTCAAAACAGGAAATGAAAAAAAAACTCCTAATTTATTACGTTTCATTTATTCATTTTCATGTTTTCATCGGCACAGCACAAAGACACTGATACTAACATGAAGAAAAATTATGTAAAAATGACAAAAAAATTTAGAATTATCAATGAATATTAGAACATAAGATTCAACTTTTATGAGTTTGGATATGTGTTTAAAAGTTAAGTATAAACAATTCTATTTCTCTTCTAGCGATTATTGTACTATTATAAATTTTATTCTCATGGTTGCGTATAAACGTTTTTAAAAAATAAATTTTAAATCTAAACGTTATTTTAAGCATAAAAATAAATTCAAAACAATGTTCTAGTTTGCCTTATCTTCCAATGTTTGTCCCAATAAGTGTTTCTATATCATTAGTTTGCAATACAGTTCTTTATGGTAGGAATTCAGCAGTGAGGCTCAATTTATTATTTGGGAATAATTGTAAAGTTGCTATTCCGACCCCTATACTCATCATTTAAAAAGTAAAGAATACTACTTTTAACGATATTACCTACTTTTTAAAGAATACTATACATGTATCATTTGTTCGGCATAGCTGTTAAAGAGTTCATCTATCCTAACTTGGAGTGGGGTTTAAAACCCTTGCTTGGATTGGGTGTCATTTGTGTTATTTCTTCATAAGAAACTAAATCAGTTTAACTAAAGGTTGAGCCACAATAAAATACCCAAATAATGTCTTCGGCTTTAAAAACATGAATTTCTAACAATAAAATCAAATATCCCTGTTTTAAAACAAAACCCTTCATACAACTAGTAAAAGAGAATTATAAAAAATAAAATATTTAAATTAAAATTACATATGTATTAAAAACAAAAACTAATTCAATATCCCATTGTAGCTGTGACGATGTAATGACCTTCTATTCTTTATCAGTTATTCTAATTTTTCATAATGCAAGTCCTTAATTTTGGATTATCAGGAACTATGCTTTTCTTGCATTTCAACATTGTACAGTCTTTGTAGAATTGTTATTTTTAAAGATATTTTAATTCCTCGAAGCATCGAAATGTAATAAAAATAGACCCCTTTTTAATGAAAATAAAATATTATGTTCTTTTTAATAGAAAGCATTGAATTTGTAGCACATATTTTTAATTCTTAAAATGTTCAGTTAAATCCACACTTCTAGGGCAATTTCAATCCAATATATTTTTAATTTTTGGAATGTTAAATATAAATCATGTTTTGCTTTGGGAAGTATATTATATAACCATAACAGTAAATATAAATCGGATTTTACGAACAATGTTCTTTTTAATATCAAATGCAGTTCTAAAGAACTGAAATTTTCAAGCTTGAGCCACTAATTGCTACCAATATTTAAATCAAATATTAAATAACATAAAAGCCTAAGCATATATGATGTGTTATTTAATATTACTTCCTGAAACATATCTTTAAATTGTTTTTAAATTCCAATTAGGAGATTTATGTATGATTTATTTAAAGTATAGTGTTAAAGTACTTTTAAATCAGCATTATATCGAAGATGTCATATTTAATATGACGTAACTTTATTATGAGAGTAATATTACAACTGAAAAATAATCTATAATATAGGTTATCTTATATCTTACAGTACACAGATAAAATGAAAATTATCTATCTGGCTTTAGAGTACATGTATGATCAAAATAACCAATTTCTTTATAAAGTGACACTTGATAAGTAGGCCTTTATGCCTTTAGTAATGAAACTATTTTTTGTAGTTTTAAAGTATGACATTGTTTGTGAAAAGTCATTAACATTGAATGAATTGATTTTGATTCTCCATACAATTTTACACAACTCTGTCTCACCAGAAACCCGAATGAAACATGAAATCGTATCCAATAATATGTTCTGTTGTGAAAAATAATTTCTCAGATTTTTCTAGTCAAAAATAAATAAGCATAAATAAAGTAATATTTATTAGAATAATAATGAATGAATGTTAAAATAACACTATGTGACTTCCCCTATTATAAAGCAATTAATTTAATACCCTATCTGTCAGGTGTTCTTGTTTGAAGCCATATCATCATAAAATACATCATGTTTTACTAAAGTCACTTAATGCTGCATTTTTAAGTATTCATCTATATAATGCATACTTATGTATATAGGATGAATAATTATGAATGAATGTTAAAATAACACTATGTTACATCCCCTTTTATAAAGCAATTCATTTAATACTTCATCTGTACAAATGGACTTTCTTTTATCTGGAACTACATTTCCTCTAAAATGAATATTCCTCAGTACAAAGTACCATCGAAAGGCACTGTGGTATAGATTATAATGTTATTTTAACTTTACTAATAACGTAGAATTCAAAGCGAATATGACAGTCCTTCGTGTTTGAAGCCATATCATCATAAAAATACAGCAGATTCTTCTAAAGTCACATAATGAAGTATTTTTAAGTATCCAGTTATATAATGTATACTTATAAATATACGATGATTAATTATGAATGAATGTTAAAATAACACTATGTTACATCCCTTTTATAAAGCAATTCATTTAATACTCCATCTGTACAATTAGGCTTTCTGCAACTACATTTCCTCTAAAAAGAACATTTCTCGATAGAAAGTATCATCCAAAGGCACTGTGGTATAGATTACAATGTTATTTTAGCTTTAATAATAAGGTAGAGTTCAAAGCGAATATGACAGTCCTTCTTGTTTGAAGCCATATCATCATAAAAAACAGCAAATTCTACTAAAGTCACATAATGATACATTTTTAAGTATCCAGTAATATATTGTATACTTATAAATATACAATGAATAATTATGAATGAATGTTAAAATAACACTATGTTACATCCCCTTTATAAAGCAATTCATTTAATACTCCATCTGTACAATTGGACTTTCTTTTACGTGGAATTATATTTCCTCTAAAATGAATATTCCTCAATACAAAGTATCATCCAAAGGCACTGTAAATAAGCAATGTAACATTCACCAGTTAGACAGTCTACATAATATGGTGTATATCACAATGTCCCTATACGTTTAATAATAACGTAGAGCTCAGAGAGAATATGACAGTGGCTGTGGTTTGCAGCCATAGCATCATCAGAAACTTCAAATTATTCTAAAGTTACTTATCATCTAAAGTTAGTAATCAATGTATCATCCACCAGTAAGACAGTCTACATAATATGGTGTGTATCACAATGTTCCTGTTCGTTTAATAATAACACAAAGCTCACAGAGAATATGACAGTGGTTGTTGTTTGCAACCATAGAATCATCGGAAACTTCAAATTCTTCTGAAGTTACTTAGCGTCTAAAGATAGCAATCAATGTATCATCCACCAGTAAGACAGTCTACATAATATGGTGTATATCACACTGTTCCTGTTCGTTTAATAATAACGCAGAGCTTATAGAAAATATGACAGTGGTTGTTGTTTGCAGCCACAGCATCATCGGAAACTTCAAATTCTTCTAAAGTTACTTATCGTCTAAAGTTAGCAATCAATGTATCATCCACCATTAAGACAGTCTACATAATATGGTGTATATCACAATGTTCCTGTTCGTTTAATAATAACGCAGAGCTCACAGAAGTGGTTGTTAGATAGTGGTTGTTGTTTGCAGCCATAGCATCATCGGAAACTTCAAATTCTTCTAAAGTTACGTATCGTTGTATTTATCTATATTCTTCTATTTATTAATATTTATCAGTGTTTATCTATATGATCTAGAAGATAAATGTCTACAAATTTAATATTTTTTAAATAAAAGCCTACAAATTTAATATTTTTGAAATAAATATTTCAAAATTAGAATAAATAATATGTATAGTTACATATAATTGAACTGAATAGTTTTAGCAAACTAGCTTTTATAACGAAAAAGCGTATGTGCTTACCACTGGTACAAATATCAGTACTGTTTGTTTTAACATTTTTAAGAATATTAATAACTGTATTCAGCCTATTATTAAAGTTATTTTTGGATGCTTATAGAGATATATTCATAAATCAACAGTACATGACATCATAAATATTCGAATTTTCATACAGATCCATACACGTTTCTTAAAAATTGTCCACCATAAAATTTACCCATTAGTTTACATCTAAACATACAAAGACAGTTAAACAAACTAAAATAATATTATAGAGGTTTAGATGCAAATAAAATATGAAAAAGTGTGGGTAGTTACAGAAAGCTAGATTTCTTTCTTTTAAATCTATTTTCTGTGAAATAATAGTAAAATTAGATTTGAGATTTTTATGTAGACTCCTGGGTATTTCCCAAATATAGGAAGAGTACTAAAATATATTGCAAAACGTGATACCACTGAAAATACCACTGTTGTTCAACATAAATGAAGACATTTAAAAAATATTTTATTTCCCTTGGGGTTTTCTAAAATTTATAGAAATTAAATATTATTTCAGGATATAAAAATCAAATATGCTTCTAAAACTAAAATTTTTCCGTACGGTAATAACTTATTTGAAAGTATGAGAAACAGCAGTTATAAGTACTATAGAAATGATTAATCCATTTATTATGTCATGAGAAATTTTGATTATCACTGAAAACATTGTATAAAGTTGATTTTTACACATTTTGAATTCTCAAAATCTTCGAATCCATATGAATAAAAATCTCAATAAAAATAAATTCGCAAAAGCAAATTCATATATGAAAATAAAGACTCCACGTACACATTGAAATTTAAATTTCAGTATTAAATCATTTTCATTATATATCATTTAAATTATATGCAAATTTTATGTAACAAATTGCAGTCTGTTGAAAATATTAACTAGTATTTATGATAAGAATTTTGGAATTTAGTAAAAAGATCTTTACGTAAAACAATATTATCCGTAGTTTAAAAATAATTTTGCTAAATAGTAGTTTTTAACCACAGTGATTTTTAATTACGAACTAAAATACTACAATTAAAAATTAATCAATTATTTAAAAGAGGGAATTAGAAGCTAAAATAATCATCCATACTTTTCCATTTTTTTTATTCTCGTCTCTTCTCTTTTCCCATTAGAAATAATCCAAACATTACTTCTTTTAAATTCATTAGTAACTAATTAAGTTTAATAGAATTCCTTTAGAAAATTGTGTTCTCTTATTCATTTTCTTTTCTTTAGTTATGATTTTCGTAAATAAAGAATGATTAAAAGCTAGCTTGTTATTCATATCATGTTCAGATCTCTGTTATTGTTGTTAGAGGTTTTTTTTATCACTCTTGCTTAGTCTCTTCAGTTCTGAAAAGAATAATAAATCACAGATGAGGAAAATAATGCCACGAGCCACAAAAATGGATCAGGATGACTGATATTTCGAGACTAGTTCACAATCCAAGCACAAAAATGATTTGATTATGTTTACAATGTTTTTATGGTGGTAAAAATAATGTTGCCCTGTTCTGAAATTTTTTTCCTACAACCTTTTACGCAACATTCACAACATTATGCTGATATTTTTCTAGACGGCAATTGATAAATTGCTTTTTCAAAGTCTAAAGAAAATTGATAGTTTTCTCTTGACCCTGTGTTATTGGTTGCTTCCCGCAGGGAAAATATCCCTCACATTTTCTCTCGTGATATGCCTAACAATCTGGTAATCCAAATTTTCAAATATTGATTTCCTACTCCAGCACATAAAATGCAAATTACCCCCGATAAAAATTTGAGGTTAATTCAATTTTCAAAGTTTGTTTTCCACTGTTTTCTTGTTACGAAATTTTACTTCTCACTCGTTAAATTTAAAAGACCATATATAGTATTTTTACTGTGTAAAACTTTTATTCAGATTTTCATTTTGTTGCTTACATAAAATATTAAAAGACATTTCTTTCTTCTTATCAACTACTTTAAATTTAATAAAAGCAGATTATATTTATTTATTCCTTATAGCAGAATATATGTTTTTAAAGATAACAATTTTTTATTAAGATTTAAAATACATTAATTATGAATTACAAATAAGTGACTCTTCGAATATATAAATATTTAATAGAAAAATTTCCCTGGAGAGAAAATATCAAATTCAATTTTTTCAGCTGCTTAATAAATTATTCTCTTTTTGAAAACTTTTTGGAATATATTTCAAAATTATGTAGCTATAAAAAAAGGAAAAATATACTTACATAAAATATTTCGTAATTCGTTAAAAGAACATAAAATGGAGAAACCAATAATGTGATTTTACTTGATCTTTGTAATTTTCCGTTACTGTTATTTGAAAAACGAAACATGAGGCAGAAATACTTTCATCTTTTTATGGATTTATAATATCTACTCTAGCAATTTAAAAACTTTCTGTATTTTTTGCACATACTAGTCTGAAGTACATATGAAACAGTATATATAAAATTACTTACACTGTACTCTACAATTTTCAACTATAGAAATCAAAGAAATGATTAAGAATTTATAGCTTATCAATTTCGCGGGAAAAATTCTTTTGAAATAGGATGTTATGAAAAATATTTTTAAATTTATAACACTTTAAAAAATATTTTATTTCCCTTCCGTTTTTCTAAAATTTATACAAATTAAACGATATGTTAGGATATATGTTAGAATCAAATGTGCTTCTAAAATCCAAATTTTTCGAAGAGTAATAACTTATTTGAAAGTATGAGAAAGATCAGTTATATGTACTATAGAAATGATTAAACCATTTAGTATTTTGATTGTCATTGAAGACATTGTATATTGTAAATTTTTACACATTTTGAATTCTCAAAATCTTCGAATCCATATGAATAAAAATCTCAATAAAAAAATTCTTAAAAGCAAATTCATATATGAAAATAAAGACTCCACGCACACATTGAAATTTAAATTTCAGTATTAAGGAAACAATTTTCATTATATTCCATTTAAATTATAAGCAATTTTATATAATAAATTTCAGTCTGATGAAAATAATAACTAGTATTACTGAAAAGAATTTTTGATTTTTACTAAAATAATCTTTACGTAAAACAATATTATCTATAGTTTAAAATTTTAATATTATGGAGTTATATTTCATAATATTAAAATATTTTTCATTAAATGTTTCCAAACTGTTGTTGTATAATATAACCAGTAGATATATCTTTTCATCAAAAAAGCGTACACCACACTCTGATATATATATATATATATATATATATATATATATATATATATATATATATATATATATATATATATATATATATATATATATATATATATATATATATATATATATATATATATATATATATGCGTGTGTGTGTGTGTGCTTTTTTAATGTAGATTTATACCTATTGGTTATAATTTAAATTAAAACAAAGGTATTGCTTTATCTTGGTATTATAGGCATAAACTAAGTAAATTATAGGTTAAAACTATTGTTATTATAGGTATAATTGTTACAGCCAACCAAATGAGTTTCGGGCAAAAAAGTAGGGGATATAAAAGCTTATGACAAATAAATATGAAATAAATAAATAATTATATGGAATTTAAATAAATATAATAAACTTTTTCCACTCTTAGATAATATTATTAATAAAAGAATGATTCAAGGAATTTCCAAAATTTTATTTACAATGGTGACTTGTGTCTTACTGAATGCAGTAACACAAAGTATTTGATATCTACTAGTTAAAATATTTAAAACATGAATTTATTGTCTTACTAACACAATAGTTATTTAGTAACTCTGCTTATTTCTTTCTGTAATTTATGATTTTAAATGTTTTAAATCGGCGCGTATAATGGATTTCTGCAGTAGTAAACATTTACTAACTAAACATCTCTAGTTAACTTTAGTGAAAATCAGAATAAAGAAAAACTACTCTATGATGAATATTGTAGGATAATGTATGTAACAAAAGAATCAAATAAATGAATGTTTTAAGTATTATGTGTTAACTCTGTTTATTTCTTCCTGCAATTTATTATTCTGAATGTCTTAAATTTACGTGTATAATGGATTTCTGCAGTATTAAACGTTTACTAACCAAACATCTCTAGTTAACTTTGATGTAAATCAGAATAAAGAAAAATTCTCTATGATGAATATTGTAGATTATTATATATCAAAAAAGCGTCAAATAAATGAATATTTTAAGTATCATCTAGTTATTCTACTTATTTCTTCCTGTAATTTATGATTCTAAATGTCTTAAATCTGCGAGTATAATGGAGCTATTCAGTAGTAAACGTTTACTAGCTAAACATCTCTTGTTAACTTTAATGTAAATAAGAATAAAGAAAAATTCCTTTATGATGAATATTGAATCAAACAAAAGCATCGAATAAATAAATATTTTAAGTATTATTTAAGTACTGTGCTTATTTCTTCCTGTAATTTATGATACTAAATGTGCTAAATCTGTGTGTATAACGGGTTTCTGGAGTAGTAAACGTATACTAACTAAAGATTTCAATTTAACTTTGATGTAAATCTGAATAAAGAAATATTTACTATGATGAATATTGTAAGATATTGTATATAACAAAAGCATAAATTAAGTTTTAAATTGTTTAAATATACTCGTACTTATTTATTTTCCCCTTAAATTTGTTTTTTAGTAATGGAATATATGATATTTATGATACAGAATTATAGAATATTAACGATTGCAAAGGAAATTAATATTTGAACTACACAATAAAGTATTCCGACAGCTGAAACAAATTAGGAAATATGGATAACTTAATATGTAATTTTTGAAACTTAATATATAAAATTACAAAGTGAATTCAAAATGATTATTTAAATTATTTTACTTACTTATGCAACACTTTAACTGCAGCATCATTTCTTAATTCGTTTACCTACTTAATGTAATCCTCAAGTCTTTAATTCTCGATATTGTGCACATTCTTATTCTTTTAGTACTTTCTCTTTCATCAATAAAAGCCCCATATGATATTGAAATGGTAGAATTATAAAATATTCAGAATTGTAAAGGAAATTAATATTTGAACTACACAGTAAAACATTCCGACTGCTGAAATAAATTAGTAAATATGGATAATCTATGGAATAATTTAATTTTGAAAACTTGCTTAATATGTAAATTTACAAAGTGAATTCAAAATGATTTTAAAGTTATTTTACTTGCTTGCAACATTTTTAATTGCAGTATAATTTTTTAATACCTTTACCTACTTAATGTAATTCTTAAGTCTTTAATACATGATATTATGCTTATTTTCATTCTTTTAGTAAGTTCTCTTTTAATCAATTTAAGCCATATATCATATTAAACTGCTAGAATTATCGAATATTAAGAATTGTAAAGGAAATAAATATTTGAACTACACAGTAAAACATTCCGACAACCAAAATAAATTAGTAAATATCGATAATCTATTGAAAAGTTTAATTTTGAAAATTAGCTTAATATGTAAATTTACAAAGTGAATTCAAAATGATTTATTAAATTATTTTACTTGCTTGCAACACTTAAAGTGCAGTATAATTTCTTAATTTTTTACCTAAATAATGCAATTATTAATTCTTTAATGCTTGATGTCATGGACATTTTCATTCTTTTAGTACGTTCTCTTTCATCAATATAAGCCACATATGATATTGAAATGGTAGAATTATCCAATATTCAGAATTGTAAAGGAAATTAATATTTGAACTACACAGTAAAACATTCCGACTGCTGAAATAAATTAGTAATATAGATAACCTAAGGAATAGTTTAATTTTGAAAACTTGCTTAATAAGTAAATTTACAAAGTGAATTCAAAATTATTTTACTTGCTTGCACCACTTTAACTGCCGTATAAATTCTTAATTCTTTTACCTACTTAATGCAATTCTTAAGTCTTTTAATGCTTGATATTATGCGCATTTTCATTCTTTTTGCACGTTCTCACTTAATCAATTTAACCCACATGTGATATTTAAATGGCAGAATTATCGAATATTTAGAATTGTACAGGAAATTAATATTTAAACTACACAGTGAAATATTTCGACAGCTAAAATAAATTAGTAAATATGGATAATCTATAAAATAGTTTAATGTTGAAAACTTGCTTAATAAGTAAATTTACAAAGTGAATTCAAAATTATTTTACTTGCTTGCACCACTTTAACTGCAGTATAAATTCTTAATTCTTTTACCTACTTAATGCAATTCTTAAGTCTTTAATGCTTGGTATTATGCGCATTTTCATTCTTTTAGCACGTTCTCTCTTAATCAATTTATGCCACATAAGATTGTGAAATATGGATTGTGGATATTGGTTAATACTATCCGATGATATATCACCAGCACTCACGCATTCTATCCATGTAAGAAATCACAAAAGTAATTGATATTCTGTGAAAAAGGAATCTGGTATATAACATTTCGGAGGAATGTTGAACACGACAATAGACGGTTTCATTTTGTCTTTGGAGTACATTTACTAGACCACATTTTGATTTTTAATCTCAGAAAGAATTGTAATCGATCCTCAAAATATGATTCGAATAACTTAATTTTACGCTACGTTGACGACAGTCAAATTTTTTTATGCGTTGTTGCCGAAAAAAAGTTAATGGTTAGTAATTGTATGTGAACATGAAGTATAGCTGTATTTTATAGAAATATTTTTTCCTTTTATTTCACATCGCATATTTTGCTAGTCTTAAAAGAGTTAAAATATAATCCCAATATTTTAAGATAATTTCCTAAATGGTAATTTCATATGTTATTAGTTTTTATACTTTCATATGTTATATCTTTCATACGTTAAAAATTGCTTCTTATTTATGCAAAATTGAGCTATTTAATTGACTTTTCAAAGATTACCTGATACAGTTTTTTAGTTATTTTTTTTTTAAATTTGGCTGATGAATAGAAAATGAAAAATATGATAAATGTTTAATCATATTTGAAATCATAAATTATAAATTAGTACTTGCCATGCATAAAAAATGAATTGGTAGAAAATATCTATTTCGTTACAATTGCAGCCTGGTAAACATATAAAATAATTATAAACTAACTTTTATGAAATCCACATAATGGCTGAATTTTGAATCTGCAAGTTTCTTGGTAACTAAAAGATATTTTATATGCTTGAAAGGTACATAAAAGTTCAGAAATTATTATGTTTTTGTGTAAACATTTAATTTAATTATTAAAAGTTATTTTTAAAAGTGTAACATTAAAAGTTTTACATAATTTTAAATTTATGTAAAGATATATTTCAACCCTTCGCAGCATTTTCTGCTTTTCATAATTTTGTATTAATTTACAAATCATCTTTTCTGACATCTAAAATTAGTGTGCTTGTCAAGATGGGAATTTCAATTAAATAAATACGCATGTAATGTATACACAGCCGCATCAATTAGTTCAACTTCTATCAAAGCCACCATGATTTTAATATTACAGTGGGTAAGTGTTAATATGATTTCAGCGTTTTTTTCTAGTAACAACTTTTAATTTTATAATACTTCTTAAAATTACAAATTCTCTAATCTCTAGTACGTATAATTCTCTAATATGTGTAGTTTTTATCTAAACAGTTTTACATTTAAATATTAAAATATTCAGTTGAAAACTACTGAAAGTTATATTTTTAATATTTATAAGTGTTTCCAACTTAAAATTAAATCATATTCATCTAAAGTTATTTTTTTTCCCAAAACAATTAGAGTTTTGTGTTTTTACACAATCAATTAATTACATAGTGGTTATTTTTACTATTTCTAGTAATTTAAAGATGAATAAATGAAAAAAAAAAGTTATTTACTGATGATGTACTTTACGAATCATGTTATTAGTTATTTTAACAATCCGATTATAAATTTAAAAAACTATATATGGTCACTATGATAAATAATAATGTATTTTCTATAAACTATTTATTAAACATCTGTATTATTCTTTAGATAAAATAAAAACATTAAATGGTTTAAATCATATTTTTTTCTTCTTATCCAATATCACTAATTTTACTCAAATATTAAGTATAACTTTTCGAATAAGAAGGCAATAGATAAGAACATGTTGGAACAAATATAATACCATACTGTTTTTTTATTCTTGTTAATATATATATATATATATATATATATATATATATATATATATATATATATATATATATATATATATATATATATATATATATATATATATATATATATATATATATATATATATATATATATATACATATATATATATATATATATATATATATATATATATATATATATATATATATATATATATATATATATATATATATATATATATATATATATATATATATATATATATATATATATATATATATATATATATATATATATATATATATATATATATATATATATATATATATATATATATATATATATATATATATATATATATATATATATATATATATATATATATATATATATATATATATATATATATATATATATATATATATATATATATATATATATATATATATATATATATATATATATATATATATATATATATATATATATATATATATATATACATATATATATATATATATATATATATATATATATATATATATATATATATATATATATATATATATATATATATATATATATATATAAGTGTGTGTGTGTGTAAAATAATATCTTAATATCGTATCTTGTTTTAAACAAAAATAAACGAAATCTGTGTGACAAAACTGCTCAATGCTGCAGTTAGACTTTTGTGAATATATTTATATCTATATACTACCTTAATGCAGTGACTGTACCTACATATTACAAAAAGTAATAGATAGGATAAGAGAAAGTTTCAAATTTATTTTACTGAACTCATATTTGCTATAAATACTAAAAGTCATTTTTCATCATCCACCAGATTTTTCAATTAATAAAAGATTAATTTAAATTTGATATGGTATTTTTCTATATATTTTTCTATAAACTAACTAACTGGGATGTAAGAATTTCACAACAAGAATATTTAAAGTCCATTTATCCATTTAGAAAATAGATCCTTCTAGTACTAAGGTCAAGAAAATGAATTTTAATATGTTGAGATTTGTTCTTATGTTAGAATATGTACTAGATTTCCCACATGATCTAGAGTTAGATTAAATCATGGTAAATTTTTTATAATCTAGAAACTTTAGCATTCATTTTTTCTTAACTAATACAAATGACTTATTTCTTTTTGAATATAGATCCTACATATCGGATTACAATATTATTTTATATATAAAATAATAAAAGTAAAGTATTATTTTATATATAAAAAAATAATTTTACTTTTATTTATGCTTATTACTTTTTATTTTTTAATTTAATTCATTTTATAGATTAATACATAATATATCACAGAAACAATTTAACTTTGTGTATAAGGTAATATCTGACTATAGAATGGTTTGAAGTCCTGATAGTGAATATTGACATGGAAAAAACATATATTGATGGTAATTAATTTTTGAACTTCAAAACATGTTTTCTGTGAAAATTAAGGGAAAATATTGTCATGTCTTTTTAAAAGTTAATTATGATGTATAATGATAAATTTACGTTTTCAAAAATAGTTTACATTATTAGTGGGGGAAATCTGTTAGAGAATGGCAATAGAATACAAATTGATTGTTAGTAGAATGAATATCATTTATATCCCATAAGAATATATATTGATAGCAGAAGAGGTAAAGAATATTGTAAAACTAACGAAAACTTTTTATTACTGGTGAATGCGTAACTGTATAATTTTTATAAATTAGAAAAATAATTACATCACAACAAGTATATTCCAAGTCAATTTTTCCATTTAGAAAATATATCCGTTTACCAGGGTCAAGAAATGGAATTTCACGTGCTGAGATTTGTTCTTATGTTAGAATGTATATTAGATTTCACACATGATCTAGAGTTAGTTTAAATCATGGTGAATTATTTATAATCTAGAAATTTTGCATTCATTCTTTCTTAACTAATAAAAATGGATAATTTCTTTTTGAATACAGATGCTACATATCGGATTACAATATTATGTTATATATAAAACTTTATTTTACTTTATTTCTTTCTATAACTTTTTATTTATTAATTTAACTTATAAATTAATACTTAATACATCACAGAAACAGTTTAATTTTGTGGATAGGGTAATATCTAACTACAGAATGGTTTGAAGTTCTCATGGTGAATACTGGCATAGAAAAAAATTATTAATTGTAATTATTTTTATATTCAACTTCAAAACATGTTTTCTTTGAAAACCAAGGGAAACTATTGTCATTTTTTTAAATTAATTATAATGTATAATGATAATTTTATCTTTTAAAAAATACTGCATTATGGTGGAAAATGTCTAGTAGAGAATGACAATATAGTACAAATTGTTTTGTAGTAGAATGAATATCAGTTATATCCAATGAAAATATAAATTTATAGCATAAAAGAAAAGAAATATTGTAAATCTAACGAAAGACTATTGTTACTAGTGAATGCGTAACTGTATAATTTTTATAAATTAGAAAAATAATTACATTTTCTGATAGAAAGATAGTTTATATTTAAAATATATCCTTCTACGGAAGATTAAGAAAATAACGAGTCTCTGAAAAATACAGAAACATCTTGCTTCGAAATAGTTCCAGAAATAGTTCGTTTTTCGAAACATCTGAAGAATTACAAAATGTTAGCTGAAATTCTAAGATAATTAGAATTTGTATTGCTAAAGAGAACAGAAAATGAAAGAAAATATCTGCCTCAAAAGAAAGCATTAACTTTTAGTTTAAAGCACGTTGTATAAAATTTGAAATTTTTATATAAGAACTGCATTCTTTTGATAAATAATCGTTTAGTACTTTTTCTTATGGATGCTTATATAAATGTTCATTTGGATTAAAACATATGTATAATGATTTCGAAAGTTTAGAAACAATTCATAATATTTTAATATAATTTCAAATATATATTTACCTAAAACTAATATACTGAAATCAAATTGTAGAATGAATAAAATTGTACTAATGATAAAAAAGGTTAATATTCTTTGAATAATTATAAGTTTTTTAGTTTTTTCATTTTAATGTTATTATATTATTTGTGTTTTAACACTTATTATGACCTTCAAAAGCTTGCAAGATTGGTTTGGTTTGTAGTGCTATGGTCTACTTTTTGCAACACGAGGGCTAATAAGACAGGGACCTACAGCTTGAAGCCGATTCCGAACGGTTACGAACATCCATGCCACTGTGGGATTCGAACGCACGAACTCCGGTACCGAAGGCTAGCACCCTAATCAATCGGCCATCGTTCGGCCTTGCAAGATTGATTTGTATTTCTTAATTTTCTTACTGAAAATTAAAGTAAATTGAGTGTTTTTTATATTTCTTCTTAAAACCAATCTGATGTCAAATAGAACAAAAATATTATTTTTGATATTCATTTGGGATGTTTGGTTTATAAATTGAATTTAATTGTACTCAATTGCATATTGGATACAATTTAATATTGGATTAAATATTGAATACAATTTAATATATATTGGATACAATTTAATTGTATTTAACTATGTGAATTTAATTGTATATCAAATGTATATTAGAGTAATAATTTTAAATTTCTTTACTATGATTTTATCAGCATAAAACAAGATTTACTTTTTGTCTGTAAGCTCACTTTCTAGAATTGAAAAAAAATATCATAAAGAAGGATTTGACTGATATCCCAATAAACCCAGTTGGTAAAATGCATAGCATTTTTATGTTTTCTGCATGTTACTTTAGATTGTGTTTTCTATGTTTGAAAACGTTTATGGTTGCAGTAAAAGGTTCAACAATTTCCTTTCTATTAAGATGATGTATTGTTACCGAAGATTAAATAGATTGGACAGACAGGAAATTATCTCCAGCTCCTCTGTTACTATCTCCAGATAATATCCACAATAGTAATATCTTATAATGTTATCTTTAAGTAATAGGATTGTTATCTCCCACAATTTCCAATGTTTTTTCATATTTAAAAATAATATATTATATTTATAGTCCATCGCTTTGTAATTGAATGCTCCTCTGCATTAACCGTTATTAGTTGTATTCTAAAAGACTTAAAGGCTGTTAATAAATATAAATTGCTAGTAATGTCAAATATTCTGTAAAATGGTGTTTTTATAATGCGATTTTCATATCACGCTTAGCTAAAATTTGGACAGCTTGCCTATAAACTGTTCCAATTAACTGTCTGCAATTGGCTAAAGAATTAGAACACCAATTATCTATACTCAGAAGAAAATTAAAAAGATAATTTTTGAACTATTTCGCTCTAAATAAATAGGTTATGATAGAAATAAAAAATATAATTGCTTTTTAGAACTGGGAAATTGTGAAATTGAAAAAAAAAATCTTTGACTAATTAGAAATAAAGGGCGAGATTACAAATACTAAAAAAGGGATGAAGAGTAATAAAACAATCTAATAAACATCAAATTCTGTATTTTGTTCAAAATTATTCCTTTAGTTTTTATATTTATTAAATAATCCATGTTTCTATTAAATAAATCTGAATTCTCATATATCAAAATCACAATCTTTGCATCTCATACTATATTTTTTTATTAATTATTCATAACAATCCCAACTTGATACTTTAATAATACAGTTTTTATATAAGTCTGAATAGGTCAGATTTATGTAGATTATATTTAGATTTGATATTTTTTAATGCGATCCCTATACATTTAATCTATATTAATTCTCACAAATCTTTAACATGTGTATTACATATTACGCAACAGAAGTTTTATGTAACGTGGTATAAATTCTTTTCTTTTATCTTAAATCTATACTTATCATAGCACGCTTTCCATATTATTCAGTCCGGCTTAATCTTGTTATAGAGGATTTAATTCCAATTAAATGTTCTAATAGGATTTAACGCACAAACCCAAACAATAGTTTTTTACAATATGCTAAACATATCATAGAGATGAGTTTATATAATGTTTTTAAATATTAAATGCATTAGTAATTATTGAGAAGAGTATAACGACTGAAAAAAATCGTAATAAAGGCAACAAATACAGTTTCTTTAAGTCCTAATCCTTAATAATTTTGTTCTTTCTATGCGTAAATAAATGGAAAATACTAATGGAGAATAGTATATAGCATAAAATATAGCATAATAGTATATAGCATAATATTATGTAACGAATATATTTTTTTTTTATTTTTTGGGAATTCGGTAGTTATTCTTCTATAAGCATAACGCTTTTTCTTTAATTATTAGAAAAGTTTTTTAAACTATTTTTGTCTGATAACATTTACATTTTATAAAGCCGTGCAGAAATACGTTCATATATTATTTAAGTTGTACATTAGGGTATATGGAAATATTTTACTGATTCATGTAAAAAACAACAAAAGAAAGTAAATTACATTATTAAAAAATCTTGCGTATTATTTGATTTGTACTGTGAACGAACTTTTGCTTCGAAATGACATAAAAATTATAAATTTTACCTTTACAAACCCACACGCATACATATATAATACAATATAATAGAATAGAATGTGTTTTGAAACTCAACACGTTATTGTAAACATTAATTTACATTATATGCCAGAAGAAATTGGCATAGTGATTTTATAGTTCAGTAAATCTAAAAGAACTAAATATATGTGCCTCAAGAATACTTGATATGTGTAAACTGTTAATTAAGATGAGAAATATACTTTGTTCAGTATTCTATCAAAACTATAATATAAATAAATTGATGAATTTTGTTTTCTATAAGGAGATAGGTTCACTTGAAAAAGTTTATGTTTAACAAATTGCATTTGTTCCTTAGAAAATTACAAATTTCTAACAATATATATTATATATATATATATATATATTATATATTTTTTTTGCTTTCAAATTTATACACGTACATGTATCATGAATTGGACTGCAAATCATCAGTTTAGCTATTAGAAGTCCAATATTAATGGTGTTGGTTGGTTGGTTTAAGAAGTATTAACTTCTGATGAACCATTTATTAGTGTTGCTGTCAAGTTTCTTTTATAACAAAAGTGATTGATTTGGTGACGACGTCACTTAAGATGTTCAATCTATGGTTGTATATCCGCTAAATTCTTAACAATTTATTTTTATTTGCTTTTAACTTTATACACATATATGTATCATGAATGTAATTGCAAATCATCAGTTTAGCTATTAATGGTATTCGTCCAATATTAATGGTGTTGGTTGGGTTACTTTTAAGAAGAGTTAACTTCTGTTGAATCATTTATTAGTGTCGCTGTCAGGTTTCTTTTACAACAAAAGTGATTGATTTGGTGACGACGTCACTTAAGATGTGTAATATATAATCCTATATCAGTTTTTCACTTAAGAAAATATGTGGATTTAAATCAATAATGTGTTAAGTTTTGTACTGAGTCTAATATGTAAAAATGTTAAATATTTTATTAAAAAACAATATATGCAAGTTATAAATAGGAGAAAGTAAGATGAATCATTTGTATAGTCTGTTTCATTTATTTGGTAACTGTGCACTGTCAAGCATAAACTCCCATTTAAAATGAAATTCTATTTTATTACATTATTTGGAAGACCCTTTGTGTACTGCATCTCGTTTGTTTGGTGAATGGCTTTTGTACTCGCCCTTAAATATTTTCTCACTTCAGTTTTAAAGTAAAAGAAGGAAGACTTAGAGTTGATATATGTATATTTAGTGCTGTAATAAAATCACACATAATGATATAAATTTTCTGTACTAGTAAGATACCTATACATGTTGTTCATATTTTAACTCTCTGGTATAATATATCTAATCCACTGTCAGTGAATGCGGTTACATTCTAAGACTGTAATCTTAAATTAAACATCTTTACTGAGTATTGTGAGCTTAATGTGTACTATCTTTTTCAGTATTCCTCAAAGGATTAAGTAGTTTATATATTTTTATAGATAATGTCTTTTAAAACAAATCCTTACTCTTTGGTATACCTGATGTGATACTGCAAAATTAATGTAATGTTTATTCTTCTATTTTTCATTTCTACACTCACTTCAAAAAGTTAGGCACAAAAGTTACTCACTTCCAAAAGTTAAGATATAAAAGTAAAAAAAAAAATCAACAAATACTGCTTTGATTGTCACAAAATTCGGCAGGAAAATATCATATATATTTAAGCATAAAACAAAAATCAATAATTATATACAGAAATGAAAACAATATTAAATTTATCAGATAATGACATACTGGAGACTTAAACAGAATTAGGTATAAAGTGAAAATAAACAGCCTAAAATGAAAAAAGGACATTAATAATGTATGTGATCCCCACTCATCTGTATGCAAAGTTTACACCTCGTGACCATGCTTTCAATTAGGTGGCCAACCACCGCAGAATTAAGCAATCGGAATTCTTCTTGTAGAGCAGTTTCCAGCTCAATAAGAGTGCCTGAAGCTAGAAAACGTGAAGATACAGCACGGCCGAGTGCATCCCAAACATTCTGAATGATATTAAGGTCGGACGAATATGCTACTCAAGTCATACGCTGAATTCCTTCATTCTCAAGGTAGTCATCGACGATGTCAGCTCTATGGGGACTTGCGCTACATTTATTAAAACAAAATTAGTGCAACATGCTGCAGCGTAAAATCTCACAATGTGTCCTAGGACTTCATCTCGATACCGGACAGCAGTCACAGAACCCCGTTTAGAGATATGCAGGTCTGTGCGCTATTCTAATGAAATCCCTGACCACACCACCATGCTTCCGCCTCGAAATTCGTGATTTTCAGTGATGTTTTGGGACTAATTTCCTGTTCTTTGTTTACACCATATCCTTATGAGCTTGTCATCTGGCTTCAGAGCAAATCATGGCTCATCAGTAAACATGGCATTGCCCAAGTCACACAGTCCAATTGGCATGTTCCCGCCACCACTTTAATCTTGCCCCTCTTGATTGGACGGATAAAAAAACACAAACTCGAGGAACCCTGGTGTACAGTCTACTCATATGTATTCTTCGGCGTACATCTAGCTGCAGATATCTCCTTACCAATGGAAGCTGTAACCATAGATGTCACACGTGTGGAGGTGTCTCTGCGATTCCGCTTGGCTAAAATAGCAATATATCGATCTTCCGCATGGGTTTAATCCTTGGGCGACAGGCTACCGGCCTTTGAAAAACTGTCTGTGTAGTTTGGAATTGTTTCTATACACGTGAAATTACAGAATGGTGAACGCCGAAGAAAAGAGCAACGTCTGTGATCGACTGTACTGCTTCAATGCTCCCCACAGCACGACAGCTCTCAGAATCTTCCATTCGTTCTCTGGAAATCATAGAAACACGCATGTTTTGAAAACAAATTGAACTAAGTTTTAAACACCTTCTGTAAGTACTTATAATCAACTTTTGTAACCCTTCATAAAGCTGTCAACTTATAAGACTGACCTTTTTGCATATTTCGTGACATGAAAGCGCGATTGACTGTTAAGTATTTGAATACTTCCATCTACCTCTGTAGATAATTGCATACTCTTCAATTGTGATTGACTTCCTGAAATTAGCATTTGTAATATTAAAGCTTAACTTTTGGAAGAGAGTGTATTTCATCTTGAATTTCTAATTATGAACTTCTAATACATATATAGATCCATTTACATATATTTTTGTGTGTATACATATGTCAGAAATTCAGGTACACAGATATAGATACATACCTAATTGGAGACCGCAGGGATACTGAGCATACGCTTTTGGCAAATAACTATTTACCTCAGATATCTTTTCATAAAGTGATTAAATTAGACTTTTTGAAACTTCCAAAATTTTTAACGTTTTGACATTTAACATAATAAATAGCCTGTGATTATTTTAATCACTTTACTGAATGATAATTTAAACCATGAGTGTATTCAGGGCTTCTCTAAAGTAAGAATTTTATTGCCGCTGAAACCAGGAACAAATTTTAATTAGAAGCATGTAGTTTATTTTAATTACCTCTTTAACTCCCTAGAAGAAGAAATTGCAGATTTTTATGGAAAAAATTGCAACTTTTACGAAAAACGTTAAAAAGGAAGTTAACCATTTTCAGAACTTTATTACCGGGATTTAAATGGGTTCATTAAATGGTGTTATTTAGTTTAAAGATTGCTGTTATTTATGACATATTTTGAGGAGAGAAAAAAATATTTCTCTTACTAAAAATACATCTTTTGATCCCAGCCTTTTCTGCAAAGTGTAATAACAAAACATATTAAAAA
>CM063510.1:131368907-131398907 GCA_032207245.1 Pardosa pseudoannulata
ACACACAAAACTGTTTATTTTTATCTATTTGACATTATGTTTGAGAATCTATTTTTCAAGTAAAAGCTAAAGCAGTAATATCTTAGACATATACATAAAATCATTCAGTTTAATGTCTTGCAACAAACAGAAAACATAGATTTATTTGACGCTATTTATTAAATATTTCTAGTGGAAAAACAAATGTTTTTAATATTTTAGAACATTTTTTTATTTTTTAAACATTTTAGATTTTTACTGAATTTTTTCCTCTTGGTGAAATATTGGCATGTCACTAAGCATTAACCCTTTATTGATTATTCACTTTGCCCTTTAGCGAAAAAAAGCTACAGGACACTTAAGAGTATATAATGCTCTGTCTTTTAGTATAAATCTGAGAAAAATGCATATATTTACTATGAACCTAAAACTTATGTATTAATGATTTTTCTCATTGTAATCTAATTGCTAAGTTTATCCAAATAATCAAGCTCTATTGTTTTCCAATGTTAAAGCTCCAATGTTTGTCTCTCTCCAATTTAATTACAGTCCTTACACTTGTTGTATTAGGAGGTCATTTTGGCTACTATTTAATGACCGTGTGGTATAAACTGAAATACTTCTCCTCATTACTCCGTTTTATAAAGAATCTTGTGTAAGTAATTTATTTTCTTTATTACTGTTCGTTCTTAATGTTTTACATGTTTTGTAAGAGTACGTGTGAAGTTCGGTGCCATTAGTTATACTGCAGCATTTAGTTTGTAAATATTGCAATATGCAACAATAAACAAAAACTGTTCTTCATGTAGAAATTTCGGGTTTCAACATTGTTATTTATAATCTTATATAAAAGAAGTGCAACATTAAAGAACTTTAGATGCAACATTGTTTATATTCAAAAACTTATATAGTTTTGTTTTTCTAAGTGTCCCTGTTTTTACTGATATTAATATCTCGTGATTACAAAAGGGATATTCCACGTATAACGAAAACTTTTAGTTTTTGCTCTAGAGTTTTGAAAAAAATGTATTCATTTAGTACACAATAATAATACAATATTGAAACTTAAATAAAAAATATATTAAAAGACGCGTGAAAAAAAATTAATTTTAGATGCAATGAATAATACAATGCAATGCAATGAATTTTCAATGAATAATGAAACTGATATGTGTAGTATTTTTTGTTCCGCACTTATGATTATGGTAACAATTGAAAGTTTAGAGCTACAAAAAGTAATTTATTTTACAAGACGGGACTATCAAGTTAGAATTTAAATCTGGACAAAACAGATGGCTTGATTTACGGCTTAGTTTTAAGTTCTTTAACAATAGTTTATGTTAATTTTATTCCGATTTTCAATTAAACTTTTTTTTTGGTGGAAATTTAGCAATTCACACTGAATCAATTACATTATTTATTGTTTACAAAATAAGCGAAAACCGATAATTTAAATGAGACTGTAAAGTAAAATTGCTTTAAACGTATAAAATCAAATATTTGTCATTAAAAACACAGATGTATTAATGACTATCTTTTGGAAAATCAGGCTTAGAATATTTTGAATTTCAAACTAATTATAAAATAAATTATGTTTACTTTCTTTTACACCTTAAGTTATTAGAAAAGATTTT
Source organism: Pardosa pseudoannulata (assembly GCA_032207245.1). NCBI lineage: Eukaryota > Metazoa > Arthropoda > Arachnida > Araneae > Lycosidae > Pardosa > Pardosa pseudoannulata. Next base: position 131,370,521 of record CM063510.1, read on the forward strand.
TTGCATTTATTATTTCTTAGTTTATGTAAGCTTATTACATATCAGGAACTTGCTTTGAAATCATTTCCATTACTAGAGTTTATTTGATTAGTATTTCTTGATTCTAAAAGTTACAATGATGATTTCTTAGGTATGGGCGTTGCCTGTTTTAATTTATGACTTTTGACTTGAAGTCAGTAAGGACAGGTGTATTTTGTAGCAGCTAGAAAAAAAAAACTCAACACTACACTAAATATTTAAATTACGAATAACACATAAATGAAATTCATCAATTCTAAAACAAGTATTATTATTTACATATTTACTATTCTATTAAGTATAATTTCATTGTAAATTAAGCTTCATGAAGGGTAATATGAGCATGCATATAAGTTCGTATCCTTCTTCGTTGTCACAATTATTAAAACTCTATATGTAATAGTGATAAGGTAAAACTCTGTGAAATAACTTTTATAACACATGAAATAAGCTTTGAACATTACATATAAGATGAAATTAAAACTTTCTAAAGTTAAAATTAATTTAACATAAATTTTATGGACTGTTAGTTTTCTTTTCTACCATTATTTCTTTCTTGTATCTAAATCTCAAAAACCCGCTTCTAAATAGTACCTTTGTTGATTCTTATTTTTAAATTAGTGGATATCATTTGCTGAAAACAACATAAATGTAAATAAATGCTACTGAAAAGTTTGTTGCACACAGAGAAAACAAAGAATGCTATAACCATTATTTGTTACAATCTGATAAATCTTATAATTTGAATAGATTGTAGAGAAACTTTCTTGACATACATAATCATGCATTATACATTATGTTTCTTTTTTTTTGACATATTGTTTTTTTTAATTATTTCTATATTCTTAGGGACAATTTAAACTCGATATAAATTTTGTTTTGAATCATTTGTTTTCCAAAAACGAAATAAATAATTTTAATTTAATCGGTTACATAAAAAATAAAATGCGTAAAGAAAAAAAAGGCAATCGGTGTTACTTATTTAAGTAATACAATATGAGAAACGACTAATTTTTATTGACTGATAACTAAGAATTTTGTATTACGTCATATCATTGCTATGGTAACAAAAACTGCAATGTTATTTTTAGTAACATATATAAAACTACTTAAATATGACTTTAAAATTTTAAAATGATGATAAAATAGCTTTGTTTTATATATGATGTGATATTAAATTAAAAAAAAAGGTTTTCTAGGGGTTTTGTCTTAATAATATGATATATTACAGAGATTGTATAATAAAGTAATAGCGATGATACGCAAAAATTCTGAGAAGATCTGGCACGCGAAAATAATATATAGGAGTAGTAAATTATAATTACTAACCATGTGTACATCGTCCAATGAGTCGAAACATTTAGCTGTATGTCATTAAAGTTGGAAATAAAGATTCATCATGTCTAAGTAATATATATAATATCGGCGTATGGTCAGAGGCAATAGATTACATTCGTAGTTGCTGGTAGTAAAATGTTGTCCGAATATATAAAAATGTACTTGAAACCTATATGGTGGTATCAGAGGAATGAAAGATGAGCGAAAGCTCTTCAGGTGTGTAAAAATGAGACTTTGGAAACACGTTTTCCGACAATTACTTATCATTGGATTAACAAACTCAATTCTATTCCTCCTATAGACCGTTAATTGGAAGTCTTGCATAGGACGTTAAAGTTCTTTTTATACAATAAATAATGCATCTGCTATTGTGTAACAAATTCCACGGTCATGTGGAACACAGTGCCATTAATATCTTAATAAGATGGCATTCTGATGTTCTGCCATACCTTCTGAAGTTACCTTGCAAGAATCCATGTGATTTCAACCTCGTTTGAAAATTGAAAAACCTCTCCGAAGCATCCGATTTATTATCTTGGTATTTGTGATATACGTAAAAGACTGACAGCTAGAAATTTTCAAGATCTACAAATATCTTGCCAACGGTAACCTGCATTCTTATCTAAATTTTGAAAACTGTAACATACATTCTTAACGACAATATTGGAGAACTATAAGGCGATGACACCAGAAACTAAATTAAAATTTCTATTCTGTCTCATGCCACTGTCTAGAAAACTCAATGTCACCGAATTGAAGATTTAGGCTTTTTTCTTCTTTAAGAAAATCTGTAAGAGAGTGTTTTTTTTTAATTTTAATTCTTTAAATAAAGAGAAAACTAATCATTTCTTTACTTTAATTGGGTGTAAATCTAGGATGAGCCGAGGTAGATTCAAATTTCTCAGCATAATTTGAACTTGAATAATCAATTCCGTGAACATTCAAAATGAATATGGATTTTTTAAATGTACTGTTTCTAGCAACGGACCTATATATATATATATATATATATATATATATATATATATATATATATATATGTGTGTGTGTGTGTGTGTGTGTGTGTGTGTGTGTGTGTGTGTGTGCGTGCGTGTGTGCTTTTGTATCCACACGTATATACGTGTATATTTACTTTTCTTTCGAGAAAATGTTAAATTACATAAGTATCTTTGTGGCAAATAATTCGTATGCATTATTTTAAAAACGTATTCAAACATTTAGTTGCGAAAAAAAATTATTTTGGAAGCAGCTTATAAAATTATTTAGCACGTACTTGAACTCGCATAATTTTAATTTTATTAAAGTATGTTTTTATATTATTATACTTATTTCGATTTTCCTCCACAACACGCTAATATTCCTTATTGTTTAGTTTAAATCAGATTGGCTGATAATGATTATGCCTATATTAGAAGCTTATATTGATTTTAAAAGATCCATTTTATTGATATGACGATTTATCTTCTCCATAGAAACAAACAATAATAAATAAGGTGCTTTGGAGGCGTAACCAACGTAAAAACGCTATAAAGAAAACATGACTTTTTGTCACAATTCCAGGAAATCCTTTATGATATCCAAATATTTATGGCTCTATTTGGTAAAGACACATTTCAGGTTATTACTCTAGTCTTCTCATAAAATTAATTCTGAAACTCCGATTTAGCTTGCACTGGTATTTTTAGATTATTTAATTTATTAATTTGAAGAAAAAAATTATTTAGTTTCTCTTGTGTTGTCATAGCGAAATTCTTTTTAATCATATAAAAAATTTTGGTTATAAAAGGAATTGGTAATTTATCATTGATTGAACTTTCTCTTCTCCATTTATGCAATTTTTATTGAAAATTCACTGAACACTATTTTTAAATTGCTGAAATATACTTTCATAAATGACTGAAACTTTCCTATATGCAATGATAAATGTATAATGACTTTAAAGCAAATTTAAATTATTATACATTTATTATTGTCATTATGTAGAAAGCATTGAGTAAAGTACAAATACTATTTTGCAAACTTAGATACTTCTAACGTTCAACTTTTCGGTAATTCATGCTTTTGTAACATGATATTATTTTCTATTTGATTTAAAACTAACTTCTTTTGGTTGAAAAATATTTAAAAAATTTATTACTGACAGGAAAAATGTATAATATCCTTACAAATGACAGAAATGTTCATATATGCAATGATAAATATATAACTTTTATACAAATATAAATTTTATCCACAATTAAACAATGTACCCTTACTATTTACTATATATTGTCCATTTACTGCAGATGTTTGCCAGAATGGTCAGCTTTTATAAAAATCGTTTATATATTTATGTTCAAACATCGTGTTATAAATCAAATAATCTTTAATAATCTTTAATAAATCAAATATATGATCTTAATAGGAAATACTTGTGTTTGCACTGAATGTATTAAAGTTAGATTCTTAATAGGCCGTCTCCCAGTTCGGGGAGCGCACCGAACTAATTTCAGTGGGCACGCCAAGCTTGGAAGTTGTCGCCAATTTCTAGAACCCAGTTTCTGCCAAATCTTGCTCTACATTTTATTTTCTATTTTTTTTAATTGTTATACCTCTTAACAAATTTCAACCTTTTTTTGTTCAAAATGTTCTTTGAAATTGGGTATAATTTTAATACAAAACGAAGCCCAAAATTGTAAGCATCACTTGGCGACAATTTGGCTATCACTTGTACAAAACTTGATTCTACCCCGGAACTGGGATTCTACCTCTAAATCTTTAAACAAAAATTTTTAGTTTTCTTTCGCATCATTTAAATAGATACAGGATGTAATACAATAACAGATAAAAAATAAATTTCGGTTAAAAAAGTAATGGCTAAATTATCATTGACTGGTTTGGTTTGGTTCGGAATGCTACGGTCTACTTTTTGCAACACGAGGGCTAATATCATTAATTGAACTGCATTTACGCAAATTTTTCTTGAAATACATTAAACACTATTTTTAAATTAATAAACTATCCTTTCCCGAATCACTGAAACATTCATATATGCAATGATTAATATTTAATAACTTGTATACAGATATAAATTATTATACATTTATTATCCTTAGTTTTTACAAAGCTTTGAGTAAAGTACAAATACTTTTTTGCAATCTTTTCGGTAATTCATTAGGTAATTTTACCAACGTGTTCAAATTTTCGGTAATTCATGCGTTTGTAACAAGATAATATTTTCTATTTGATTTAAACCTAACTTCGTTTAGTTAAAAAATATTTCATAATTTATGACCTACAGTAAAAAAGTACATATTTCTATAGTATATCGTATAATTGCAATTTAACAATGAACATAAATGATAACACTATTTGTTTATATTGCCAATTTGTTGTAGATGTTTGCCAGAATGATTCATTTTCACAACCAAACGGTTGTATATATACTTATCTGTGTTCGTGTGATTGGAGTTTTAAACTCAGTGTTAAGATCATGGCAAAGTGTGCCAAGTGTGATAATCTACGGTATTTTCATATATTGGTTTCACTCAAGTTCCAAACCGATATGGGGCTAGTGATTACCCTCAAGGAAAGCTAAGTCCATGAAAAAGGAAAGTACGTGCAATAATTAATAATGACACTAAAATTACATTGTGACATATTTATAGGATATTAACAAGCACCAAAATTTATTTACAATATATTGGGAACACATTTACCCATCTCTCTAATGATGTGCAATAAAAAAGGAATTCAATCCACAAAAGAAATGGCTACAAACAAACATGCAACCTTTTCAATAATAAAAAGAATGGGGAAAAGCTACCGTTTACTTTTTGTAACCTCACCGTGCCATGCACTGCAAGAGCACGCCACACAGATAGTATGCAATTCGCCAACGCGCAACACCCGTTGGTCAAACTTATTTCCCTTTGACACAAAGAGCGGCTAGTGACAAATGACATCCTTTGGTGACAAGGCACGAATAAACAGTCAATTGATATAATATGCGCAAAACCCCTCAAGTCGCCCACAGATCATGACAAGGCACGAACTTCAACCCCTGAAGAGTTTGGCCAGAACCATCCAAGTGATCAAAAGCCTACACTTCTCAATGATAATAAGGCAAATTCAAAGCAAGTAATGCACAAATTGATATATACTAAAAATTGTGCCACAAGCAAATAACTGTACTATGATTTGTAAATGAAGTGTTCGAAGGATCACTACACAACACCCACAACAAATGAAAACTTGTATCCATGCTGAATAGAGTGCAGTCTTGAAGAAAGACAAGAAATTTTGAGTTTATTCTGACACCTAACCAATCAATTATGACCAACAATATAATAACCAATAATATAATAATAATAAATAAATAATAACCAATAACACAATAATAACCAATAAATAACCAATAATATAATAATAACCAATAAATTATAACCAATAATATAATAATAACCAATAAATAATAACCAATAATATAATAATAACCAATCGGATATATATATACGTTCAAACATGGATTTACTAAAAGTTTAATAAATCAAATATATCGTCTTAGGTAATACATATGTTTGCACAGAATTTATTTACGTTAGATTGTAAATCTTTGCATAAAGATTTTGAGTTTCCTTTCGTATTATTTAAATAGATAATGGTTGTAACACATTAACCGACAAAATTGCGATACATTAATCTGTGTCAAATAAGGAAACTCCAAATTCCATCTCAAAGCGAGATAACGCTTTGAATTTCTATTCTCCTCAAACCCAGCTAAGGATATTCAATAAAACATGTTTATAGATAATGTTGCAGTATGTCTATCATAATTTAGTGCTTTTATTTCTTTCCAGCTGTCAATACTTCGCCCACCGCATATTACATCAGATCAATTTTTTTTCTTCTTTTATTCTCTGAGAAATTGTCAACAAAAGAATCAACAGAGCTGTTTCCGAAGCAAACTTTTCCCGCTCCAAATTGATCGTTGTTCCATTTCACAGTTTGGGAAACTATGTTTCTTTCCAGGCCTGGCAACTCTGCAAATACCTTCGATTTTCGAAGGAAAAGCTCCTAGAAAGAGTGAACGAGAGGGAAGAATTGCACGAAGGGTGTAGAGTGCTGTTAGATGAGAAAATTACATACATTCTGCGAATGATAGAATAGAGCACTTTATTTTCCCTTCGCGTCCCACGCATAGAATTTCCCGAATTGAAAGCTTGTACTTTCTTATGAAGTATCAAATAGAGGGGATGGAATTCTGAGAAAATAAAGTGATTAAAGTTCTTCTTACTCAACTGCTAAAATATAAAGTAGGTTATATATAAAATCTTAAAAATATATATAACCTACTTTATATTTTGTATTATATATGCAGTATAAAGTCTTAATATTATATATGCAGATTAAAAATAATAAAAATGATAAGGATTTTTTAAATTATCATTAAAAAGTTTTCCGATAAAAGTTTATATCTTTTCTTGCATACATTAGGCTTGATTTCGTATAGTTTCTATCAAAATTATTAACAAGGATTCTTAAGGATAATTATTGTAACATTCTTTTAAATAACTTCTAAATATCAACATGATTTCCTGATTAGACATTATTTTACAAATTACTTTTCAAAAAAACTGTATTGGAAGTTTCTCATAATGTTTTTGTCTTTTTTTTACTTTGTATATTAAGCGAACGTATGGCTTTAAGCGATATGGAAGATTTTTCCGCTTTATTATGTATATTTGTACATATGGATGTATGGATGTTTGCTTCTGCAAGTATAATATATATGTCACACAGATAAATTACTTCCTTATTATATATATAAATTATTTCCTTAAAAATCTCCTCTACATCTAATTCCTTAAAACCTTCGGTCTCATTGGCCCTCATGTTGCAAAAAGTAGACCTTAGCGCTTCAAACCAAACCAAACCTTAAAATCTTTTTCCCAGCCACTAAATGTGTTAATCAAAGGAGTGTCTTCGACTTGAAATTCTTTCAATACATTTCCCAAAACTTTCTCTATTATAGATGTAAATTTTCGGTCTATTCAACACGTTTTCCCGCCTTCGCCGGAAAATAGATCCACGTTTTTCCTCATCTTAACAGTTTATTTTCTCTGAGTAAGTTTCTTCTACCTATTTCTATCTTTCTTTTACGAATACCAGTCTTTGTTTAAGTTGCTATCCTCAATTTTATTGCACTCTGTGCATACATGCATTCTGATATGAGAATACTATTCTGCTGTGAAACCCTGATGTAGATTACGTATTTTGTATTTTTCCAACGTCAACTAGCATATATTATATAAATTACAGATATTAATACAATGAAATTTTAGTTTGATATTTTACTATAAATAAATGATTTTTTAATAAAAATAATTTGAAATGGGTGTGAAACATTTGCCATTTATTCGTTAAATGCATTGGTAATCAAGTATGATTTAACATTTTCTAATAACTTTAATCAAATCATTTAAATAAAATGAATTTCAATAGGTTAGAGAAAAAAATTAAAAAAATTAAATAAACTATAAGTAATCAGATAAAGGGATTCTAAAATGAAATTCCTTGAATTTCTTTAAAAAATAATTTAACAAAAAAAACACACCTTGAACTAAAAAAAAATAATATATCTTCAAATTTTTATATGCACGTACATCTACGTGTTGGAAATCTCCTATATAATAATAACCCAAGTTATTTGTCCGTCTGACCACGATTTTATAAAGGGGTTCGACCTGGAATGGATAGAAAAATCTGTATTGAATTATTGATGAGTTAGGGTTAGCAAAATTTAAAGCAAGTCTTTACAACATTCAAAATCTACTCTTTCTCAACCTTTTCGTGTGTTTCATACCATTATTTCAAGATCTATTTTTCCCGGTTAAGAGCAGGCGATTAAATTAATCAATTTAATACATAATAAATAGGTAAATATAACATGTTTTCTAGCATTATGACGTCATTCCTTTAATCATCTCATTTAATCATTTCTTATTTTAAATTATTTACATTATGCCTTATTTTCATACGTTTTATCATTGAACTTAGATATTACGTAAATAATTTTCTTTTATATTTGGCTTAAATAATAGATTAGGTACATATGTGATAATTTAAAATTTAATCATCGATTATTTTTTGTTGCAATGAAAATTTTATCACCGGTATTAACAACAACTTCTATATACCTCCAGGGTGTAGTAGAAATGATAATTTCATTCCATTACTTCCATTAATTACTGATGCAAAAAATTGGGTAGAACTTAACGATATTTTAAACGTAGCTAACAAAACTTTGAATTATCTTTCTAAATGAATTCAACATGATTCTAAACTGCATTCACAGTATCAGGAATATTCTTTTCATAAAAATTCTTTTTTCATACAAATTCTAGTCTAGGAGTCTATTTCCCGGACTAATATATATCAAACGTTTAAGTTATATATCTTTGAGAATTATAAATTTGTTTTTATGTATAACCACCCGGTTTTACTAAAAGAATTTAGTGTGATTCTAAACCACATTCACAGTATCGGGAAACTAGAGGAGTATGAAGATAAACAAATTATTGAGCGTGTACGAGATAATACTCAGCCCAAAAAAAACCACTTTTTATTTGCCTCATAAGTTACTTTAGAAATCTGGAAAATTTAAAATATTACTAATCCCGTCATATGCCGGGCTATATGCTAGTACGTTCAATAAAACCATTTAAATCGAAAACTCTTTTATGTATGGAATATTAAAAACCTTTGTTTCAATTCTCCGCATTACAAAAACTTTAATTACGCCTAAAGTATATCAGAAACCTTGTGCATGACGGCGTAATCCAATGTAAAATTTGATATATAATAAATTAATATTTTCATTTAATAACATTCTTTAAAAAGAAATTTAAGAACATCTGCAGTAAAAAAAGAATCTTTCAATTATGTTTTATTCGTTTTCGTGAAAATAATGGTATATTTTGATTCTGATTCTATTCCCCAATTTTGATTTTGTTTTTTTTCTCCTTTTGTCTTTAGATTAACAATGTATTCATTTTCTTCCCATTTTGGTTCCATTTTAATCCAGTTTTGCTGTTCTATATATTCTGACAAGCTCTTTTTCTTTGTCTAAGTTAGAACAATTCTCGCTACGTTCTTTGTGACATTCAAGTAAAGAATATGGTTTAAATATATTTAACACTGACGGATTTCAGCCGAATTTATGTGTCCCCTTCTGAATATTGGGTGAGAGGTACAACTCTTATTTTGTTTAATTAATAATGATATGTAGAACTTAATAGTATTTTTATTAAAAAAAAACTTGAAATGAATATTATTCATAATGGAAAAGTTTTATAAATTTACTGCTTAACATTGTTTAAGGAGAAGTACTTTCTATAGACATTTCTTAGAATAAAATAATTCTTTTATATAACTTAATAACTATGCTTTTTTAAATAAAATATCCTTATAAAATATTAAATAGACCGAAATTATTATTCTAAATAGATACCTTATTTTGGCTTTTTCAATGATTATTATTTCTATATTTTAAGAGATTTGGCTGATCAGAACACGAAAAAATTCTTTATCGTCATTGCACTATTACATATCATTTCATGAATTGATAAATTTAGTATTATGTTTTAAAACCCTTTCTTTCCATTAGCCTCGTATTTTAACATTACATAGCACGTTAAAACCCAACGCTTCCATGTCTCTAAGTGGAATTGAACCCTCCCCCCTTCTATATAACTTTCTCATATTTTACTTGATCCATTAGCTCAATTCCAGGAATATCAAGATTATAACATATGAATGATGTAAGTTTAATTCCCTCAGTGAGCCTTTATATTATTTTATTCCTATTTATATATATTTCATATAATTATAGAATTTACAAAAACTATTTCTAACACATAACTCTGTGATCTAAAATAATGGAAGTTTATATTTAGGGAGAATTAATTATATTTTTTTCACATATTAAACCACCTATAAATATCTAATATTAACCGTTAGATAAATTAGAATTGTCAAGGCAGAGGTAGTTATTTCAAATATTGAAACTGTAACCCTAAAAAGACTTTTGTTCTAAATTCTTTGTGTATAATTAGGAAAATTAATTATATGGAATTAATTAAATTCTCGCATTGCATATGAAAATGTTGGAAAATTATTTTTTAGTCGAAGTTAAGTGTAATTATTTCCTCATTATTTAAGTAAATAGTCATTCATTTTTAAGTCACTTCAGCATTAATAATGACCTAAAAATTGGTCTTTCGTCCTTGTGACTGTTAAAAAATAATCCACAGTATTATAGTAACTGAACTGTAAATTGTAAATTATTTTGCACGCACTATTATAGCGTCTCAGAAAATTTTAATGACTATAAAAGTAATACATGTAAAATTCTAAAGTTTAGTGTGGATATTTGCTGGCTTGAGGTTTGCATCTTAATGAAGTCTAAGCAATTTAAACTTAAAATATTAGTTATCTTCAATTTTGTAAATTCATTGGAATTGTTATGATTAAACTGTATACTCTTTTGTGATAGTAACATTTTGAAAAAGGAACACAAAAGCGTGTGTTCAGTGAACAATTAAGTTGATTGAAGATTATTATGAAAATAATGATATTTTACAAAGGATTCAAACGTTTATTGTAATATATGTTATGCATTGTTTCATTTTAAACATTTACTGCATACTTAGTTAAAATGCACAGATCTACATAAAGCAATTATTCATAAAGTATTTAAGGATTTAAATTAATCAAATATACTAAGTATTCGGCACATTTGCTGCATTCTAAAGCTTAATGTCAATATGGGATGGCTTAATATCAATAAGATAATGAAGTGAAGGCAATTTAAATTTAAAATATAAATGATATTCATTTGTTTAAAACATTCGAATTGTTGTAGTTAAATTGTATATTGTTTTTATACTAATATTTTACATTAGAAAATAGTAAATACAGTAAACAAGTAATCTGATTGCAGATTGTTAAGTAAATAAAAATATTTTATATTGAATTCAAATGTTTCTTTCAATATATTTTAATCATAGTCTGATATCAAACATTTACTATAAAACTAGATGAAAAGCACATATCTATGTAATGCACACATTAATAAAGCTATTTAATGATTTATAATAACAAAAAATATTAAGTACTCTGCTCATCTGTTACATTCTTTACTGTTGTAATAGAGATTTCCCTGAATAAAATCTGAATTTTCAATTAGACAAGGCTACAAGAAATTAGATCATGGGTATTTAATAAGTAATGAAAGAAGAATATATATGTATGTAAAAAAAACTGATATACAAATCTCACTTATATGAAATATTAAACTAAGCGAAGAACTTCTACTCTGCCAGAAATCCGATATCACACAATCTTTAAAATGCATATATTAATAAAGATATTTAATGATTTAAAATAAGAAAAAATATTAAGTATTTTACTCATTTACTTCAATCTTTACTATAGTAACAGAGATTTCCGTGAATAAATGCTCAATTTTGAATTATACAAGGCTACAAGAAATTACTTAGGAGTATATAATAAGTAACTAAAGAAATATATATATAGGTATGTAATAGAAAATCATTTATACAAACCTCATTAAATTGTAATATTAAACTAAGTGAAGAACTTCTACTTTCCTAGCAATCCGATATCAAACATTTACTATAAAAATAGACGAAAAGCACATATCTATATAATACATATATTAATAAATATATATAATGATTTAAAATAAACAAAAATTTTAAGTAGTCTGCTCATCTGTTGCATTCTTTACAGTAGTAAAAGACATTTCCCTGATTAAAAGCTGAATTTTCAATTATACAAGGCTACAAGAAATTACTTCATGAGTATATAATAAGTAACTAAAGAAGCCTATATAGTTATGTAAAAGAAAATCATTGATACAAATCTCATTAAAATGCAATATTAAACTAAGCGAAGAACTTCTATTTTCCCAGAAATCAGATATCAAACATTTACTATAAAAATAGATGAAAAGCACAGATCTATATAATGCATATATTAATAAACATATTTAATGATTTAAAATAAACAAAAATATTAAGTATTCTGCACATTTGTTGCATTCTTTACTGTAGTAATAGAGATTTTTCTGGATAAAAGCTGGTTTTTCAATTATACATAGCTACAAGAAATTACTTCATGAGTATATAATAAGTAACTAAAGAAGCCTATATAGTTATGTAATCGAAAATCATTTATACAAATCTCACTTAAATGTATTATTAAACTAAGCGAAAAACTTTTACTTGGCCAGAAATCCGATATCAAATATTTACTATAAAAATAGATGAAAAACACAGATCTATAAAATGCATATATTAATAAAGATATTTAATGATTTAAAATAAACAGAAATATTAAGATCATTATTGCATTCTATATTGTAGTAACAGAGATTTCCCAGAATATAAGCTGAATTTTCAATTATACAAGGCTACAAGGAATTACTTCCAGAGTATATAAAAAGTAATTAAAGAAGAATATATATGCATGTAATAAAAACTCATTTATACCAATCTCATTGAAATGTAATATTAAACTAAGGGAAGAACTCCTACTTTCCCTGAAAACTCCTTTTGTTATACGAATTAAGGCGAAGTGTTGAAGCTTTCGTTTAATAACCACCGCATGTGAGAGAGATGTCACACGAATTACGGCGAAGGGTTGAGGCTTTCGTTTGATAACCACAAATATAGTGAAAAAACGTCTTAGTTCAAGTGAATCATCGTAATTTTGAAGCAGGAAAAGAACAGAAGCCCACAGACATGGCTTACCATCCCTAAATTTACTGTTTGTGAACTGGGAAACATTCATTCCAAGAACACATTTTAAGTGTCCCATCAACTTTCAAGAATACGAAGGATCTTATTCAAGCTCCTGCAACCCCCAGTTACAGAATCTGTGTCTTTGCAATTGAGCTACCTTGACTCGAAACTATCTTTAGACCTCTATGATAAATTTTCATTTATACAAATATTTATTTAAACAAAATATAAAGGAAACGTTTATATAAAAGAATTTCTTTTAGCGTACGAATTTTTATGAACTCAAATTTTATTTAGACATTAAAATATTTTTCAAAGAATTTCTTAACTCGAATGGGTTTTTATTTTTATTTATTTTTTAATGAATGATATCTATTTTAGAAGCCACTCAGATATACTTCCGATTATTTCCATTTTTTCGTTGTCCACTTCATCTTTAAAGAGTGTTTTTTATACTGTTTTTTATATGAGGACTATGATAAGAGAAACAAATGGACAAAATTACTTGTTCTCGGTTTGAAAAATGCATACGTCTTCTAGTATCTACCCAAAGGAAGATATTATGTTTATTAGTGAATCAATTAAACAAAAGAAAGCTCTTGCATAAGAGTTCAACATCACTGGATCTTTAAAGATACTCATGACAGTGCCAAAAAACAAACAAGAAAATGGAAGTATTGAGTGAAATATCCAGTGCTTATATTCTAACTGTTTAATAATATTGGTCATGCTGTAGCAACCAAAATTATATATTACGACCTAAGAAAAATTTTTTAAAATTATTTTACTGTCTGGTATAGCAAAATTAAATTTAAAATATTTCTTCAATTACATCTTTTTTCAATTTTTAAGCATATTTCTATATTTCTATATAGAATTGGACAGTAACAACTTTTATGCAAATGCTAAAAAATTTGATTTTTTAATATTTATATACATCTAATATTAAAATCCCTTATTTACATATTTTAATAATAATGTAATAACTTCTGTTCATAAATTACGTCATTGGGGTTGCTACGGTGATTTAGTGTTTAAGAATTATTTATTTATTAAAATGCACAACAGCCCCTATGGGGCCAAGGCTTACGATGTTAATCTTACGGGCCAAGTCTTACGGTGCGGAACCAAAGCCCCTGGTTTGCGAAGTTCCGGTTAGGTGGTCAATCTTACGAGGAACCCCCCAGTGATTAGTTCCGAAGCATGCTTGGTCCTCAATTTCTCTACCCACTGAAGGGATGAAAGGCTTAGTCAACCTTGAACAGTCAGGGAATCGAAAAGGCTGAGTCAACCTTGCCCAGTCAGGGAATCGAACCTCAGACCTGCGTCGTGGGAGTTCGAAGCGGTACTCCAACGCCACTGGGCTTCAGTGTTTAAGAATAAGAAATTAAAATTCATTAAAAAAACAGACCTAATATGCCTTGATTGAATGATTTTATACAATTAAATGCATAAGGAATACAATTGAAATACAACTTGTTATTTGTAGATATGGAATACTCCTCTGGATTTGGCATCAATCTCGCAAAAATGGTGTCGATTTTCCTTTGTCTGGTGTCGCTCCAAAATGACTAGCCCGCAATCATCGGATAACATCAGCGTTTATACCTTCTTCTTTACTCTGGTAACAACCTTTTCCTCTAAATAAATCAGACTGTCCCTTTGAGAAAAAAACAGGGACCACTCAAGAACGGAGGGATCAGAATCCTACCAAACGAAAGGGCAATTGTAATGGTTGGGAATAGTCCGAAGTATCTTCCTCGTTCAAACAGGTCCTGTTCTGTATGTCTTTGACGAAGATTTACGAGAAGAGGTTAAAAACGTTAAAGGACCGAATGTAACTTATTGTTACAGGGGTTTACGCGTCAATTCTAATTTTTTCCTCCAGACACGCTACAGACTTAATGCAGCCTCTCTTTGTACTTCTTTAACTAATAGTAAAAGCGTCCTCTTTAGACATGGGTATTTTTTATCACATCATCAAATGTGCTTAGGAGTTATTCGTAGTCTTTTACATGAGAAATCCCTACTTGAAAAGTGTATGTGCAAGACGTTCTCCAAGTTTTGCCTGTTGTATTGATTGATGAATCGTCATCAGAAATAAAATGTGTTGTATATTTTTAACCCCTTGCCTGTTTTGCACGTACACCGTACTGGCGCTGTTATCGTGCCTTTACTGATTTGCCCTAACGTCTTACAGGCAATCTGATTTCTTTGTCATTCTCACTGTTTTAGCAGTAACTTTTGTCATTTTAACGTCAAATTAGTCGTATAGATGTCCAAAGGATGTTAGTTTTGGAAGTGTATTTAGTTTGGTTTAAAAGCTCAGGCTTTCTGAGAGGTTTGGCATTGCTCCGCAAGCTTTTAGAATTCTTGCCTTGCTTTGGCTTGAGGTTTTAAGAAACAGACCAAAAGAGATTTTTATAAGCATTTCCGCCTACAGATAAAAAACTAAGACTTGGAAAAAACTGCTATGTGTGTTCACTGAAGAAAATTGACAGCTACAAAAGAATTAGAAAAAACTAGGTATATTTGTCCGGTCTGTGACTTTGGACTACTACTCTTGTCGTCTTTCCAGACTTATTACACTAAACCTGATCTTTGAAAAAACAGGTTAAATAAAAGTTCTTGTAATATTTGCATTTGAAATTAATTGTGTAGTATTTGTAATCCAAAATATTTGTAATATTAGATGAAGAAATGTAAATATAACTTCCCTTTCTGGCGTACATTACAGAGAAAAATCAGCTTCCAGGGAAAAGACTTTTTTATTTACTGTAAACTGTTGTTATATATGTTTAAAATAATTAGGAATATTACTTTTAATAGCATTTTCCAACTTAAATCTGTAACAAGAACAAAAGTATGAAACAAAAAATGTGACATTTTTGGCGTAGAATTCGTGAAGAAAATGAAATTGTTAAGGGGTTAATGAATCTAGCCCATCTTAATACTTATTTTAAGATTTTAAAATCTGCAATCCCTTTTGTTTTGTCTGATAAATTGGAGGATTTAAATGTATGGTGACATATTACTGTAGTAAAGACTTTACACTAATGAATACAGTTAGTTGTTATATAATCAGAATAATTTTAAACAGCTCCTCCAGTTCATTCACACTGTGTATTCTAAGATTGGAATAAAATTTCTCCTTTGACATTTCATGTCAAACAGTAATTTACTTGCTCGTTAAAATATTTTTTTTACTATTCGTTAAATCGATTTTTAGAGAAAAATATCTGTAATCGTTAAAAATCTCAGATGCGGGTATTTTAGTTTATTAACAAATCGCTAACTGTAAAAACGCTACTAACTGCACAATTATACTTATTGTAATTCTTAATTATTCAATGTGTGTATATTTAAGAATCTATAAAGCATAATATTAAAATAATAACGAATTGTTTAGTAGAAATATTGAAATAAAAATAAATATAAACAATATATATATATATATATATATATATATATATATATATATATATATATATATATATTATATATATATATATATATATATATATATATATATATATATATATATATATATTATATATATAATATATAAGTATTAAACTTCAATATATATATATATATATATATATATATATATATATATATATATATATATATATATATATATATATATATATATATATATATATATATATATATATATATATATATATATATATATATATATATATATATATATATATATATATATATATATATATATATATATATATATATATATATATATATATATATATATATATATATATATATATATATATATATATGTGTGTGTGTGTGTGTGTGTGTGTGTGTGTAATCCAGCAGAAATAATTTCCTCTGATCCCAATTTTTATGTAGTCCCTATTGATTTTACTTATTGTCCCTTATTGTTTTTGCTACAGGATGAGAAGAACATTAAGCAGCTAAATTAATGAATAATGTTGCAGTCGTACTACATTAAAGAGAAGCACAATTACAATACAACTTAAATCTATATTGAAGAGCATCTTAAAAAACATCTGTTCCACTCAATGGGAGATAAGAAAATGTTACGTAAAACACTTTCCTCGAGCAGAGGTGTACCCAGAGCTATACAGTACTTTCCAAGGAACAAGAAACTTAGTCAGAGAATATAACTGTTAGACAAGGGGAAAAACTGAACCATTTGCCGGCGAGATCTGTAAAACGTGTTGAATTTATAGAATATTTGCATCTACTGCACAGAAAGATTTGGGAAATGTGTTGGAAAAATTTTAAGTCGAGGACAGGTCTTTGATTAAGAAAGTTTGTGACTGGGAAAATATATTTTCAGGAATTATAATGAGAGAGAGGTGGTTTTTAAAGAGATATTAAAGTGAAATAATTTTGATATATTATATACACACATATATATGCGTGTGTGTGTGTTTATAGCGTGTTGTGTGTGTACTACGTAAATTTGTATTTAGAAATAAAATCCTTATGGTTAAATTACAAAATAGTAAAGACATGCATATTAAAAGGCCTCAATTTTAAGGTTCCTGAAATCAGGTTTTGTTTGGTTTGAAGTGCTACGCTCTACTATTTACAAAACGAGGGCTAATGAGACCGGGACCTACTGCTTAAAGCCGTTTCCGAACGGCTACGAACATCCATGCCACTATGGATTCAAACCCACGAACTCAGGTCCCGAAGACCAGCACCCTAACCAATCGGCCATCCTTCGGCTTCCTGAAATTATAGGAACATAAACAAGTTTAAAGATCATATTAATTTAATATGATCTTTATACTTGTGTCTGTTCTATGTGTATTTTATATGTTCCTTACAGACATTATATTTGTATTCATGTAATTACTTCACATTCGATTTTTTTTTTCAGTGTGAAGATATGGTCATATTTAAAAGAAAATTTATTATTATGACAATACGTAGAGTGATGCTACACATTTCTGACATTAATCGTATAAAATGCAATCACTCCAATATCTAAACTGGATAATAGTAAATGAGATGAGATTAAACTCGACACTTCGGGGAACGAGAGATATAAATTGGTCGATAATTGGAATATCCCGTACACTTGTCTCGTATTACTAAGAAGTCAGATTATATATATGTATAGAGCATAGAGAGTACCATTTCATGTATTTAATGCGACAGGGGTCTGAAATTTACAATTTTCAATTATTCCATTTATAACAGCATTATCATTAGTATCCTAAATAATTCTATTGCACAAACATATATGAAGAAAATGTAGTTTATTAAGTAATTTTTATTACACATAAATATTTTTAAATATTTTATTAAATGTCATAAAATGGTGTCATTGAATGATCATTATTTATAAGTTTACAAATGTATTACATTTTATTTAAATACTTGATTAATAATTACAAATAATACTTTGATTATTGGTAATTATTTTTCTCATGTTTATTTGAAAATAAAACTATATTTTGAAATAGAATTAATTCAAATGCAAAATGTAGTCTTCCTATAAAGAAGTAGATTGTCTCTTACAGGAGATTTCGTATAAGGATATATTTTTCTGTAGATTAATTTAGTAATTTAAGTACATATGACGAAAGGTTTGTTTGTGCAAAAGGTTCAAAAGTATATCGTTTCAAATCTAATCTGTAAAAATAGGAATGAACATTTAATTTTTGTTGGTTTTATAATACTTTTCTTTGTGTAAAATGAACTGGTAAACCTTTCACTCTTTCCAAACCATTACCATACTGTCTTAAAAATTTATGTAATGTCTGCTCTAATTATTTACATGTCTTCTTTTATGATTTATAACTTGTTACATAGTGGTTAATTTTTTCACTCTTGAATGGGATATTTAAAGAAAATCTAATATTATTTTGCTCTCTATTTGAATTATTTAGAATTCTTTGAATTGGACACAAATATCCTTTTAGTTTTATTATCAAAGTGGAAGAAAAGCAAGGTTTAGAGAAATAAAGTAATCATCCGAATGCAAAAATTGTATTTAATGTTGACAGTATACATTTTTGTATACTTTCGATGCAAAATTAGTTTCAAAAACCATTGATGAACAGTCTGCAAAAATGTCAAAATCGTAACCTGAGGATTGCAGTGTTCAGTAATCCATCGTTCAAAGATCCACCGTGTTCATAATTGGTATTATATAACTAGTATTGTTATTATGTATGTTTTAAAAGTATAAATAAGTATTTTAACTGATAATAATGTTTATTCTAAAATGGGAATTCAAACAAAAATGATAAAAAATATTAATATCCGTGAAATTACAATATTCGACTATTTTCAGCTATGTTATCAAAATCCAAAATTGCAGTAAAAAATTTGGTTATTTTTGTAATTTTCTTGGCAATCAAAGTTCTAAAATTTGTTCAAAAAAAATTAATTTTTTTGACCGGCCTTTTTCAAAAAAAGTGTGCTTTAAGGGGTTAATAAAACATATTTTTGATTTTTAATATTTTAATTTCATTAAATTAAAAATTCTTTATTAGTAGCTTATTTTATTGCATAAAGTTTACTTTATCTCTAAATACGAAAATTGTAAAAACCATATGAGGAGGGTGTAAGATTGCATGCTGTAAGTTGAATAGTTTAATGCAATGTTTAAAAGAAAGATAAAAAAGGTCGTTGTTCGTGTAACATTACAATATTCATCTATTTGCTGTAATGTTATCAAAATCCAAAATTGCAGTAAAAAATTTGGTTATTTTTGTAATTTTCTTGGCAATCAAAGTTCTAAATTGCTTTTTTACATTAAAAAAAATTTTTTTGGCTGGCCTTTTCAAAACAAATTGTACTTTAAGGGGTTAATAAAACATATTTTTGATTTTTAATATTTTAATTTCATTAAATTAAAAATTCTTTATTAGTAGCTTATTTTATTGCATAAAGTTTACTTTATCTCTAAATACGAAAATTGTAAAAACCATATGAGGAGCGTGTAAGGTTGCATGCTGTAAGTTGATTAGTTAAATGCAATGTTTAAAACATAAGTAATTTTTATTTTAAACTATTAATACTGTAAATATACAAGATCTGGAAACTAATAATAAAAATTTAATTTTCAAAGAAATATAAATTCTATATGGTTATTTTTAAGTTTAATAAAAAACATTTAATTTCCCATTGAGTTACTGAAATAAATACGAAACATCTAAAGCCGTAAAAAAAAGCGTCTGCTGTAACATACGAATAATTAATTCTTAAATGTATTACAGGATTAAGATAAAACTATAACGCTATTTAATTCGTTATAAAATGGTGGTCGGTTCTAGATAATGCATGCAGACAAAGCATTCTCACCATTAACATATTCAGTTTCATGTTTAACATAGGACGATAATGAATGTATTATTTTACCATCGACACAGAATACGAGTAGAATTTGGGTGCAACCTCCACATAATGAGAATATAATTTTCGGCGTGTTAATTACACTTGGACTTAGAATTAAATCGATAACACTACGATGTGTTGTGCAAGAGATTTCGAATTCTCTTCAATGATAATTTTGTACACAGGGTTAAAATATCTAATGATTATTTTTATTTTGACTGCACTGGTATATTTTTCCTGGGTAACAATTTCGTAATTGTGTTTAATTTAAAACAAAAATATAGGAAAAAATGATAAAAATGACAAAAGACAAAATTACTATGTACATATAAGAATTAATTTTTTGTTAAACCATAGCATATCTTATACAGAATTAAAAATTAAAATGCATGTTAGGCAAAGACTGATGGCTGTAAAAGCTTTTCAATGATATAAATAAAATAATTTATTTATTTTTAATCAGTATAAAATTAACTGCAAAGATTATTAGAATTAACTAGCAAATACAGGTAGCTTCAAAAGCTTTTCAATGATATAAATTAAACAATTTATTTATTTTTAATGAGTATAAAATTAACTGCAAAGATTATTAGAATTAACTAGCAAATACAGGTAGCTTCAAAAGCTTTTCAATGATATAAATAAAATAATTTATTTATTTTTAATCAGTATAAAATTAACTGCAAAGATTATTAGAATTAACTAGCAAATACAGGTAGCTTCAAAAGCTTTTCAATGATATAAATTAAACAATTTATTTATTTTTAATGAGTATAAAATTAACTACAAATGTTATTAGAATTAACTAGCAAAGACTGATAGCTGCAAAAGCTTTTCAATGATATAAATTAAACAATTTATTTATTCTTAGTGAGTATAAAATTAAATGATGTTGAATAATAAAATTTATTTATGTAATTATTTATTAGGTACATGTTCAACAATATTAAATGTACGATAAAAATTCATGATTTTTAACATGTATGATAACCTTTTGTATTATTAAAATAAGCATTTTTTGCAAAGAAATGATGCAATTGTACACTTATGACAAAGTTTTGCTGGAATATTGAAAGTACTTGTATATTATCCAATCATAATATTACTAATTTTTTAATGAAATATTCCAAAATATTCTAAGCATTATTGAGAAATTGCAAACAATGTAAAATATATAAAATTTTCCATCTTTATAATGTTATCTAATATGTATGAAAAATATTTAGTTAGTTTAAATATGTACATTATGACAAAAAGGAATATTGAAAGTATATAAATTAATATAATATTACTAATTAATAAATATTCCAAAATATTTAATATAAAAAAAACAAAATCAATTAATTTTAGATTTTTGTATTTTTAGTTAGTTTAAATATGTAATTATAAAATGCAATGATTAAATTAATTAAATAATTAGTAAAACAAAAATATGTTAATATAAATAAAAACAAATCAAATAATTTAGATTTTTGGTTTTTTTAGTTTATATGAAACGCGGAAATAAATAAAAGGCTTTGTAAACCTTTTCAATGGAACTGCATAAGAATTTTTTAAATCATGATTTTTATTAGAAATAGAAATAAAGAAATACACAGTTATTCAGGAAATGCATTTAAAGAATATAATGCAGGAAATAAAAATAAATAAAATAATTAAATATAGATGCAAAATATTAAACAAAAGGGACAATAAAGGCAAATAAAAAAGATAATTTGCATTAAGAATCGAAAAATTATTTTGTTTCAGAATAAAAGAATAGAATGTTTACGCTTTTGTGACACTAAATGCCCTCTTCCGGATTATTATTTCTGCTTAAATTTGAAGCACTACGGTTTACTATTGCTAAACAAAAGCTAATAACCCACTAATTAAAGCTGATTTGAAAAAACGAATTACGTGCATACAGAAAAAAAAACATAAGATTATATAACTCAACTTTTCCTTTCCTAACATTTTTCCACTTAACTTTTCTTTTATAATTCGGGTGATAAATCAGATGAGCATTGCCGATCTTGTTAAAAACTATATTTAAAAAATAATCCTCTTAATTAGTAAAAATAACTAGCCATGGAACGTTAAATATCGTTTTTTGTTGCTTGGCTAAATAGTATTGGATTATCAGTAGGTAATGCCACGAATAAATCTCGATAGCCTGATGGATAGGACGCTGCTCTCAAGTATCGATGTTCTATGGTTCGAAATCAATTACTTTTTGGGGCGTTAGTGACGGTTTGGTATAGTTTTAAGTAGTAAGCACCGTTTCATTATGCCTCGCTTAGCAGAAATGTACACCATAGCGCATAAAACCAACTAGTCAGCTTTAACCCTCCGACTGCTCAATTTGCAGACCAAAATCGGTTCAAAAATTGTACATTTGTTTTTGTACATTTTAAATCTATATATATTGAAGAATTGGAATATGCACTTTTTCTCTCTAGAAAAGATTTTTTATATAGATTTTTATAGTGAGTTTTATACTGTCAGAAAACCAAATTTCGATGTTATCAAAAGAAATAAATTTTTTTAAATAAATTTCAGGTGAATTACAGTTAATTTCTATTTATTACATAATATAATTATAATATATATAATATATATATAATTATAATTATATATTATAATATAAATACATAATATATTACATATTAATTATATTAATATATTATTATAATTATAATATATAAAATTATTATATTATCTAATATAGCTATAATTCTATTCATATATTTCTATTTATTACATAATTAAATGTCTAATACTGTATATAATTTATTACATTGTTTAAACTGTGAAAAAGTGGGATGTGCTCCTCAAAAAAAGGAAAGAAAAGCAATAAAAATAGCGGGATAAGCAAATTTTGCTACATTTGAGTGTAAATACATAATTAAATTAAATTAAAGATCTATAATATTTAAACAAATTTCTAAGATGTCTATGGTAAAATCTTAAAAAATATACAGATAATTTTTTTTTTATTAGTGCAATTATTTTGATAAATATCACATTTATATTTAAATTCAGGAAATATTGAAAATGTTTTTTAAACTGAAATGATACATTTTTGATAACATGATAAAAGAAAGATTTATAATTCTATATAAAATCAGATAAGCATTATTGTTAAAAAATATTTAAAAAAAGTATATAAATAATAAAAATAATAGTCATAATTAATATCGTTTTTTGTTGCTTGGCTAGAACGTATTATTATCAGTAGGTAATGCCACGAATAAATCTCGATAGCCATGGATAACGTGCTCTCAAGTATCAATGTTCTATGTAAACATCAATTATTTTTATAGTACGGTTTGGTATATTTAATATAAGCACCGTTTATTATGCCTCGCTTAGCAAAAATGTACAATAGCGGACAATAGTCAGCTTAATCCGACTGCTCAATTTGCAGACCAAAATCGGTTCAAAAATTGTACATTTGTTTTTGTACATTTTAAATCTATATATATTGAAGAATTGGAATATGCACTTTTTCTCTCTAGAAAAGATTTTTATATAGATTTTTATAGTGAGTTTTATACTGTCAGAAAACCAAATTTCGATGTTATCAAAAGAAATAAATTTTTTTAAATAAATTTCAGGTGAATTACAGTTAATTTCTATTTATTACATAATATATTATAATATATAATAATATATATTATAATTATATATATAATAATTATAAATACATATATAATACATAATTAATTATATAAAATATATTATTATAATTATAATAAAATTATTATATTATCTAATATAGCTATAATTCTATTCATATATTTTTATTTATTACATAATTAAATGTCTAATACTGTATATAATTTATTACATTGTTTAAACTGTGAAAAAGTGGGATGTGCTCCTCGAAAAAAAGGAAGAAAAGCAAATGCCCGCGAAAATAGCGGGATAAGCAAATTTTGCTACATTTGAGTTGCCCGTGGAAATAGCGGGATGAGCAACTAGAGGGTTAAGGGACTTCAGCCGCAAGCCGGGGAACTATAGGAGTGCACGTTTTCGTGCACCCAGCAAACTTCTAAGATGTCCTATGGTATAAGGTGGCTTAGAATAATATACAAATTAGTTTTTTTTATTAGGACATAGGTTATTCGCTTCGAATTAATATCACATTCATATTTGTATTCAGGAAATATTGAAAATGTTTTTCGAAACTGAAATGATAAAAGGATTTTTGAAACCGTGAGTCAACCAAGAAAGATTTAACTATCTGATGTTTCTAGGAAACAAAAATTAAATTCAGTATGGAATAAGAATTTTCAAAATTTACTAATGAATTGCCAAATAATCACAATCAATGAGTGCATATTGGTTTTGGTAAATCAATTTTGTCAGTTGTATTAGCAGAAAAGTATTTATGTTGTTAAATGATTATGAGGTATATATTTTATATACTATTATTCCCAATGAATTGCATGCAATATTATTATAATCATAATAAGAATCCCTCACAGGACCAAACGCTCTAAAGCGGAGTACCGCTAGCCGCCTGCGTATTTTAAGGAGTTAAGCCTAGTTTTATAAAAACAATTCCTATGAAATCAGAATTTTAATATAGTGACTACAATTTTACAAATTACGTATATAAGATGCTATTCCTTAATATGCATCAATATAAAGAATATTTCATCAATAGTAATGAATGAAATACGTAAAATACTATAATTATAACTATGCAAGAGAAAACAAATACTATAGATGCACAAATATAATTACAGAATCTATATATTTAGATGTAATTAAAAAGAAGAAAATTAAGTAATTAGAATCCGTAATTCACCGTATTTTATTTACTGAAATGAAATACCAATAAAAAAAGAACACTCACGTGTACTTTTAGAAAGCCTGGAATCTCAGTTTGATTACATGAATAAATCTATCAAATTCAGATGGCCAAAACAGAAACTAATACCCGTACATGGAGGTCAATTTATGTATGAGTCAACAGGTGTGAAAACCGTTGTCGTTTAACGCCAACGTTGTCGTTTAACGCCATCTGAACATTTTAAATAAAATTTTCAGATTTCCAATTACGCATACGAGACGCTATCTATATCAATCGGAGCTCTTCGCTTCGACGAGACGCTGGGCTCAGAAGAGTGGAATCACTGCGTCCCGAAGGGGTTAAAAATCTATGTAATAAAAATTCTATGAATCTACTAGAGACCTATACATGAATATTGTTTATTCTTTATTGTTTATCTTTACATTTAGGACCCATGAAAAATTAGGATCCTGTTTCGAAATGTGTATTGTTATGGTGACTCATTTACTTGCCTTCTAAAGGTAGTAGACAAATGCAATACATTGCTAACAAACAAATTACTCATAGTATTGTACTTTCTTCTTGGTAATGTAATTACAAAATGATTGTTGTAAATGACACGCTGTCTAAAGAAACAGACGTCGAACTGTAATGGACAGTAATTTATTCAGCTATCTAGATGTTTCGGCTTTGAAGTGCACTCTTACAAATAACAAATTACTTGAAATGACACAATACTTGAAATTGAAGTAAAACCGCTCACATAAAAGGTTCATAAAATGTAAACATGAAATCTGTAAACTTAACTAAAACTCAGTAAAGAATAAACCTCGATAAGAACTTTATAAAGAATAAACTCGATAAAAACAACTCAGTCTTTCAGAACGGAACTCCACAACACGTTTACTCGTAAGGCTGAATCTCGTATGAAAGCTAGTTGTAATCACTCCAGACCTTGAATGCACTTTGACCCCCACCCCACTACTCCACGTCTGCATAAATAGTGCAACACCTCTCGCTGAACTTCAGAAACTTTAATAGTATCGCCATCTATGGGGAAAAAATTAAACAAAACTCTAACAATGATAACTGTAGTAAAATGTAACGAAAACAAATTTACCCTTCGTCACAGTTTTCAGCTTTATTTGAAAATGTCACATTACAGTGTCAGCAATTACTTCATGAATTAACACCTTGAACACGAAAATTAAACGATATGTTCCGAAACACACGAAAAAAACCTATCTGTGGAATTTTAAATGGGGAGAATATTAATTTTCTTGGTAATATGATTTATTAGAAAAATTTAACTCCAGTAAATGTTACCGTAAGCAAACTTACAGTGCGTCACAGTTTTAGCTTTATTGGAAAATATTGCATAAATGTACACAATGTCATTCATTTTTAAGTGTCAGCATTTTCTTCACGAAGTAATACCTTGAACACAAAAATGAAATTTTTTGCACTCGAAAAACACTCGAGAACAATCTATATGGGAAATTTTAAATGAGGAGAATTTCATTTTTACAAGGTTGATATAAAGTTTTTTAAATATAATCATGAAAGAATTTTAATCATAATACGCTGAAAACTATTCTATTTATTATTTTAAATAAATTATAGGAATTGTCAAAAAAAATCACATGGAAGATGAAAGTCTAATACATTTCTCATGATGTTTAAATTAAAAATATTTGAGCAAACATAGAAAAGTCTCAACAATAAGTTTTTCTTGACTGACATTTAACCATTAATTCACCATCAGTTCTGATACAGATCTGTCCTAGACATAGTCCGTCTTTAGAACTGCTATTAAAACGGTAGCTTCTCTTTTCGACATTCCACCATTTATCACGGAATCTTCACACATCACTTGCCACCGCTACCTCCACTCTTCACACAACAAGATGGATACCCCCGCCTCGCCTCAGTTTTCTCAATTTATTCTTCACCTATCCCCCATTCTACTTTGAATTTAGGACTCAAGAGTATTCACACCCGAATGCTTGCATCAAGTTTCCGAATTAGGTTCTTTCTCTTTATACCAACGTCTCTCTTTTTTCAGTCGCCTTATTATTTGAAAAAGTAACTGCTGAGGAAACTGAACTGGATTGAACTTTTTTTTTTTGCTTCTCTAAATTTCTTAGCTGATTCCGATTCTTTATTTTTCTTTCTCCGAACTTTATATTTTATTTCACTTGGCATTAGTCCCAATTCAGCATATTTCTTCAAAAGGGTATCTAGATTACCTGGCAAAGTGGAGGAAAATACTTAGCAAAAAGAAATGCATATATACATATAACTATATATTTCCTCGTAGCCACATTTTTCACGTTACACGAGATTCTACTTAAATATTGCGATTTTATTTATATCATGTTTGAAATTTAACAAGTATAAAATGCATTTAAGTGGAATAAATATTGGAAAAGTAAGTGGTTTAGTTGAAATTTCTGTTTCGAACTTTAAATAAATACGTTTTGTTTTATTACTAGATGGAAAAGGAAAATAGTTTTTTTTTCTTTGCAGAAGAATAGAGAGTGCATTAAATATTTAACAGATATTTATTTATTTATCCATTTTATAAGTTTTCAGTTGAAAGAACTTTAAGTAGAACACCCTTTTTTGCACAGTAAATGCTTCCTTGATCTTTTTGCTCCTAAAATTTATGAGCTTAGTTTAGCTGTTTTCCTACAGAAAAAAACATTAATGACATCAATATTTTTTCGTGTTTTATCACAAACATTTGAAACATATTCAAATTTTTCATAAAGTATTTTGAATGTCATAAACTTTTCTCGTGTTTCAATGATTTACGACAAGGGGAATAAAATGAACTCCATTTGTTTTAAAAAGAACCTGATTAAATATTCTATTTATTCGAACTACATAGCTTCAAAAATATTCATTGTTTACTCGCGGCGAACATGAAAATCAAACTTAATTTAAAATGGTAATTTAAATCAAATTTAAATCAATGCAATATGACATTTAGTATGGATGTCAAATTCGCTAAGGGATAATTTATGAAATGTATTTAGTTAATTCTGTGTCATATCAGAGTGCTAATTTTGTTTATTGTAGACATAAATAC
>CM063510.1:131403907-131416407 GCA_032207245.1 Pardosa pseudoannulata
ACAAGAAATTTTAAAATTAAAAATAGAAATAGAAATATATAGATTGGATATTGAATGAATAATTTGGAGTTTTCAATAATACACACATGTCGAATTAATATGATTGAATTTTTATAATATCCGGTTAAAGACTATCATTACGTAAATTCATAAATTTCACATTTTAAATGTGATTTATATTTAAAAATATAAATCTATTCAGAGTTCATGGAGTAAAATTTGAATGTTCCAAATTATTAGTGAACTTATCTTTATTTTCTACAGTTCATGTTTGAAAAGTTGATGTCTTTAATGTAAAATGAGACGCTTTATATTAATAAGTTATTCTTTAGATTTTCTATAATGGTATTACACGTGACAATATATTTTTAGACATCATGCTTCTCAACATATAGATTTAAAGCGCCCCTAAATTTAAAGTTAGTTTTAAAATTCATTTTAATCCTTTCTAATGCTTAAAATACTCCCCGGAGTCCAAAATGCAGTATCTGGCTTATTATTATCGCTGGAAAAGCAGCTTTTCCGACACTTTCTGGATCCAGTCCATTATGATTAGTTATATGTAGCTAATGATGCAGCAACATTACTCTCCACATCGTTCAAACCATCTGTGACGTCATCAGCGAATGTTCCTTCTTATCGCAGCTGAGAAAAGTAGAACTCTCCAAATCCAATAATCGGTTTTGAAGTAGCACGCTCAGGGAATACCTGTAATTAAACCTGGTTACATATTCAGTCACCACTGTAATTAGTAGGCCTTGCAAAACATCCCCAAAGCTCGATTTCTCATTAGTTGGATGGAGGAAACTTTGAAAGGAAATTTTTATCAGGGTTCAGTATTATATTTCCCCCATGATTAATAAAAAAAAGAAAGAAATCCACTTACGTTTGGTTATAGGTAACAGATAATGAAAAATAATCGTGAAATCGAAAGTTAACTTTTATATTAGTTAAGTTTCATATCATTTAGAAACTGAATTATAAAGCTGGGATTTTTGTTATGATCATAATCTAAAGTTAAAAATAATAACATGTATAAACCTATCGAAGGTGGACTGGCTGAGAATATTACTTTCGATAAATCATTTGAAGTATTTTTATTTCAATTTCAAAATATTTCTGATAGGCTTGCTGCAGTAAATGCAAAAACTATATTTCGCATTTTATACTTATGTAAATGAACTAAGGTTAATTAAAGAACAGAAAAATTTTGGGGTATTTACAAAACAATCATTATATAAAATTATTTACATTACATAAAATTCAACTTTCAGTAAAATAAAAAAAAATATTTAATTTAATTACATTTCAGTTATAACGTATCATAATATGGCAGATAAGTAAAAAAATAATTGTGAAATGAAAAGTTTACTTTTATATTACTAATTTCCATATCACCTAGAAAATGAATTATAAAGCTGAAATTACTAATATGTTCTTAATCTAAAATTAAAAATAATACCATATATAAACCTATCGAAGCTAGAATAGCTGAGTGTATATAGCTAGATAAATCATTTGAAATATTTTGGTTCCATTTTCAAAATATTTTAAGCATAGGCTTTTTGCAGTAAATGCGAAACCTATATTTTGAACTTTATACTCATTTAAACTTAGGTTACTTTATAAATAGAAAATTTGGGGTATTTTAAGAACAATAATTGTATGAAATTATTTACATTGAATAAAATTCAAACTTCAGAAATATAATACACAAATATTCAATTCAATTGCATTTGGTTATAGGTAACACATAATAAAAATTAATTTTGAAATGAAAAGTTTAATTATGTATTAGTTAAGTTTCATGTTATTTAGAAACTGAATTATACATCTGGAATTTTTGTTATGATCATAATCTAAAATTAAAAATAATAACACATATAAACTTATCGAAGGTAGAACGTTTGAGTGTATTACGTTCGATGAATTATTTGAAGTATTTTGGTTTCATTTTCAGAATATTTGTCACAGGCTTTTTGCAGTAAATGAAAAAACTATAGTTCGCATTTTATGCTCATGTAAACTAAGGTTAATTTAAAATTAGAAAACTTTTGGGGGTACTTTCAGAAAAATAATAAAAAATTATTCAATTTAATTACATTTTGTTACAGGTAACAGATAATGAAAAGTAATCTTAAAATCGAAAGTTTACTTTTATATTTGTTAAGTTTCATATAATTTAGAGACTAAATTATAAAGCTGGCATTTTTGTTATGGTCATAATCTAAAATTAAAAATAATAACACATATAAATATATCGAAGGTAGAATATTTGAGTGTATTACGTTTGATAAATCATTTGAAGTATTTTGGTTTCATTTTCAGAATATCTAACATAGGCTTTTTTCAGTAAATGCAAAAACTATATTTTGTATTTTATACTCATGTAGGTTAATTTAAGAATAGAAAAATTTTACAATGATTGTATGAACACTGATTTTATCAAATTATTTACGTTGTATAATTTCAAGTTTCAGAAAAATAATAAAAAATATTCAATTTTATTACATTTGGTTATATGTAATAGATAATGAAAAATATTAAGATAATTTAAAGTTTACTTTTTAAATTAATTTAAGTTTCATATCATTTAGAAACAGATAAGCTGAAAAATAATTTTGTTATGATCATAATCTAAAATTAAAAGTAAAGGTCAATAATTTATTTCAAGAAACTGAATTTTGTTCCATTTTCAAAAATATTTATCATGGGCTTTTTACAATAAATTGCAAAAACTATATTTCGCATTTTATACTTATGTAAATGAACTAAGGTTAATTAAAGAACAGAAAAATTTCTTGGGGAAACATTCAGAAAAAAATGTATGAAATTATATTACAATGTATAAAAATCAACATTTTCATATAAAAAATAATTAGATTACAGATTAATTTGATAATAATAAAATATTAGTGATATCAAAAGTTTACTTTTATATTCAATTATTCATATCATTTAGAAAACTAAATTTATAAAACTGGAATTTTTGTTACGATCATAATCTAAAATTAAAAATAATAACACATATAAATCTATCTAAGGTAGAATATTTGAGTGTATTACGTTTGATAAATCATTTGAAGTATTTTGGTTTCATTTTCAGAATATCTAACATAGGCTTTTTTCAGTAAATGCAAAAACTATATTTTGTATTTTATACTCATGTAGGTTAATTTAAGAATAGAAAAATTTTACAATGATTGTATGAACACTGATTTTATCAAATTATTTACGTTGTATAATTTCAAGTTTCAGAAAAATAATAAAAAATATTCAATTTTATTACATTTGGTTATATGTAATAGATAATGAAAAATATTAAGAAATTTAAAGTTTACTTTTAAATTATTTTAGTTTCATATCATTTAGAAACTATATTTTAAAGCTGAAATTTTTGTTATGATCATAATCTAAAATTAAAAGTAAAGGTCAATAATTTATTTCAAGTATTTTGGTTCCATTTTCAAAATATTTATCATGGGCTTTTTACAATAAATGCAAAAACTATATTTCGCATTTTATACTCATGTAAACTAAGGTTAATTTAAGAATAGAAATTTCTTGGGGAAACATTCAGAACAATGTATGAAATTATTTACAATGTATAAAAATCAACTTTCATAAAAAAATAAAATTACAACTTTATTACATTTTGTTATTTGTAATAGATAATAAAAAAATATTAGTGATATCAAAAGTTTACTTTTATATTCAATTAGTTTCATATCATTTAGAAACTGAATTATAAAACTGGAATTTTCGTTACGATCATAATGTAAAATTAAAAATAATAGCATATATAAACCTATCGAAGGTAGAATGGCTGGGAGTATTAAGTGCGATAAATCATGTGAAGTACTTTGATTTTAATTTAAAGATATTTAAAATAATCTGTTTAAAATAAATTCAAAAACAATATTTCGCATTTTATACTCATGTAAACTAAGGTTAATTTAACAAAAGAAAACTTTTTTTGGTAACATTGATTTTATGAAATTATTTCCGTTGTATAAAACTCAACTTTCAGAAAAAAGAATAAAAAATATTCAATTAAAAATTTTAATAAGCAAATATTAGAGAAAAAATATTGAATAAAAAAATTAGAACTGAAAAATATATTTATTAATTTACATGCATTACAATTTTAAAAGAAAATTTCCGTTTCAGAATAAAAAATTAATATGTGAAGTTACCTGTTTTTTAAATGAATATATGAATACTTTTTGTGCAGTTCCTATCATGTACTAATAAATATTATCCATATTTATCAATGCAGTACACAAAAGGCTTAAAGATACTTTTGTTGAAGTTTTAACCCTTTGAAGATCACGATTACAAATTCTTTAGTATTTAATACAATTAGGTTATAAATTTTATCTATGAGCCTTATAGATTTGAAATATATGTATAAAAAAAAGTTTTACATTCTTTAGGGGTGGGGCGAGATTTAGAGATGGTGGTTTAACTGTCAAACGCTCCCCTTGTAAAGAAAGAAATATTTCTTTCTTAAACTAATTAAATTTGTAGAGCAATGAATAATTACCCTTAAAATAATATAGTTAATAAATAGCTAAACAATTTATACGTAATTTTTTGGATAAGTATTTTCATATGAGGTCATGAAGAAAATCGAACTCCTGATTCTTCCAGAGTTTGATTCTTCCATGTAAAGCAAATTCAAAAAAGTATATTTCAAAGAGAAATAAATTAATTGTAGTGATACCAGCTATTTATAGTTTAAAGTGTCAAAAGGAAAGAAAAATTAATGTGTTTAAAACAGAGAAAAGGTATTAACAGGTGGTTTCGCTGTCAAACTACTGTCCTTAAATGGGTTAAATGCACTTCAACATAGCAATATAAAAATGAACATCAAAAAATGCATATTTCTATTTGTAAAGATAATTATTTCTGGATATTAAAATTTTAGAGAAAAGAGAGTAAACACTAATGTGTATTTTATGAAAAATAAAATACATTTAATACAGGTATTAAAAGAAAACTTATTATTAGTGATGGATCAGTGATGCGTTTAGAAGTTAAAACTTGAAGATAATTGTTTTTGATATAAGGTTCATTATACTTACATAAACACAAGAGGACGAAAGAAAGGTTGAATATCACTGCATATGATGTAACACAAATACTTTTATTAAGGAAAAAATCAGGTTAAAATGCAATACAGAAATGCACTTCTTTTTCTATTCATTAAATAAGAGGAATAGTTTCTTGAAAAACATCCGAGTGATTTTTCATAAATGCATCGTTATCTACCATTTTAGTTTAAATTCAGATCCTGATGCAATTAATATATGAAAGAGCAGTAAAATCCGTTTTTGCATTTCTTTTATTTGGAACAGAAGTAATCACTAAGTTTA
This sequence comes from Pardosa pseudoannulata, assembly GCA_032207245.1. Taxonomy (NCBI): domain Eukaryota; kingdom Metazoa; phylum Arthropoda; class Arachnida; order Araneae; family Lycosidae; genus Pardosa; species Pardosa pseudoannulata. The sequence continues at coordinate 131,409,286 of CM063510.1, forward strand.
TCATTCCCCTGGTTTCCGTGTGTTGAATAAATGCTACTGGATTACGCTTTCCTATCTTTAATGTGAAGCTCCTACCCTGTGATTAGAAGAGCAAAGAGGAAGCGTATTTTATTAGAAATGCAATGCCAGAAATCTGTGTTCCGTTCGTTAAATCTGAATTTGCCATCGCTTTGGAAGCATATAATTTTGTTGCCGTTTCTAATTTTCAGGAAATGCATCGGCAATAAAACATGGTTTTATTTTCGGAACATTAGAATTGCATGATCTCTAAATGTTGCTCCAGAACATAAAATACATGTCTGCCTGTTATTGCAGAGCTCAAATTACAACCTTTCTAATCTTAGTTTATTTACACTCTCGCTGGAAAACAGTAAATAATTAAAAGAGGAAAACTCAAATTTATCGGAATGTCATGAAATTTGTTGTAATGTTTCGAGGAATGTTTTGAAACATAAGTTAGCATTGTTTGGAAGTAACTAACTGTATTTTAATGCATTTTATATTGTAAATGTTATACTTCATTTTATAGTTAAAATAGTCAGCATAATAGTTAGCAAAAAAAGATAGCAGTTAACATAGAGTTAATAGTAGAACATGTATTTTTGTTAAAATGTGTCATTAAAATCATTGTAAGTTATTTCATCTTTTAACGTTTTTATACCTTTAGTCGAGAAGCTGTTATTGTAGATACGAATAGAATCAAATGTGCTCTAAGGTTGAAGACTATAAAAGTATTAGAATGAAAATTGTTTAGATTATCATTCGGATAATCATATCATCAATCATCAATCATTCCGATGCTGAATTAAAAAAAAATAGTAAATAAATATATATGCTTATATACGCCTTATACTATACAGCACATTACATGAATAATTGGGTTATTATAACAGTTAAATGACTTTTAAAATATTTAAAATATTTTATATAAATAAAATAATAAAATATGTTAATTTTAATTATATGGGGAAATCAAAATATTTTTAAACTGAAAGAATTATAGAAAATGCATTATATCATTTAACTCCCTAGAATTATAGAAAATTCATTATATCATTTAACTCCCTAAAATTATAGAAAATATATAATTTAACTCCCTAGAATTATAGAAAATTCAGTATATAATTTAACTCTTGGAATTATAGAAAATTCATTATATTATTTAACTCCCTATAATAGTAGAAAATTCATTATACCATTTAATTCCCTAGTCCCATAAAAAATAATTATATCATTAAACTCTCTAGAATTATAGAAAATTTATCATATCATTTAACTGACTAAAAATTAAGATTAATTTCTAAATTTACAGCACTCTTATTTATTATTAATTAGGTTAGTATTAGGGGAATATAATAGATTATATTTTATTCAATGGCATGGTGTGGGTGATTGAAATATTTTTATCAAGATAAATAATTGATTGAACTGTGTTTACAATATTTTTACTCATATGAACGAAATTTTTTGCCGTTTTACATTACTAAAACTGCAATCCTTAATTTTAGTGGAAAAATAAACTGTATTTAAATTATATATATTCTTTAAAATCATTTCATTATTAACGTGGCCATTATTTTAGAAAGAAAGTATTTTTGCTGTATTATTAGCCATAATTCATTTTCGCTGAGAGAATCTAGTAATGAAGCATATTTTTAATATTTTGTAAAAATGTGAGCCTAAAATTTGAGATATAGTTCCTGATAAGGTGTCAAAAAATCACATCGTACATTTAAAAAGTAACATCGTGATGCATTGTTATAAAATTTTAGACCTGTAGGGAAAGGCTGACAACAGTGATTTAGGAAAAAAAAAGGATATTTGAAAAAATCTCAAGAAGTTTTGTAAAAACTTAAACCTTACTACTCAAAAGATAAAATACCTTCGGGATATACCTGTTACTTCAGCATGTCAAAAACTGATGCTTCACTAAGAGCATATTTATCTTTTTTTATTAATTAAAACAGAAGTATTTGACAAAATAATAGTAAATAATATTTATTGATATTGTATAGGCGGCGAACAAATGGGAACTGAAATATAATTTATTCTACTAAGTTAAATTTTAAGTGAATTACACATATATTTCCTTAATTTTATCCTATGACACATTTAAAATATTTCAAATTTAAAGAGTTTTAACCAAAGATGGTAAATCATTACACGAAATATTTTTACCAATACTGTTTTTATTAAAGCTTTTCAACTAAAATTAAAGTGTTCAATCTAAAAGTTTATTATAGTATAAAATTAAATATAATGAAAAATTAAGATACATTAAATTAATATTAATTTAAAATTAGTATTTCATGTTCTCGCAGTTGGATACAGTGTTGTTCTAAGTAAAACATCTATAAAATTATTTTAATTAAATAGTTGTAAGAAAAATTAATTTCATATTAACTAAGAGAAATGCATTAACTTTTAATACAAAGAGATATTGAGAATTGAGTAAAGAATTAAATTGTAGGGTGGATTTAATATCCTGTATTCAAAATATCATATCCTATATTCAAAATAAAAATTAAAACTACTTATGAGTATCGAAAAATATATTATTTGAAATAAAAACAAACTTTTGCTCAAACAAAAATAAATTAATTTATTTTCAATTAAAAAAAATATTTTATTTGTTATATGCACTATATCTAATAAGCATTAATTAAACGATAGAAATCCGTTAACATTTACTTGCGGGTAAAACATACTGAAAAATAGTCATTTTAATTAAATAGATTTAAGAAATGTTACTTACAAATGAACCAAGTGAAATGCATTAACTTTTAATTCTAAGACAAACTGAAAATTAAGTAAAAAATTAAATCGTATGGTAAATTTAATATTCTGTATTCAAAATAAATATCCAGACTACTTTTGAATATTAAAAAAATATCATTTGAATGAAAACAAACTTTTACGGAAACAAAATTAAATTAATTCATTTTCACTCTAAAAAAAAATATTTTATCTATAATATGCACAATCTATAATAAGCATTCATTAAGAGATAGAAATCCGTTAACATTTGCTTGCAGATAAGATATAACGAAAAATATTCGTGAAGTCGAAAGTTAACTTTTATATAAGTTTAATAAAAAAGCAAAATAATTTATGAAGCTAAAAGTGTTGATAAAATCATATTTTAAAGTAAAAAATAAAAACTTATACAAACTCATTGAATGTGCAGTGACTCGGTGCATTTCAAGAAAATTATTCATTTGGTTAGATTTTCAAAATATTATGATAATGAATCATTTTACCTAAATACTTTATATTCTTTCCTAATAAATAAAATGAAAAAATTTCGTAAATCGAAATAATATAATTTATGATTAGGTAAATCTTGAAAGCTTTAAACTAACAATTTTACAATTCTACATTTTGATTTCATAGTTTTTTGTGAGACAAATATCAAAATTACATTACTAAAATATACTAAAATTATAAGTAATGCATTTTAAATTTTTACTTTATGGAGCATTCAAATACTTTTATTCAAAATTTAACTTTATTACAGTTAATTTAAAATTTATATTTATTAAAGAAATGCATTTAACTTTGTGAAGAATGGCATGCACAATTTGTCATTTTTCCTTCAAACATATATGAATATCAAAAATCCATTTTCTTCTCATTCCTGAATATATATCTCAAGAAACAGTTTTCTCTATTTCTCCTCAAGGGAAAACAGAACTTTCCACGGTTTCAGTTACTGAGAAAGTTCGATACCAATCATAACCCTGCAGTCTTTTATCTAACGATTCGACACTTTCTGCTGACTTTAAATATTTATCGTGCAAGTTAATAATCTCCAAATAAGACATGCATGTGTACTTAGCAGGAGGAGGTATTTTATGATCTCGATGTCTTCCGATCAACACTTTTATGTGAAGAGATTTATTACAACAAGCTATTCTTTACTGAGTAAAAAATTGTTCTTTTTTATTATATCATCCTTACGTACGTGGGTGATGTATATGGAACATCTGTTATAGAAATATTTTTCTCTTAAGGAACTATTTTATTTTCTAACTGAATGTTTTTGAATTCTTCACATTGACAAGACAATATTTCTTTCATAATAGTAATCCTTTTCAGCGACCGAAAATATGGGGTAGACCCTCATTTCAGATCTGGTGTAAAAGTGTGATGTCTTTTATATTGAAATGTAGACTAACTATTTACGTATATTTGTCCTCTTTTGAAAGAAGGTTAAAAATTAATTTCGAAAAAATGGTCCTGTAAAATATCCTCATTCTAGATCTGGTGTTAAATTGTGAAATATTTTCTATTGACATGTAGACGAAATATTTACGTATATTTGTGCACTTTTGAAATAAGTTTAAAAAATAAATTCGAAAAAATGATCCTGTAAATTATATTCATTTCAGATCTGGTGTTAAACTCTGAAATATTTTATATTGAAATGCAAACCAAATGTTTACGTCTATTTGTGCTCTTTTGAATGAAGTTGAAAAAATAAATTCGAAAAAATGGTCCTGTAAAATATCCTCCTTTCAGTAATGGTGTTAAACTGTGAAATATTTTATATTGAAATGTAGACTGAATGATTACGTCTATTTGTGGTCTTTTAAAAGAAGGTTAAAAATTAATTTTGAAAAAATGGTCCTGTAAAATATTCTCATTCCAGATCTGGGGTTAAATTGTGAAATATTTTATATTGACATGTAGACTAAATGTTTACGTCTATTTGTGCTCTTTTGAAAGAAATTTAAATAATAGATTCGGAAAATGGTGCTATGAAATATCCTCATTTCAGATCTGGTGTTAAACTGTGAAAAGTTTTATATCGAAATGCAGACTTAATGTTTATGTCTATTTGTGCTCTTTTGAATGAAGCTTAAAAAGTAAATTCGAAAAACTGGTCCTGTAAAATATATCAGATCTGGTGTTGAACTGTGAAATATTTTCTGTCGAAATGTAGACATAATGTTTACTCTTATTTGTGCTCTTTTCAAAGAAGATTAAAAAATAAATTCGAAAAAAATGGTCCTGTAAAATATTTCAGATCTGGTGTTAAACTGTGAAATATTTTATATTGAGATGTAGACTGAATGTTTACGTCTATTTGTGCTCTTTTGAAAGAAGGTTAAAAATTAATTTTGAAAAAATGATCCTGAAAAGTATCTTTATTTCAGATCTGCTGTTAAACTGTGAAATATTTTATATTGACATGTAGACTAAATGTTTACGTCTATTTGTGCTCTTTTGAAATAAGTTTAAAAAATAATTTCGAAAAAATGGTCCTGTAAAAATATCCTCATTTCAGATCTGGTGTTAAACTGTGAAATATTTTATATTGAAATGTAGACTGAATGATTACGTCTATTTGTCCTCTTTTGAAAGAAGGTTAAAAATTAATTTTAAAAAAATGGTCCTGTAAAATATTCTCATTCCAGATTTGGGGTTAAATTGTGAAATATTTTATATTGACATGTAGACTAAATGTCTACGTCTGTTTGTGCTCTTTTGAAAGAAATTTAAATAATAATTTCGGAAAATGGTGCTATGAAATATCCTCATTTCAGATCTGGTGTTAAACTGTGAAAAGTTTTATATCGAAATGCAGACTTAATGTTTATGTCTATTTGTCATTTGAATGAAGCTTAAAAAGTAAATTCGAAAAAACTGGGCTGTAATATATCAGATCTTGTTAACTGTGAAATATTTTCTGTCATGTAACATAATTTTAATCTTATTTGTGCTCTTTTCAAAGAAGATTAAAAAATAAATTGGAAAAAATGGTCCTGTAAAATATTTCAGATCTGGTGTTAAACTTTGAAATATTTTATATTGAAATGTAGACTGAATGATTACGTCTATTTGTCCTCTTTTGAAAGAAGGTTAAAAATTAATTTCGAAAAAATGATCCTGAAAGGTATCTTCATTTCAGATCTGCTGTTAAACTGTGAAATATTTTATATTGACATGTAGACTAAATGTTTACGTCTATTTGTGCTCTTTTAAAGAAGTTTATATTCGATGTCCTATATCCTATCAGATCTGGTATTAAATGTGAAATATTTTATATTGAAGTTTACATGCTTACATTATTTTGATATTCTGAAAGAGTTTATGTTCATGGTTTTATAATATTTTCAAAATTTATTATAGGATTTTTTATTATCTTACCACATTTCAAATACTGATAACGATATTTTTGTATAAAAATAATTAGGCAAACTTTTATTTGCTTGAAAAAATTTTTTTTAATTTTCAGATAACTAGAAATTTTGATACCTAGCATAACCTTAGAACCATTTATTTAACTATTAAACTAATTCTGATTATTTTAAGCAATTATCGTACATGTTCATAATATCGGAATGAAGCTATGCATGTGTATCTAGCAGGAAGGGGATATCTTATGATTACTAAGTCTTTTGATTAACGAATTTAATTAAATAAATTTTGCAATTTCTTTCTTTACAACAGAAAATATGTTGGATTCTTAAGATATCCCTATCGCATGTGTGATGTATTTGGAATAATTTGTTATACTCATTTTTTATATTATTTTTGTCTTCTCCCTGAATGGTAGGTACATTTTTTACTTTGACAAGACAGTGCTAAGCTTGCATAGTCTTTCATTAACGAATTTAATCAAATAAATTTCACAATTTATTCTTTACAACACAAAATATATTGGATATTTACGATATTACCATTATATATGTGATGTATTTTTGACAATGTGTTATACTTACTCTTTCTCCTATAGTATTTTTGTTTTCTTTCTGAATTCCAGGAAAATTTTTCATATTGAGAAGACAGTGCTAATATTACATAGTCTTTAAGTATTGAAATTAATTAAATAAATTTTACAATTTATTATTTACAACGGAAAATATGTTGGATTCTTACGATATCACTATGACTTGTATGATGTATTGGGCAATGTGTTATACATATACTTTTTCGTAGAGGATTTTTTGTCGTCTTTCTGAATGGTAGGTAAATTTTTCATATTGACAAGACAGTCCTAAACTTACAAATTATTTCAATTAATTAAATAAATTTAATTAAATAATAAAATTAAATTAAATAAATTTTACAATTAATTCTTTAATACAAAAATATGTTAGATTCTTATAGTATCAC
>CM063510.1:131423907-131441407 GCA_032207245.1 Pardosa pseudoannulata
ATGATATATAAAAAAAAAATTCTATGATAAATGAACTAATAAGGAAAAAATATATTTCAAAGTAATTCGTTACCTGTTATTACTACTAAGCTGGTATTAAATTTGAAAACAAAATTAAAAATAAATTATGCTTAAAATATTAAATTGTTAACATCTGAGTTCTACATCACAGTATATATTTATAATTTTGAAAATGTACAGTATTTTTATTTAAACAATAAGAAGTGAATAATTTAAAAGAAAATTTAATGTTTTATTATCATTATTATTTTTAATTTTAATGCCACTTTTTCTATTATCCTTAACAATATATAGCACAACATACAAAATTTCTATCATGAATGAACTAATAAGGAAAATATTTATTTCAAAATAATTTGTTACCCGTTACTATTACTAAGCTTGCATTAAATTTGAAAAAAATTATGTTTAACGTATTAAATTGTTAATATCTGATAATTTTATTTGCTATTTATTGATTATTATATTATAAAATTTTTAACTTTTGGAGTTTGTGAAGTAATGGGAAATTTAGTAAATTCACATATTTAACGTAAACCTTTTATATTAACCTAAAAAAGATAAAAACTATTCAATAATCATGGCTACTGAAATTAAGAGAAATTTAATTATCTCCGAGGAAACTTCTATAAGTCAGCGTATCATTGATCATCTGAGTATCATTCGAGCGTTTGAAACAAGAGGAAATCGATTAGAATTGATTGAATTTCTGCCCTAATTCAAACAATCGAGTCATTTAAGTGGAATAATACAAACGCAGTTTTTCTTCAGTTTCAAAGGATTAGAAGTAAATTATCTATATTTTTTCATTAAAAAGGTACTTTTATTCATTTGAGAAACTGTAATATAAATTTTTTTTTTTTTTTAAATTTCGAATAAAATTTAATTTACATTTTTGCACTGAGTTACTTAAAAAATTTGTTTAAAGAAATATTTTTTAGATTATTATTTCTTAAGAGAACACATGTGGATAATTTTGAACAGTATAAACTGGTAAATTAATTTTGAAATTAACTGGAGTGTATTTGAGTACACATGTGTGTGATTTTAATCATAAGATATTAATATGTCTGGGATTTAATATGCTGTTTTTAAGGTAAATAATAGATATTAAATCTAACGTAATTACTTTATAATTAAACAATATTGAATTTACCAGAACAGATTTATCATTTTGCATGAAATGTTTTTTTTATCCTTCAATTTTCATGTCAGATTTTAATGTATTTGCATTCAAATTTTTAAATTAATTTTTTTATCAAATGTTGGAAGTAACAAAATTCTCATTGTAAAATACTAAATTAAACTAATAATAACAATAATTTTTTGAAAAGCTTATGCTTTTGTGAATGCGAGTTAAAATTAAATATGATCTTTAAAGGAAAAGTTGAAATATAGAACAGAAAATATTATTAAAAATATTTAATTTTTTTCTCGCTAATTTAGATATTTTTATTTAATTTTGTAAGTTAATTCCAGTTAATTCCAGTAAGTAATTTTTCACCATTCTTAATATATAAAGAATCAAAAATTTCTTTGAAGATGTTTTATAATTAAAAAAATTAACTTAAATTACATATTTCGAAAAGGAATAAGAAAGTTTTAAGAAAATTATTCGATATATTTGAATATTTTTTTGTTGTTGTTCAGTTCAATGATTGTAAATTTAATCACAGATCGATACACAAGTTGAAAATTACTCTTATTTAACATACTCAGGAAAAAAAAACTTTAATGTAAAAAATGTTCATGATATACTACAAATTGTTGAACATGTTTCTATTACTCTAAGACTTTAATTGTTTGAACTTACTGCTTTACAAGTTTCATAAATTTCTAATAGGTTGAAGCAAAGCAATTGTTTACATTACATTCTAAATTGGAAGCTCTGATTCGAAATCCTATATGTTTTATGCAGAGAAAAAATACATCACCAGTTAGAAATAAACTTAAAACGATAATAAAAAAAAAAACGCGTTAAATCTTAAAACAAGAAAGATATTCTAAATATTAAGTTTTCTGATAATGATCTCCGGTTAAATCAAAGCTTCTTTTCATGATTTTCTGTTTTCGGATGACGACTTAACATATTTCGGCTTTAAATTAATGGTAATTTGTAAAAGTTATGAAACGTGTATAGAATATTATTAAAGCTAAAGTAAGACATAATTGCTACTAGATTTGACATAATTGTTACTAGGCACCTGGATAATCTTATCATCTCTGTCATTCGTTTATATAAGTCTATATTAATTAAACTACCCAGTGAAAATGTACATGTTTGTTCTATTTTAACCCTCTTGCTGCTTTTTTTATTTTATCAAAATAGGCTTAAAAATTGAGTAATTTTTTTTATTACATATTAGAAACTTATATATATTTTAGAGTTAAAATATACAAAAAATTTTTGCAAAAGAGTTTTTTTTAATATAGAATTAGATCCTAAATAAAAGGTGTTCAGAATAATGAAATTGAAGAATAATAATATAAAAGCTAAATTTTGAAAACTAATCTTGGTTAAATTATCATTTATTTTATAAAAAACAAAATCAAAACATATATACTAATTAAAAAATATAAAAGACTTAGAAAACATTTATTAGAAATGAAGTCTTGTATGATAAATTTCGAAACAAGGCTCGAGGCAAAGTCCTACCTCGCAAAAAATTCACCAAATTCGCGTTTCTTTTCGAAGTTTTTGTTCCACCTTCTGTTTTTTTAACAACAGACAGCACTCTATCTACGAGGCTCTTTCTTGATGGGATTTGGGTGTATATGGCTTGCAAAGTGTCTAGCAGTTCGTCTCATGGGTCTATTACTGTCATGTACTGTTGGTCTCTTTTACTAATATTTGCAACATAACATTGTCAAAGTAAAGTTCAAAATAGTCCAAAACAGTTGCACTATTTTTCAAAGTGAAATTTAGTCCGGGATTTCCAATGAAAGGAAATGAAGCAGGAGCTGGTGGAATATTTTGTTTATAAATTTAGCACCACAGTCACACATTTTGAATAGAAGATGAATTTTCAGATTCATCACTATCCGCAGAGGTATCTAAGGAATTCTCATTAGTTTCCCTATAACTATCTTCAATATACTAGAAATCATAGTCAGAAGTGCTATCAGTGTCGGAAATATCGTCAAGAGTATAGGTTATATCACTTGCGAAACGCTTCTTGCCACACATCTTTCAGCTATGAAAAGCGCGCTCAAAATGCTACAAAAAACTCTTCTATATTTCTCAGAAATGTGGACACTTAAAGCCATCTGCTGGTTTACAACTAAATAAACAATTAAAAATCACAGTAAACCAAAATGAAAGAATAAACGGGGAAAGAGCGGGCTACACAGTTAAACAGAAGGCTGAAACGCATGCCCGCGGAAATCGTGGGTTGCGCAAATTTTGCTACATCTATGTTGCGAGTGGAAATCGCGGGATGAGCAGCGAGAGGGTTAAATGCACCGGTCTGGTTATAATATTGATTATATTGAGCACTCTAATTGAACACGTACGTACCAAGCATTTCTAAGCATGAAGATTGTCTACTCGCATCAGTCTTTTTAGCATTTCATACGAATAACATTTTTAATTCTTCATTCAAATTGTCGGAAAGAAATTGTTTTCTAAAAAGCAATTACCCGACTAAAATGCGTTTGCAACAGATATGTGATTGCAGAATTTCTGACAATTTTCAGCTTAAGACTCAATTTTTGAAATTACAAGAAATGGAACTACAAAAATCTAATACATTCAAAAGGATATTTATTTGGATATCTTCAATTTATTGAATTCTCATTTTGAATTTGATGAATTTAGGCAAAAAGATTATAAAATTAATGAATTTATACTGTCCTTACAGTTAGATATCTCTAAAGACTGATTCACGAGAAATGAAGCATAAAAGTCATTAAACCTTTGAAAAATATCATTTAAAATCAATTATTTTTTAGTTATTTTTCTTTCGTACTGTAAGAAAATGTAATATAAAATTTCGATTTCAATCGGGAAGAAATAAAAAAAAGGTTAGATTGAATAAAGAGCTGTAGAAAATTGATTGCTTGTTACATTCCTCAACTAATAAAATATTGTTCTCGAAAAGACTAGATCATTCATTTTTAATCATTTGAATAAAATACGAAACTACCTTTTTTATCATGCACCCTTTTAAATAATTTCCCATAAATTCGCGTGGTAAGATATATCTCTTCTTTTTTTATTTGATTCACGCAAATAAAAGCACATCAGGGATAGCCTTATATCTTACCCCGTCACAGACAGCAATTCTTATTCATCTCGCATTCATTTCATTTTACGTGACTACACTTATTGTCCTTATTTCTCCTTTAATTAAATTTTTCCGGGTCAAAAGTACATACGTGCCGTACGCAATACTAAATATTACATGCAATCCTTAAAAAGAAAAAAGTGCTCAATCGACTTGAAAAACCCGAAAACGCGCATCTTAACCATGGTTGCATCCCCCCCCCGACTGTGCATGCAACTTAATACAACGGGATGCGTGCGTCCGCGCTTGCGTGCATTGTTCAAGTGGCGTGATTTGCTGCAGCCATTCCAGCGGAGCAGCTCATCGAATGATTACCATGAATGAGATCGTGACCTCTAGAACATGAGTTCTAATTTGCGAAAATATACACTTGCTCTAGACTGGAAATATATTGGTTCAGATTAATAATCTTTACGGACGTACGGGAAGTACAGATATGCGTAAAAGCGTTCAGTCCGATTGCTCAATTGAAGAGGCTGTATTTATTGATATATCTTGAAGGAATATTGATTAGAATTTCCGAAATGCTTCTGTTTCTAACAATATGTATGTGCATACAAATTATTTATCTGCAGTGGCTCTTTATCAGAACAAATCTTTTCAAATTAATGCTCAAATTTCATAAAAAAAAGAAAATGCACAAAACATTATAATTATGCAAAAGATTAGAAAAAGTTACATAATAATAAATATTACACAAAGAATCAGTATTGATGCCTACAAATTTTCTCATATACCTAAATAGTAATTGAGATTGTGACCTCTAAAACATGAATTCTAATTTGCATAATTTTCAAATAAATCTACAAAATGAATAAAAAAGAAAATGCACTTGAATGAAAATGAAAACAAAGAAAAACAAAAATATAAACCAATAGAAATACAATAATACTAATATACTAATACTAATATACATAAATAACATCTATAATAATATTAATATATATTAATATAGTCTATATATATATATATATATATATATATATATATATATATATATATATATATACAATATTATAGTCTATATATACACAATGTTATAGTCTATATATAATAATACTTATATACAATAATACTAAGAATAGAAATACAAATACATACAAGCATACAAAGAGAATGGATTGTAATTATGTAAATGAATAGAAAACGTTACATAATAATAAATATTACACAAAAGATCAGTATTGATGCCTACAAATTTTCTCATATACTTAAATAATAATTGACAGGGTCACAAGGTCACGTTAGTAAATGTTTAGTTTTTGATGTTTCAAAGTAATATTTTCAATTAGCTAAATTTATATCTTGTCTTTAGCAATGAGTTAAAAAAAGATTGTGATTTCTAGAACATGAATTCGAATTTGCATACAAATTGTTTATCAGCAGTTACTGTTTATCAGAACAAATCTTTTCAAATAAATCTACAAAATGCATAAAAAATGCACTAGAATGAAAATTAAATACAAAGAAATACAAAGAAAAACCAAAATATAAAATAATAGAAATACAATAATACTAGTATAGTAATACTAATATGCAATAATAATATGCAGAATAACATTAATATATATTAATACATTCTATATATATATATATATATATAATATTATAGTCTCTATATATACAACAATAATATGTATAATAATATTAATATACAATAATACTAATAATAGAAATACAAAGAAATACAAATGAATACAAAAAAAGGCATTATAATTATGTAAATTATTAGGAAATGTTAAATAATAAGAAATATTACAAAATGGATCAGTAGTGATACCTACACATTTTCTAGTATTCTTAAATAATAATTGACAGGGTCACGGTGTTACGTTACTAAATGACTTGTTTGTGATATAACAATGTAATATTTTAAATGAGCTATTTTTATATCTTCTCTTTAATAACGAGTTAAAAAAACATTGTGGAGAAAAATTATCTTGAAATAAAATGGTGAATTTTATGAGTTGCTGCTGTTACAATACAAATTGAGTTCACTACCGACAGTAATATTTGGCATCTAATCTTTTAGAGATCTAAAAAAATTTATACAAAATAAAATTATGCACTAAGATTTTTTGTATAATTTACATATTGGTATACATATATTTTGTAACATCCATAAATGAAAACCATAAAAAGCATTAAAAATATGGATATAGATAAGGAGACATACCTGATATCCATTGAAGATCTAAAATAAAAATAGAATGTTTTAATGTTTTCTAAAATTGAAAATTTTACTTAGCATAAGCATTTATGTTTTAACCTATACTTCCATATTCATGGAAAGAAGTTGTACATTGTGTAAATTTTGAATTCAGTTAGATGTGTTTGTGTAAAATATTTAATAACAGTTATCTACTCTTTAAGCAACAATTGTGTCACAATATTCAATTTTTTAAATATCTATTTGAACAAAAGTTGCTTTTGAATGAGATTCAATTTGATTTTCTGTAACTAGTTTATATATTATTAACAGATGTTATAAAGTTTTATTATTACAGCAATGGAATTGATTTGAACATGGAATTGTGAAATCAAACTATAAAGTTCTGTATGATCTTTAAGTTGATGTGTAGCGTATATTAGTTGAACTGATATTATTAATACACGTTGCATTCCGTTTCATCATGCATTATGCAACAATTCCACCCCATTGTTGAAAATGTTTCATTTTAACAGATGAAAATATATGTATCCATACATTAAGTGGAATCTCAAGAATAATTAAGAAGGAAATCACAAACTTTTGAGAAACTATAGTAATATATATGAGCCTTTATCATCCTTAAAATATAATTCCTAAAACTAAGGCCTACCGGAAGCCTTTCCATCAAGGTGTGCTATATTAAAGAGATAATTTATATACTTGATAAAATCTGCTTAAGCCTTTGGAAGTTTGGAACCATTTAACCATGAAATAAATCATAAAATAATCTTTCTAAACTTCTCGAGAAGTATTAATACGCCATGGAATCGTGAAACCTCAAATAGCTCCTGTATTTTGTTTATATACTCCGTCATACCAATCATTTACTGCTGAATATGTTGACTGTTAAAATGTTTTGAAGCTGTTATGTGACACTTAGAAGGCAGTTTTATGTATTTCTGCATTTTAATGAAGGGTAATTTTAACTATTATTTGAAAAGTATGAAAGTGATATTGGAAATCACTTTATAGGAAATACATAAGAAAACCTTCCTGCTTTTTATTCTATGAGCATATGTTGATTATTCATTTTTACTAGTAATTGTAACATTCGTATGATATGTATTATAGTTTTAAGGATACGTTTTCAACAGACATTAACATACCCAATTACTTCAAAAACCTGAAATATATTGTAACAAATCATTTAATAGATATTTTAAAAATATGCATCACACCATATACTTGTGCCTCTAACTTCCTTTCATAACAATAGTATAATTTTTCGTAGCATGGAGATGAAAACACAAATATTTTTTTCACATATTTTTACATTATATGGAAATGTGTACTTTTTTTAACGAAGAAAGTTAGAGACAAAAGTGTATGATGTGAGTCATATTTTAAAATTATCTTTGAATCGATTTGGTGCAATATATATTGAGGTTTTTGGGGAAATTAGATCTCTTAATATCGGAGAAAAACTTATAAAATTGAAACTGTGATACACATCAAATGTATAATGCAGTTACTAGTAAAAATTCATTTTTAACGTATATGGCTAGGCAATATAGCTGGAAATTATTTCTAACTAGAAAGTGATTACGAATATCCTGTTACATTAACATATAATTTATAACCATATTACTACATATAATTCATCTAAATTCCTTTTATATAGTATGCATTCAAATTATGCTATCAGTACATATATTGGATTGAAAGATATTAACAAAACTTAATGTTACTGTTGAATTTAATTTCTTAAAACACATGAAACTAATTAGATGGTACATAGTTGAATTTTAGCCTTAAGAACATACATCCCTGAAAATTATCAAATTTTGTGAAACTTTGATTTTAAAAATCAAATACTCTGGAGTCCTATTAGAATCTTATATCTGCTTTTCTACCCCATCAACGATAATGTTTTAAAGCAAATATATATGTTTGATCTAAATGGTTAAAATATGAAAGCATTTGAGGTATGGCATAACTGTTACTTTTACTTTACTTTTAAATGTTGAAATTTAGTAGTATTTTATAGTAAATAATTTAATTTTAATAAAAGCCAATATATCTTAAATTTCAATCAATATTTTGAGGTATAACTTTAATAACTTTGAAGGAATAAAGGAATTTGAAATTCAATTATTAAACTTTGCAATTTTTAACGCTATTTTTATAAAGAGAAAATGTAATGTTATTTTCTGATACAAAAAAAAATCATTATTATTGAAAAATATCATTGAAAAAAAATCGAATAAAATATGACTCTAGTTAATAAAAAGTGAGTCGTCTAACAATATTCCTTAAAACCATTCTTAGAACACAGCATAATAACCAATTGCTTTTATTTTTATCATTTTACTGATTTTTTTTAAGTAAAATACTCTTTATATAGGAGAGTTATCAATAACCATGCAAAACTTTGCAACTGCTTTAGCATATTTATGATATTAAATTCTCTGTAACTGGAGAAAATACATTTACATTTTAAAAAGCATACCTAGTTTAATAAACAAAGAGATTCTCTAAAATGTTTAAAAATTAAATAAACGCAATGTACTCTGTAAGTTTCGAAAATACTAATTCTGTACAAAAATAATCGAATTGAAAAGTATTTGTGAGAGTGCAGCTATGTTTTTCATAAGGTTAGCGAAACTCATCTGCTCGCAGCACTCACACATTGTAGGTTGCATGCCCAAGTATTTTTTCGCGACTCTAGGAGGCATGTGGGGTGGCCAGTTTAAACAACTGCACTTAAACTTCAATAACTTTGAAGAGTTGTGATTGGTCACCAGGAGACGATTCAGGACCATGCTTGGAGTCCCGTTCGATCTGAACAGAGATGGGAAGACGACATCTGGACAGAGACGCATCTTGTACAGGACAATGGAACAACAGACGCATCAGCACAGGATAAAGGAATGACAACGAGTTGAAATAGTTTTTGGTGAAAACAGTAAAGGGTTGTTGGTGTACTTTAGAGACTTTGGCAATTTTTCTTTTTGGTGTAGCACGTAGAGTGATTCTTTTATTTTTTATTTTTTTATATTTCTTTTTAGCATTTTTCCTTATCTTTTCTTCTCACTAATATATATTTGTATTTTGTAATAGATAAGAGGCATTTTGCTATAATTAATATTAAAGATGATATAAATCAAACTTGGGTTATTATTTTAACGTAGAATAATGGATTTGAAGTAACAACAGCAATGTACCACAGCAGTATTAAAATAATAGTATAGGAAAAAACTCATTCTAGGGCAGTAAAAAATTATATTATTCTAAAATTGTCTTTTGATACGGAAGTGTGTTCTTGACTTGGTCTCTTTAAGAACATAAAATCATTCTTTGGTCAAAATCTATAATTTCAAATTTCTTTGTTTCCTTAGAACACTAAATATATTCGGAGGTAAGATGCCCACTAAGGTAATTAAATCTTAGCTATGTTTTAATATTATTTAAAATCTGTATAAATTTTATTAATTTAAAGCAGATTTATTCTTCTTAATGAATGGCCAAAATCTATAATTTCAAATTCCTTTTTTTCCTTAGAACACCAAATATATTCGAAAGTAAGATGAATACTAAGTTAATTAATTCTTAGCTATGTTTTATTATTATTTGAGTTCTGTATATATTTCATTAATTACAAAGCAGATTTATTGTTATTACTGAATGGTCAAAATCTATAATTTTGAATTCCTTTTTTACCTTAGAACACCAAATATAGTCGAAGGTAAGATGCCCACTAAGGTAATATAAATATAAATACTTATAAAATTCTAACAAAACTAATTACAAATAGCAGATATACTAACAAAAATACAAATACTAACAAAATACTAATTCTGTATATCGAACTGAAATTTATTAAAATAATAGTATATGTAAAAAAACTCATTACAGGGCAGAAAAAATCATATTATTCTAAAACTGTCTTTTAATGCCGAAGTGTGTTCTTGAATTGGTTTCGGTAAGAACATAAAATCATTGTTTGGTCAAAATCTATAATCTCGAATTCCTTTGATTTTTTAAAATACCAAATATATTCGAATGTAAGATGCCCACTAAGGTAATTAATTCCTCGCTATGTGTTAATTTTATTTAAGTTCTGTATATATTTCATTAATTACAATAAAAATTTATTCTTCTTACTGAATTCTGAAAATCTATAATTTCGAATTCCTTTGTTTCCTTAGAACACCAAATATATTCGAAAGTAAGATGTCCACTAAGGTAATATAAATACAAATACTAACAAAATACTAAAATACAAATACTAACAAAATACTAATGCTGTACAAAAATCATCGAATTGAAATTTATTAAAATAATAGTATATGAAAAAGAAAACTCATTATAGGGCAGTAAAAAATTATATTATTCTAAAATTATCTTTCGATACCGAAGTGTGTTCTTGATTTTGTTTCAATACAAACATAAAATCATTCTTTGGTCAAAATCTATAATTTCGAATTCCTTTGTCTCCTTAGAACACCAAATATATTCGAAAGTAAGATGCCCACTAAGGTAATTAATTCTTAGTTATGTTTTAATATTATTTAAGTTCTGTATAAATTTCATAAATTACAAAGCAAATTTATTCTTGCCATGTTACTGAAAATGGACACAATTAAAAAGCTAAAATTACTTAAACAAATTTATTGCTATATACAGTGATTTTTCCAGCCGCATTTCGCTTTGAATTATACCCCACGATATTTTCAGTTGTTGTTCCGAAGATTACCTTTCCGTGAATACTGCAGGAATAAATGCGTCCGGCTTTCTTTTATGCTTGAAAAATGTGCAATAAAAGAAGCATTTATTCTTAAAAACTGTCATAGAAAACTGCACTTAAGAATAAACTTATAATGCCCCTGGGTGTAACAAATCCTAGTTTCCTATTCAGGTTTCGCTCTGTATCACGTTTCAAGTGACAAGCTGAAAGTGAATAGATGTTTGCTCTCTCCCATTAATAACTGAGAATATTCCATAAAGACAACATGCGACTGTGAAAGATAATCTTTAACTGAGTTATAAATGAAAACATTCAGTAATTTTTAGCATTAAATGTCCTACATAAAATTTCATTTGAGATATTGCTTAAGCCCAATGAAAATATTTTTATGTGGGTTTGCAACGTATAAAAATATGGAAATTTGAGATGTTTCCAGCATAAATAAATACGAAGAGAAATAGGTATTTATATTAAAAGATTCTTTCAGGAAAATAAGGACTAATAAATATAAAGCATAATACGATATTTAAATTTCAAAATATAAAATATTGGATATTCAAATATTTATTGAATTTTACCACAAAATATTTATGTCAACACGATATATTATGGTGGAAATAATTCACATCATTGAAATTATTGTCGAATATTTATAAAAATAAATTTCCCCTTCTGAAATTCATGTCAATGGAGATTATCATTTTGTTCACAATATCCTATCTAGATCAAATGATTTTGAGTGCACATTTCTTAACTAACAAAAGAAAATCTTAATAATCATGATAATAAATAAATCAAGATAAGCTTTTTTATTTTTCATAAAATTAAAGGTAAAGATCAATATGAATGTGGGAAAAATATTTTAAAACTAATTTTGCTAAGAAAAGCTGCAAAATATTCAGTTATGTACTTTACTAAGCATATAAACTATCCTTTATAGCCTTATGTAGTTTGGAATTAATAACTTCTGTAGTAAGAGAATATTTTTAAAAGTTTGAATTCGCTTCACTCTTTAATTTTTTTAACCAATGTACAAAAATATAAATAAATAAGCAATGTAATTTATAAACAAGTGGCTGAAATTCCCTTACATACTTCTAATATACATAACATAAATAGTAAAAATAGACTTTTCATAAACTGCTTATAGCAATGTAATTTTATTGAAACACTGATTACTGTTCCGATATTAGATTGGTTCATTATTTATATCGATATTTACGATTTTTTTGGGGGGAGGGTAGCTGTATTAAACTTAAGACTCTATAAATTTAAAATTGTGACTTTTGCCTCATCTGTATACGAAGAATTGCAAAAAGCAAATTATATATTTTGAGGTAAGGAGAGGTGTTTAAAATGAAGATTCAATCAAAAATAGCCCGTAAAAATCATCAGTTAAATTGTCCGAATTTTCCTCTTTTCAATGTTCATAAAAAGTGTGACGAAATATTTAGATTGTAAGAGTATGTCTCACGAAACCTAATAATTGAGAACGCCTGTGTTAAACAGGATTTTCAATTCGTAATTTCAGGATTGTTAACACTCTATATGCATGCACTAACAAAAATAAGAAACAAGAATATTAAAAAATTTAAAATAAGTGAATAAAAATGAACATCATAAATGTAGAAATTTACATCAAAAACTTTTAATGAAAACTCCTTTTATTTCAAATAGAAAAATCAATATAATCACAAATATTTTAACAAATATAAAGATATACATTAATATCCATTCATCCGTTTGTTTTATAGACTCACAAACCTACACATACTCACACACATATATACAGGTTGATTACAATTAAAGTCACATTCAAAAAATAAACGCTACCGTAAAATAAAATTGTACGGCATAAAAAAAATTATATATATATTCATGGTATAGTAATAGAAGGCATTATAAGCAAACCCTACATGTCCACACACACATAAGTGTAAATAAATAAATATTTATATATATATACATGTATGTATATATGTATGTGTGTATATGTCTATGTATATTTATATGTATGTATATTTATATGTATGTATGTATATGTATGTATGTATATATATGTATGTATGCATATATATGTATGTATGTATATATATGTATGTATGTATATATATGTATGTATGTATGTATGTATGTATGTATGTATGTATGTATATATGTATATATGTATGTATATATATATATATATATATATATATATATATATATATATATATATATATATATATATGTATGTATATATGTATGTATGTATATATATATGTATATATGTGTGTGTGTGTGTGTGTGTGTGTGTTTAAAGAGAGAAAGAGAGAGATGTATCAGGAAAATTTATGTCAATTTTCTTAAGAATTTTCAGCTCAGAATGGATATTAAATTTAATGTTCATATCTCTCAATCAATAATATATAACCTGATCAATAAGGGGATAACTATAAATTATTAAATTAATCATAAGATATTGAAATGTTTTTGCAGAAACTATACACAATATGATTATAATCTGAATTTATGCGTAAACAGAATATCTGAAATCCATTTCCCCACTGGAATATAGAATATTTTTCTTTTTTAAAAAAAGGGGATTTTTTATATCTCTGAAACCTTATACAACTGCAAGTTATTTATTCTAACTATTTCTTACATTTCGGTTTGACGATAAAATAAATCCTAGAACAGAGTTTTCTTTGTAAAGAAAAGTTTTAACCATTCTTTTACACTAGAAAGCATCTAAGTATTATGTAGGGAAATTACCGTAAATAAAAGGCCACTTTTTGAGTTTTCCCTTACCAAGCCTTCACAGATAAAACAGGTACTCGCAATCATCGATCCATCTAACTAAAAATAGAAGAAAATTACTATCCAGAACACTAAAGTAACCGGAGTACGAACAAGAAAACTTGGAAGCATCCATTTGCTAAAGGCTACATACTGCAATAATTGCAGTACATCGGATGGTAAAGATATTCCAGTTATGGAGAGTTTCCCATTTCCTCGAATCTAGATGCCTCGGAGGTAACTGCTCAGTATGTGTTCGAGTGCTCGCGAAAAAATAAATAGATTTTGATAGCGAGGGAGGAAAACATTTTTAACGAATAAATAAAATGATATCACTTTATCTGGAATTTTAAAAACTTGAAAGTATCGCCATAAATACGATGAGAAATTTTATACATTTTTAAACTTTTTACACTTTCTAGCAAAAATATAAAAATGAAATCTTCTAAGGTATTTCGTCATTTTCTTGTATCTTATTTGACCATTTTTTTGCAATACATTTCGTTTTATGTTTTTACAATTTCTTCTAGACTCATGGAATTAATAAATACTTTGACTTTATGTGTAGAAGATATCATATATATAAAATACCAAAATTTATTAAATTTGGAATATTGAATCTTAAAATTGCGTTACAATAACATATATTTTGATACCTATACGTGACTCAGTTTGATAAAATTGTTATGTTTCGCATCATAGTTATGTATCCTGCAGTCCAGTAATCAGTGTTTGAGTTTATACTCAAAATATAAATTTTAATATAAAATATCTAAATTCATTAAACTTTGGAAATTTTATCTTAAAATAGCATTACATTAACTCATATTTTGATACCTATACGTGACTCAGTTTGATAAAATCGCTATGCTTCACTTCTTAGTCCCGTATCCTGCAATCGAGTAATTAATGTTTGAGTTTATACTGAAAATAAAAATGTAATATAAAATATCAAAGTTTATTAAACTTTGAATATTGTATCTTAAAATAGCATTACAACAACATATTTTGTTACCTATACGTGACTCATTTCGGTAAAATTGTTATGTTTCACTTCTTAGTCCCGTATCCTGCAATCGAGTAATAAATGTTTGAGTTTATACTGAAAATAAAAATGTAATATAAAATATCAAAGTTTATTAAACTTTGAATATTGTATCTTAAAATAGCATTACAACAACATATTTTGTTACCTATACGTGACTCATTTCGGTAAAATTGTTATGTTTCACTTCATAGTTATGCATCCTGCAATCGAGTAATAAATGTTTGAGTTTATATTCAAAATAAAACATTTTAATATAAAATATCAAAATTTTTTAAACTTTGAAAATTTTATCTCAAAATAGCTTTACAATAACTCATATTTTGATAGCTTTACGTGACTCAGTTTGATAAAATTGTTATGCTTCACTTCTTAGTTATGAATCGTGCAATCGAGTAAACATTGTTTGAGTTTATACTCAAAATATAAATTTTGATGAATAGAAAAGTAGATTTTATTTTTTAGCTTCCTGTGTTATTTTCCCTTTAATAAGAAAAATTTCCTGTGTATTTTTAAATCAGCTCCAGGATGGTTTCTCTTTTTATTTTGAATTTTTAAATTAATTGCATTTTGTTCTAAAAATAGTATAAGAACAAAGCTTGTACCAAATAGAAATTCTAAGTTGGTTTTAATATTTTACAATCTCATGAAACTATTTAGGTTCAGAAAAATTTTCAGATGCAGTAAAATATTAAAACAACACTTTAATAGTGATAAAGCACAGCAGAAAAGAATTAAACACTCTACTGCTTGTTGCATAGACGCCAATTATTCATCAGCGAAATTTTCAAAATTAAAATACTTCATTTACATTAAATACAATCGAAAAACTGATAATGATCTATGTACTAGAGAGGGCTAGTTACAATAAGTCTCAAGTGAATTGTGAATACTAGTAAATACTATTGTCAGGAATTGGAAACCTAGAGACTCCTACTATTAAACAGTTTAGAATCGTTTTTAAGGAATAGGTTTCTATATAATTAACTCACGAGTATCAATAAATTACACTATAACGTTCCAAAAGAAAGGGGAAAAAAGTTTTATTTACTTTTCTGAAAATTTCCAAAGGTTTCTTTCAATACGAGTTGTTATTGACATTTTTACCAATTGAAAAATGATTGAACCCTTACAAATAAAAAAAAAATTACAAATTAAAGAAAAATTGTTCATTCTGTTATCAAAATTTTGAGTGCAATGAGTAACTATGTAACCATTTTTACTCAGAGCCACACTATTGTAATGACAGAATTTCACAAAATACATCTGCTACCATTTTATTAAAGCATTGCATGATATTTTTAAAAGCATGATTATATATACGTATGTGTGTGTGTGTGTGCGTGGGTAAATTTAAGCCAAAATGTTTTCTAGCGGTCACTGTAAATAATACATCACTTAATTTGAGTCAAACATTGGCATTCTTTAAAATAATTTATTGATAGTGAATTCTTAAAATTTACATTTCTGAGAAAGAGATAACCAATATCTGAGCAACAGAGATATTGGTTATATTTTTCTGGGTTGCTGATGTTTCAATTATATGTTGCTTTTTCTCTAAAAATTATTAAACTTTTAAAAATAACGAAACATTAATATCGTATTTCGAATATTCTTATACACTTGCACACAAAATTTTTATCATTATTAAATATATTATTTATAGGAGAGAAAAGTATTTTGGATATAATATACTAATTTTTTCTTTAAATATAAATATATCTATTTTAATGATTTTTTTTAATTATTGCTGTTGTATTCAATGTAAACGGAGTATTTTAGTCTCTAAAATATTCTGTTTAGAGCGTAAAATCTATATTACAATCTGAATATAACGTATTTTTACTTCACATGACACCACTAGATGGCAGTAGTGGTTCCCTACTAAAATAACCCCTTACCTTGAAAAATGAAAGTCACTTTGTACTTGACAAAGTAATAGCAAATTGGAATTCTTATCAAGCATAAAACAAAATAAAAGAAAATTTAATAAGTTTACAAATAGGTATGGTGTTTTAATATTGGTTTTTAATTTATATTTCTTTAAAAATTAATTATATTCTGAAAATTTTTACTTAATGAGAGATTCATGTTGTTTACGATATTTTTAATCTTAGAAATGAAGAACATACAGAGAAAACTTTTTATAAGTTGAGATAAATCTCTAATTTTTTAAAATCTATTTTGTTCTTCTTGTCACTTACATTATTAAAGAAGTGATTAATAATCCTCGAAACTCATATAAATCCCAGCATAACAAATTTTCTCTTCTCGCTTTCCAGACCTTTTAATGAGATCTTTATTAGGAAATCCTTCAAGCAATCTTTATTAAACTTCACCATCATAGTTGATCGAACATTAAAAATGGCCGGTAAGAACCAGATTTCGGAAAATAACATGCGAGATTGAATATTTCTGATTAATTTAATCAACATCAAAAGTGAATAGCAAGATTCGTGAAACTCGTGAGG
>CM063510.1:131446407-131448907 GCA_032207245.1 Pardosa pseudoannulata
TGACTTTTGAAAAAAAAACTATATTTTTGAGATGAAAGACATTCATTTAATAAAGAAATATCACGAAATGAACACGGTTTTGATGGATTTATGGGACTAAAAAATCATAAAACATTTTCTGAAACAGTTGTACTTACGAGCAAAGTTAAAAAAAAATCACATCGACACATGTTGTTTTTTGAAAAATGTGGTCTCTCAATAAGAACGGAATGTTCGCGAACGCGCCTCCATTCCGTGCACGAAATTCACTACTTTATCAATTTTTTGGAAGAAGGTTACTTCAAAAACCACTTAACTTGAACAAACAATAAAATAGAAAGGTCAAAAGATCAACATAAAAAGTCTTCCATAAACCTCAAACTAATTCTCATACTCAGCAAAGAGGAAACTATTTCTTTTTCTGCTATTTTTTTCTTCTTCTGAATTCATGCTAACAGTAAAAGCCCGGGCATCGCTGAGAAAATTCCTTTCCTCGTTATTGATTTTTCCTTACTTCCTCTTTATTTTACATTTGTGATGTTTCTTCCTATGTTGATAATAGAAACTTCCCTTTCCTTGTTTTCTTTGTTATTAATTATGACCATGATTTTGACGCAAGGATGATAAAATGTATCGTACTGCGCATTTTATTGATACACAAATAATTCATATTTACCTTGCTCATTCTAATTACTTGTATGCTTGATAATAGAAACTTCCCTTTCCTTGTTTTCTTTGTTATTAATTATGACCATGATTTTATCGCTAAGTATGATAAAACGTATCATACTGCGCATTTTATTGATACACAAATAATTCATATTTTGCCTTGCTCATTCTAATTACTTGTATTCTTCATAATAGAAACTTCCATTTTCTTGTTTTCTTTTTTATTAATTATGACCATGATTTTGTCGCTAAGGATGATAAAATGTATCATACTGCGCATTTTATTGATGCCAAAATAATCCTTTTTTACCTTGCTCATTCTAATTACTTGTATGCTTGATAATAGAAACTTCCATTTTCTTGTTTTCTTTGTTATAATTATGACCATGATTTTGTCGCTAAGGATGATATAATGTATCATACTGCGCATTTTATTGATACACAAATAATTCATATTTTGCCTTGCTCATTCTAATTACTTGTATTCTTCATAATAGAAACTTCCATTTTCTTGTTTTCTTTTTTATTAATTATGACCATGATTTTGTCGCTAAGTATGATAAAATGTATCATACTGCACATTTTATTGATACACAAATAATTCATATTTATCTTCCTCATTTTAATTACTTGCATGCTTGATAATAGAAACTTACCTTTCCTTGTTTTCTTTGTTATAATTATGACCATGATTTTGTCGCTAAGGATGATATAATGTATCATACTGCGCATTTTATTGATACACAAATAATTCATATTTTACCTTGCTCATTCTAATTACTTGTATGCTTGATAATAGAAACTTCCATTTTCTTGTTTTCTTTTTTATTAATTATGACCATGATTTTGTCGCTAAGTATGATAAAATGTATCATACTGCACATTTTATGGATTCACAAATAATTCATATTTATCTTCCTCATTTTAATTACTTGCATGCTTGATAATAGAAACTTACCTTTCCTTGTTTTCTTTGTTATAATTATGACCATGATTTTGTCGCTAAGGATGATATAATGTATCATACTGCGCATTTTATTGATACACAAATAATTCATATTTAAATTTGCTCATTCTAATTACTTGTATGCTTGATAATAGAAACTTCCATTTTCTTGTTTTCTTTGTTATAATTATGACCATGATTTTGTCGCTAAGGATGATATAATGTATCATACTGCGCATTTTATTGATACACAAATAATTCATATTTTGCCTTGCTCATTCTAATTACTTGTATTCTTCATAATAGAAACTTCCATTTTCTTGTTTTCTTTTTTATTAATTATGACCATGATTTTGTCGCTAAGTATGATAAAATGTATCATACTGCACATTTTATGGATTCACAAATAATTCATATTTATCTTCCTCATTTTAATTACTTGCATGCTTGATAATAGAAACTTACCTTTCCTTGTTTTCTTTGTTATAATTATGACCATGATTTTGTCGCTAAGGATTATAAAATGTATCATACTGCGCATTTTATTGATACAAAATAATCCTTTTTTACCTTGCTCATTCTAATTACTTGTATGCTTGATAATAGAAACTTCCATTTTCTTGTTTTCTTTGTTATAATTATGACCATGATTTTGTCGCTAAGGATGATAAAATGTATCATACTGCACATTTTATGGATTCACAAATAATTCATATTTATCTTCCTCATTTTAATTACTTGCATGCTTGATAATAGAAACTTACCTTTCCTTGTTTTCTTTGTTATTAATTATGACCATGATTTTGTCGCTAAGGATGATATAATGTATCATACTGCGCATTTTATTGATACACAAATAATCATTTTTTTACCTTGCTCATTCTAATTACTTGTATGCTTGATAAT
>CM063510.1:131453907-131483907 GCA_032207245.1 Pardosa pseudoannulata
CAAGATATCTACTTGTCTAAATAATTCCTCCATACTCCTAGTTGAATAATTACATATATATAAGCTATTATGCCATACAATTTTTGAATTTTGTTGCCATACAAGGTACGTAATTTTGCAAAAGGAAAATAAAATTTCTATGTCATAATTACTTTCTTACTATTTTTATTTTCCTATATATTGATAAAATTATTTTAGTTTAAAGTTAACTAGTAAATTCTAAACAGTATATTAAATAAGCTCCAGTATTTACAAGGTAAATTTAAACTAGGTTACAGCTTAGAGATTAAAATAAAAGTCGCAATTTGATAACAAATATGGCTTCAAAATACAATAGAGTTACACTCAGCGTTGATGATGCGTTTTATGACGTATGCTGTTATTATGCCATACAATTTTCTAATTTTGTTGCCAGACAAAGTACGTAATTTTGCAAAAGAAAAATTAAAAAGCTATTTCATAATTAATTTTCACTATTTTTTTTATTTTTTACTTATTAATAATTTGTTTTATTTAAAGTCATCTAGTAAATTATAAATAGTACAATAAATAAGCTCCAGTATTCACCAGGTAAATGTAAATTAGGTTAAAGCTTAGAGCGTAAAATAAAAGACACGATGTGGAAACAAATATAGTTTTCATAATACAATATAATTAAGTTCAACTTTGATGTTCCTTTTTATAACTAATGGTGTATGTATGAATACAATTTCCGTATTTCACTGTACTTAAATTAATACTTTTGGTCCTTTCTTTAAAAAGTCTAGCTATGTCACTGCTAGACATTTACTAGTCTAGCAATATATACATATACTATACATAATCTATAAGTATAACATAAGTATAACATGTTAAACGAAGTATAACATTGTTTATCAGCATATACATGTAATAATTATTTCCTCTAGTCACTATAATTATATATCTCCTATTGCTTTTACTTGCCTAGCCTACTGGACAAGAAGAAGCCTAATTAGCTTAGCAGTAATTGCAGGCGGCCCACATTGAAGAGAAAGGCAAAAATCTAATTAAAACCTTATTTTAAATCTGCTAAAACGGATATCTTTACAAGTCAACGACAGACAAAAGAAAGAATAATAATCGGTCTGCTGGAACACAGGTGCAACAGAAAGAATTCCCAAGGGAGAGGAAACTTAGTAAAAGAATTTAACTGATAAGATCAGAAAAAAAGTGGAGCCATTTGCAGGCGACAGCTGGAAAAATTGTTGAATGGACAGAAAACATTCAGAAATGTATTGAAAGAATTTTAAGTCAATGACACTCTTTTGATTAAGACATTTAGAAGCTGGATAAAAGATTTTAAGGAATTAGAATGGTCGAGAGGAGATTTGTTAAGGAAATATTAAAGTGAAATAATTTTGATATATTAGAAACATATACATAACATATATAATATATAAGTATAACATAACATATACATATACATAAGTGTATGTATGAGACAGTCTGGGGAAAAGTGAAAATACATCGATATAAATCATCGATAATAATGCATTTTAGAAAGTTAAAAAAATAAATCTTTTAATGGAGAAATAGAATAAAAGAGAACCAAGTTTATAACAGAGGCAATTCACTTATTTCGAAAATGTTCAAAGCATTATCGAAGTATATTATTTATCTCGAACGAATTCAAACCAGTTGCTAAGATATTCCATAAATCTTTACTCGAACTCTTATTATTTCCCAAATGCCGCATTTAATATGATTAATTGTTATTCCCTCCATTGTCGTTTTCGGTGAATGTAGCGGCAACAACTGCAATAGAAGAGACGATGATAAAATGAGAAAAAACGCAGTCCCTAGCAGACACAATGGCAGAATCAGAAATATCTTCATTTGCTTCAAAGTGTTCATTCAAAAAACCTTTTAGACCTAAGTACTTCGACGATTGTTATCCCCCAGTCACCGAACTCCCGTACAATGGGAGATAAATAAAAAAGAGAATATAAAAAAAAACTGAACCAAAGCTAGTTCCTTCTGGGACAATAGTGTCAGACTAAAATGCTAGTTTGCAAGTTTGGTTTGATAAATAACAAGGCGTGCAATCACTTCCCGATACCAAACAGTAATGGGTCTTTTCTGCAGTGAAAGGCATTTAGAATTTTTCTCCCAGCTCCAGCTCTCTTTTTTCTTTGTATTTTTTACGAACTTTGCCAAATCTAAAATGAAATATTCTTCAGAACTTTGTTGTCAAGTACTTATAGAATCGTATTAGGGCTGAATATGTTTCAAAGCTTTTACCCCGAACGGCGGTCTTCGGCTTGATCCCGATTTAATGGTGTTTCCTGAAAAACTATAGCTACAAAAATGGAGAGAAATTTATTTTAATAGGTGGATAAAGAACTGTCACTTAAAACTATTCGGATTTAGTAATTTACATAATTTGTCTATATATACGTACTAGCATATAGCCTGTCATATGACGGGATCAGTAAAATTTTTAATTTTCCAGAATTGTAAAGAACAGTCACTTAAAATTATCCAGATTGAGTAATTTACATATTTTGAATATGGATACATACTAGCATATACCCCGTCACACGACGGGATCAGTAAAATTTTAAATTTTTCAGAATGTTAAAGAATAGTTACTTAAAATTATTCAGATTGAGTGATTTGCATATTTTGAAGATTATATATATATATATATATATATATATATATATATATATATATATATATATATATATATATATATATATATATGTACTAGCATATATCCATATATCCCGTCATATGACGGGATCAGTAAAATTTTTAAATTTCCAGAATTGTAAAGAACAGTCCCTCAAAATTATTCAGAATAAGTAATTTACATACTTTGAATATATATACATACAATCATATATCTCGTCATTTAACGAGATCAGAAATTTTTTTTAATTTTTTAGAAATGTAAAGAACAGTCACTTAAAATTATGCAGATAGAGTGATTTACATACTTTGAAGATATATACATACTAGCATATAGCCCGTCATATGACGGGATCAGTAAAATTTTTAATTTTCCAGACTTGTAAAGAACAGGTACTTAAAATTATTCAGATTTAGTAATTTACGTACTTTGACTATATACATACATACTAGCATATATCCCGTCATATGACGGGATCAGTAAAATTTTTAATTTTCCATAATTGTAAAGTACAGTCACTTAAAATTATTCAGATTGAGTGATTTACATACTTTGACTATATATATATATATATATATATATATATATATATATATATATATATATATATATATATATATATATATATTATATATATATATATTAATATATATATATATATATATATATATATATATATATATATTTTTATATATATATATATATATTTATATATATATATTATAATATATATATATATATATATATATATATATTTATATATATATATATATATATATATATATATATATATATATATATATATATATGACGGGAGCAGTAAAATTTTTAATTTTCCAGAATTGTAAAGTACAGTCACTTAAAATTATTCAGATTTAGTAATTTACATACTTTGACTATATATATATATATATATATATATATATATATATATATATATATATATTATATATAATATATGTATATATATTAAATATATATATATATATATATATATATACTTTGATATATATATATATATATATATATATATATATATATATATAATATATATATATATATATATATAAAATTATAGATATATATATATATATATATATATATTATATATATATATATATATATATATATATATATATATATATATATATATATACTAACATATATTCTGTCATATGACGGGATCAATAAAATTTTTAATTTACCAGAATTGTACAAAACAGTCAGTTAAATTTATTCATATTGAATGATTTACATATTTTGAATTTATATACATACTATCATATATCCCGCCATATGGGAGCAGAAAATTTTTTAAATTTCCAGAATTGTAAAGAACAGTTACTTAAAATTATTCAGAATAAGTAATTTACATACTTTGAATATGTATACATACTAAATTAAATCTCGCCATATGACGGGATCAGTAAAATTTTTAATTTTCCAGAATTGTAAAGAACAGTCACTTAAAATTTATCAGATTGAGTGATTTACATACTTTGAATATATATACATACTAGCATATATCCCGTCATATGACGGGATCAGTAAAAACTTAATTTTCCAGAATTGTAAAGAACAGTCACTTAAAATTATTCAGATTAAGTGATTTACATACTTTGAATATATATACATACTAGAATATAGCCCGTCATATGACAGGATCAGTATAAAGTTAATTTTCCAGAATTGTTAAAAAACATTCACTTAAAATTATTTAGATTGAGTGATTTACATACTTTAATTGTATATACATACTAGCATATAACCCGTCATATGATGGGATCAGAAAAATTTTTAATTTTCCACAATTGTAAAGAACTCTAGAAAACACATAAAGAAATGGGGTTTTTTTCTTAGAAGTATCTGGTACAAGCTCAATAATTTGTTTATCTTCATGCTCCTATAATGTCTCCGATCGGTGAATGCAGTTTAGAATCACGTTAAATTCATTTATAAAGATAATTCAAATTTTCTTATTTACGTCGAAATTATCTTTAAGTTCATATCAAATTTTTGGACAGAGTAATTAATGGAAGTAATCGAATGAAGCAATTATTTACACTACACCCTGGAGAATTTGTTGTTAATACTGGTGATAAAATTTTCATTGCAACAAAAAAATAGTTAATTAAATTGTAAATTATCTATATGTGTCTAATTTTTTTATTTAACACGAATATAAAAGAAAATTATTTATGTAATATCTAAGTTCAGTGATAAAATGTATGAAAATAATGTAGACGTTATTTAAATAATTTCAAATAAGAATTCATTAAAAGAGATGGTTAAAGGAATGACGTAATAATCCTAAAAAATAAATGTTTCTTTTGCCTAGTTATGGGATAAATTAATAAATTTAATCACCTGTTCTTAACCCTCCTAGTGGAACACACAGGGGAAAAAGTCTCCAAAAAGTACGCTAAAGTTTTATTGTGTCAGTGACCAAAGTGTTCTATGATTTTTTATTTCACCCTTTGCCCCACCCTCGTTATTGTCCCTTTACTTCCGGTTATAAATAGATATATAAATAGACATTATTGATTGTTAATTTGTAATACACATAAAGCTCGTCAAGTCTCGAAGATCATCACATAAGAAATAATGTGTTCTAAAAGTACGAATAAAAAAATTTTTTTTGAGAATTATTTTTATTTTTTTACTAAAGTCATCCAAGATATTTCAGTGGTGCAATTAGAGATACATCTGTTACTGCAAGCGAAATATTTCGAAATAGAGATTGACAAAGCCATGAGAAGCTATCAGCGTCTTTGTTCCTCAGAGAGTAGGGGTGCATCCCTCAATAAATGTCAGTCAAAGAGGGGGGCAGTTCCTAAACAATCTACCTGACCCTCCTACCTCATAGTTTCATGGGGGGAAAGCACTGTCATAAATGTACAATACATCTATTTTTGGAACGTTTTTGGAGGTCGAAAATTGTATGTGACAGCTGGCGGAATTGTACGTGCAAACCGCTTAGAGGGTTAACCGGGAAAGTAGGGATTGAAAAAATGGCATTAAATGCTAGAAAAAGGGAGAAGGGTGAATTTAAAACGTTGCTAACATTAACTCATAAAGAATCCAATATGGATGCCTTTATCCATTCCATGTCCAACCGCTTCATACATTCGAGGACAGGCGAACAGATAGTTTAGGCTATTAGTATATAGGGTATTTCTTTGAACTGATTTTTTCTCCTGTAAAATATTATACAATATGCAGTTCTGTCTTTCAATAAGATTGCATAAAGATTATAATATTGAGAAATAGAAAAAAAATATATTTATAGCTATAACAGAGCACATTCGAATCTGCACGTATTTCTCAAAAGTTAAGAAAACTAATAACATATCTAACTCAAAACTTAAATGGTTTGTTAAATCATAAAGTATAATAACCAAGATAAGAGAAAATGAGTTTTTATTTAAAAGCAAGTTTTGCAATGGTGAAATATCTAAAAGTAAGCATTGTAAAATTTTATTATATTTAAAACTATTACATATCTTTGCAATTTTATGTTAATGGAAAAAAATAATTTCATGTTTTACTTAGTGTGCATATATTACTTGAGATGGTTAAAATAAATAATTTATTTCGACTAGAGTCTGAAAAGAATTCTTCTAATTTTATTCCAAAATCACGTTTTCGTAATTTTTCTCTAAAGGAATATTTATTTTTTGGTGTATAAAAAAAGATTTATGAAAACACTTTTTTTCACTCGAAATATAGCATGTTCTTCTAAATTACTTCTTTATACTGTTCTCATTTTATTTTTAGCATAATATCCTTTAAATATAGTTTAAAAATATATTTTAACTATTATAATTTTTGTTAAATTTAGATTGCAATAAAATTCATTTTGTATTTAGGAAGTTCTTAGGTGTTAATTTTACGTTTATGTTACACATACACACACACACACACACACACACATATATATATATATATATATATATATATATATATATATATATATATATATATATATATATATATATATATATATATATATATATATATATATATATATATATCTTATATATATATATATATATATATATATATATATATATATATACATAGATAGATAGATAGATAGATAGATAGATAGATAGATATAGATATATATCTGAAATAAATTTTTTATAGGATAGAACAACCAAAGTTATTTTAAATGAACATAGACTACATAAGCAATTTCAATCATATCATGGAAGAATTGATTATTAAATTTATAAATAATTTCGCGGTCTTCCACACATAATAGACTCTTGCAATAAATATTAAAATATGATATAATAACACGAATTTATATATATATATATATA
The DNA here is from genome assembly GCA_032207245.1 of Pardosa pseudoannulata. Lineage (NCBI taxonomy): Eukaryota > Metazoa > Arthropoda > Arachnida > Araneae > Lycosidae > Pardosa > Pardosa pseudoannulata. The sequence goes on from CM063510.1 coordinate 131,460,892, forward strand.
TAATCCATCTTTTATAAAACTCCTTCACAATTTGAAAGCTCAACAGCTAGCAATAATACAAATGATGTCAGGCCGACATTGAAGAAAACTCAAAAGTCTAATTTAAACTTTATTCCGAAGTGGCAGCAACGCACATTTAATATTCTGGACAACCAAAAAGAATTTCCCCACAGTAAAAAACAACTTAGCGAATTAAATGCATTATCAGCAAAACGCGAAACCATGTTCCGCCAACAGCTGGAAAACTGCTGTATAGACAGAAAGTTTACAGTTTTATGACAGAAAGGAATGTTAAGTGGAAAATACTTCGTTGATTAAACCATTTAGAGGCTGTGAAAGAGATTTAAATAAATTAGATTGGGAAGGAGGAGGTTTTTAAAGAAATATTAGAGTTAATTAGTTTTGATATATTACATATATATATATATATATATATATATATATATATATATATATATATATATATATATATATATATATATATATATATTTGCGTAAGAGGTATGTATACTACCAATTTTCTCTGAATAACTATGTAAATGTCTTTTAATCTGGTTTGGTTATACATTTTCAAGGCACATTTAATATTAATTGTCATCTGAAACAACAGCAACTCATTTATTTCTTTAATATATAATAATTGTGGTATTATCATTTTATAAGTAAGAGTTAGAATATAATATTTGGAGAACATAACTCTTACAGCATAAATTGGTTAATAAGCATTGTTTATAAAATGAGATATAGAGAAAGCAAAATAAATATTCCATCAGGAAGAGGTAGGATATAAAAAGAAGTGAGAGAGTTAATTTATATATATATATATATATATATATATATATATATACACATACATACATACATACATATATATATACATATGTATACACAAATATAAATATATATATATATATATATATATATATATATATATATGTGTGTGTGTGTGTGTGTGTGTGTTTATTTGACTGAATGGAAGACTTTGTTTAAAGAACTATTATAAAAGATAATATTACTTAGCTTTTTTATAAAAGTATCTTCTTTAGAAATGGTTATTATATCGTAGTAGTTATAATGTAACGTCATCACAATATTTAAATAAGTCTAGAAAGGGAAGCTTCTGTTCCAGAAACGGAAAACGTCTCAGATTTTTATCTCTTCTCTAGACATTTCTCGCGAATAAATCATAGCGTTTTTGCAGCCAGGATTCAAAAGAAATTTTTCTTTTGGCTAATTGAGGATTACAGGGGAGAAATACGCCAAACATTCATTTTAAAAATGCGTTTACAGTCTTAGTCATTATCACACTTTTGGATGTGAAATGTGAAAAAAAGTCTTTTCAGTAGCATTTTGAGATAATATTTTATAAGCGACGAGAGAGTGTTTTTTGAATGAACGTGCATTGAATATTTCTTGAAATTTTTAGAATTTTTATTACGTGCAACGTGAATTTCGAAGAAGTTTTTTTTCTGTGCTCATAAATATACGTTGAAAAACATTTCAAGCTTTTTTTTTATACTTTTTTTGCATTGCACTGCATGCAAACTTATAACAAAATTTCGTTTATGTGCTATAATTAGTCTTCATATAAAAATATAACTTATGTCTTGTCAATATTTCAGTAAGAAACATTCTATTTAAAAATAGAAGGTTAGTGTTATTGACTTTGAATATAAAATATAGTAATCTTGAATAAAAAAATATTGTTTTTATGCTTCAAAATTTGTATGAAAATTAAGAATTTTTTTTTCACCTGAATGAATAACGTTTGTAAAATTATTAGAAATCTTTAGTGGGTCTTATCTAAAAATACAGTAATCTCGAATAAAAAAAATTTGTTATTATATTTCGAGACCTGTATGAAAATTAAAAATTTTTTTCCAATATGAAAGAATAACGTTTGTAAAATTTTTAGAAATTTTTAGTGTGTCTTATCTAAAAATACTTAAAAATAAAAAAAAAATTTGTTATTATATAGACCTGTATGAAAATTAAAAATTTTTTTCCAATATGAAAGAATAACGTTTATAAAATATATATAATATATAATATATATATATATATATATATATATATATATATATATATATATATATATATATATATATATATAAATATATATATATATATATATATATATATTAAATATATTATATAATATATATAAATACATTAAAAAATAATAAATTTAATGACATTTAGAAATTTTTCCAACCTGAAATGAAAACGTTTGTAAAATTATTAGAAATTTTTAGTGTGTCTTATCTATAAGAATTGGTTAAACGTAATAAATTTTAAAAATAATAAATAAATAAATATATGATATATATAAATATATTAAATATATCGTATAATATATATAAATATATTAAATATATAATATAATATATATAAATATATTAAATATATAATATAATACATATAAATATATTAAATATATAATATAGTATATATAAATATATTAAATATATAATATAATATATATAAATATATTAAAAAATAATAAATTTATTTAAATTAAATTAAGATAGTTTTTCAAACCTGAAAGAATAACGTTTGTAAAATTATTAAAAATTTTTAGTGTGTTTTATCTAAACGTTGGGATATTTTTAATTTTTCACAAGGTCGATTTTTCAGGATTAAAATACTATTAAAGAATTATTTAATTAAAAAAATGTAACTGAAAAGTATTTGTCCATGACTAATGGTTGCAGTATGAAGGTCTGTCAGTCTTCAAAATTTATCCCATATAAAGGTAAACAACAAAACTTGTTGTTTACCTTTATATGGGGTGCCAACAAAACTTGAAAAACTCTGTACAACCAGATCCCTTTTATGGAATGTATAAGATATTTAAATAAATTAAACCAAAGATATTTACTTCTATGATCCCTTTTTTTTAGAAAAAAATGTGGAAGAATAGGGTCCCGTAGTAACCAGTTTGTGAGAAAAAACCTTTATTTGAAACAGGAATATCGTTATTTGTGTGAGGTCCTGTTTTATGGCCACCACTATCTTCAGATGTGAACTGTTCAATATTCTTCCTGTGAAGTCTTCTGAAGGATTTGGTTTATTGAGACTCAATTACTTTAGAAAGAGACTCAGCTACTCGTCTCCGAGGTGCATGTATTTAGTAGTCTCTAAGAGGTAGAATGTGTGCAGTCAATCAATCCGGCGAAGCAGACATACATGCCAACTTATGAACGATGCAAGTTTTGAACAGTATTCTATTTAAAATTCTACAAACACTGATGTTCGTGATTCGAATAAAGTGTTTTTCCAAAAACGTATATGATATCACACATACTCTTTCGCCTTTTTTCTTTAAGACTGAGTCGCAGATGTACATTTCGTGGGTATGTTTACGCTTTCCAAACAACGAATCTGACAGAATTTATGCGGTCTTGTTCAGACAACTTGTACATGCAGTACATATTGAAGTCCTTGACAGACTTTTCTCCTGTCAAATTGGACATCGGTAAATACTTCCAGTTGCATTTTTTTAAACAAATAGTATTTTATTTTTGAAATTTTAATTTTGCCTATTCCACAAAATCCAAATTTTCATACAAGTTCCCGTATACTTATATCGAATTTAGAAAAAAATAAAACTCGTCTTAAGTACCTTCCCACATTCTCTTATACGGAAATTGGCCAAGATATTCTCGGCCGAGTTTATTCAGTCTTGTTCAATCACCTTGTACATGCGGTGCATATTGAAGTCCTTGACATATCTTTTCTCCTGTCAAATTGGACATCGATAAATACTTCCAGTTACATTTTTTTAAAACAAACAATTCTTTTTTAGTATTTTCATTCTGAAAAATTAATTTTTCCTAAATTTCAAAATCCAAATTTTCATACAATTTCCTGTATACTTATATTAAGTTCAGAAAAATTAAAAACTCGTCTTAAGTACCTTAACACATTTCTATTCTCTTACGCAGAAATTGGCAGAGATATTTTCTACCGAGTTTATCCGGTATTCTATAGTCACCTAGTATATGCGGTGCATATTGAAGTTCTTGACAGACCTTTTCTCCTGTCAAATTGGACATCGATAAATACTTCCAGTTATCTATTTAAAACTAACACTTCTTTTAAAGTATTTTAATTTTGAAAAAATAATGTGTATTAGATTACAAAAGCCAAATTTTCATGCAATTTAAATTATACTTTTATAAAATTTAGGAAAATTTAACTCTCGTCTTGAGTACCTTAACACATTTCTGTTCTCTTTGACAGAAATTGGCCGATTTAATTTAAGCCGAGTTTATCTGGCCTTGTTCTTCCACCCAGTACATGCTGTGCATATTAAAGTCCTTTATATTTTCTTCTCTCATGGTTAGACATAAAAAAAATACTTCCAGTTACATTTTTTAAAAAGAAAAATTTTTTGTAGCATTTGAATTCTGAAAAATCAATCTTGCAAAAATTACACAATCGAAATGTTTATACAATTTTCCTTATATTTATAACGAACTTAGAATTTTAAACTCATCTAAAGTACCTCAACACTCTACTGTTCTCTTAGACTGAAATTGGAGAAGATATTCAATATGAAAATTTCGTTTATTTCTTTTTATCATTTACTCTGGATCAGTTACAGTGATTCATTTTTGAAATGAGGATTCAGAGTACTTTTTCTTTTGGATAAAAAGTGGACTAAATATATAATCCCTACATTTAGATAAATATTACTCACAATATTTTACAAATATTTATGAAATATATTAACAGAAGCAGTAACTTTAAAATACTTTTAGAAATTAGAGAAGAAAAATCAAAATTTATTGAAGAAGAATTTCATCTTATACAGAGTTCAAGAATACGATGTTGGTATATGATAATTTTATTTCGCAAAATTCTCTTTCCTGGGTTATGCATCTTTTATAGTCATTTCTTTATTTTCTAAATCTCCGAGGGGGAAATTCTAAAATATTTTCTTTCAAGCTTCCTAAAACTTTATTTATAAAAATACTCAAGTTTAGAGAAATATGAGATAAAATCTTTGTATGGTTGGATAAAATATTCTGTTACATAGGAGATGCATTTTCTGGGGAAGGAGTATTTTACATTACTGACTGCGTAACAAAGCCTCTTTTGCATTTTTATAAATATAGAAAGGCAAGCATATATGTTATCTGTGTGCTTTCAAGATAAAAATAATTCAATGAACTACATAATACCACAGTATAGATGAACTTATTTCAAAAAACAGCAATTCTCTAAGGCTTATTGTTCTTTCCATTTACACAAATGGATTTTAAAATGTATATTGTTCTTAATATTAAATAAATTCTACCAAAAAACTATAATTTTAATTCCCCTTATATCTTTGAGTTTCATTTCAGCATGTTTTTTCCCTCAAATTCATACACAATTATTAGTTTTAAAATATAATATGTTGAATATAATATTGCACATTTACTATCGAATCATTGTGAACAACTTCAATCTACCGCAAATTAGTATGTAATCTACGCCAGCGATGGTACACTGGATCAACATTTCGTTCCAGAAATTAAGGGGAACATAAATAATTTAAAATGGCTGCAGTCCTCATTCAGTGATAGGCTTCGAATTTTCTGGAGTTCAGAGAGTCATTAGGGTCTTTTCTCTCACTACAGTGACCACCAATATGATGTTCGAATGACGCAACAGCATAATTGAAGTTGAATTTTGATGAAAGATACCAAGGCACTTAACACATTGTGTGCGGGTACATTTCGCAGCGGAATTGTACCGGAAGCGGGCGTTTTCCGTCTAAATTTATTTATTCATTTAAATCTCAATGCATCGAAAATTATTTAATTTTTTAACCAATTTTTCGTAGGTTATATTGGAATATATAAACATACATATAAATAGAAATATATAAATAACAACCATAAGATTTTTGTAAAGAAAAAATATGCTTTTAAGTGGATAAATTTATAATAGTATCGTAAATATGAAAAATCAAATAGATATAGTAGTATATAGTTTTAATTTTTTCCCGTTCTGTGGTTCAGCATCGACTGATGTAAAAACTAGTTTTCATTTGTCTAAATTTTTCCAGAATCTATGTAGTAGACAAGAATATTCGGCTTCGTTTTCCTGTGTATACCGTTATTTTTGTACCCACAAACAAACCATGTTGTTACCCTAACTCGTACTAGTACGTGTCCCGCGCTTAAGTATCAATCGTCAGAAAACGTACTAGTACGTGACCCGTACTCAAGTATCAATCGTCAGAAAACGTACTAGTACGTGACCCGCGCTGAAGTATCATTCGTCAGAAAACATACTAGTACGTGTCCCGCATACAATGTGTTAACTCGAAGGATTTTTTCCTAGGTGTCAAAGAAAATCTACGAAAATATTGAGAAATATTGTTTGTAGAATTTGTATAATATTGAAGTGGATAAATCATCTGGTACACAACCTAATTTTATACGGGTATTCACATCTTTTTTAGTGCGTTGAACTACAAACACATCATTTTGAAACAAATAATATGGTTCAAAAACTACATTAAATTTCGTAAAATGTCCTAGAACTGATCCGTAATAATTGCGTAAAATACATTTCACTACATGAAATTATATCAATATATCAGTCGACTATGTAAAAAAACAACCAAAGCCTATTGTAATAACATTATGTAGTATTTCTATGGTAATATACTTCACAACTTTCAAATACAGGTTCTTTGCAGGTAATCGTTTACAGATATCGTTACAGGTAATATGGAAATTAGTAACTCATCTGGTACACAGCCTAAATTTACACCTGTATTCCAACCTTTTTTAATGCCTTGAACTACAAAAATGTCATTTTGAAACCAATGAAAAGGTGAAAAATTTCTAATAAATTTCTTAAAATTTCCTAGAAATTATCCGTGCATGAATAATTGCTTGAAATACATTTCACTGCATGAAGTTATATAAATATATCAGTCAAATATTGGAATAACAACCAAAGTTTGTTGTAATAATATTTTGTAATATTCCTATGGTAATAAACTTCAAAACTTTCAAATACAGTTTCTTTGCAAAACAAGGTAACTCAAATTTCACTCTCCATTAAATGTAGCTTCATAAATTAGTATGTATTTACATTAAATAATCATTATTAATTTATGAAATGGTGCAAAAAAACTCTAATAAATTTCTTAAAATTTCCTAGAACTGCTAGGTGCATGAATAATTGAGTGACATACATTTCACTGCATGAAATTATACCAATATAGCAGTCGAGTATTGGAATACAAACCAAAGCCTATTGTAATAGCATTGTGTAGTATTCCTATGGTAATATACTTCATAACTATATACAGGTTTTTTGCAATGAAAGGTAACAGAAATTTCACTCTCCATTGAATGTAGCTTCGTAAATTGGTATGTGCTTACATTAATAAATTATTATTAAATTATGAAATGGGGCAAAAAATCTCTGATAAATTTCGTAAAATTTCCTAGAACTGCTCCGTGCAGGAATAATTGAGTGAAATACATTTACCTGCATGAAATCATATCAATATATCAGTAGAGTATTGGAAAAAATCCAAAGCCCATTGTAGTAACATTGTGTAATATTCCTATGGTAATATACTTTATAACTTCCAAATACAGGTTCTTTGCAAAACACGGTAACGGAAATTTCATTCTCTTTTATATGTAGCTTGGTAAATTAGTATGTGTTTATATTGAAATATTATTATTAAATTATGAAATGGTGCAAAAACACTCAAAAACACAAAAACACAAAAATAAATTTCTTATAATTTCCTATAATTTCTCCGTGCAGAAATAATTGAGTGAAATACATTTCACTACATGAAATTATATCCATATATCAGTCGAGTATTGGAATAAAACCCAAAGCCTATTGTAATAATATTGTGCAGTATTCCTATGGTAATAAACTTCAAAACTTTCAAATAGAGGTTCTTTGCAAACAAGGTAACGGACATTTCACTCTCCGTTAAATGTAGCTTCGTAAATTAGTATGTGTTTACATTAAATAATCATTATTAGATTATGAAATTGTGCAAAAAAACTCTAATAATTTTCTAAAAATTTCCTAGAACCGATCCGTGAAGGAATAATTGAGTGAAATACATTTCACTGCATGATATTATATCAATATAGCAGTCGAGTATTGGAAAAAAACCAAATCCTATTGTAATAACATTGTGTAGTATTCCTATGGTAATATACTTCATAACTTCCAAATATAGGTTCTTTGAAAAACAAGGTATTGGAAATTTCACTCTGTTTTGAATGTAGCTTCGTAAATTAGTATGCGTTTACATTAAATAACTATTATTAAATTATGAAATGGTGCAAAAAAACTCTAATAAATTTCTTAAAATCTAACAGAACTGCTCCGTGCAGAAATAAGTGAGTGAAATAAATTTCACTCTATGAAATTATATCAATATATCAGTCGAATATTGGAATAAAAACCAAAGGCGATTGTAATAACGTTGTGTAGTATTCCTATGTTAATATACTTCTTAACTATGTACAGGCTCTTTGCAAAACAAAGTAAAGGAAATTTCACTCTGCGTTGAATGTAGCTTCGTAAATTAGTATGTGTTTATATTAAATAATTATTATTAAATTATGAAAAAATGCAGAAAACTCTAACAAATTTCTTAAAATTTCCTGGAAATGATCCGTGCAGGAATAATTGCGTGAAATACATTTACCTGCATGAAATTATATCAATATATCAGTCGAGTATAGGAATAAAACCCAAAGCTCATTGTAGTAACATTGTGTAATATTCCTATGGTAATATACTTTATAACTTCCAAATACAGGTTCTTTGCAAAACACGGTAACGGAAATTTCATTCTCTTAACATGTAGCTTGGGAAATTAGTATGTGTTTACATTGAAATATTATTAATAAATTATAAAATGGTGCAAAAACACAAAAACACAAAAATAAATTTCTTAAAATTTCCTATTACTGCTCCGTGCAGAAATTATTGAGTGAAATTCATTTCACTACATGAAATTATATCAATATATCAGTCGAGTATAGGAATAAAACCCAAAGCCTATTGTAATAATATTGTGTAGTATTCCTATGGAAATAAACTTCAAAACTTCCAAATACAGGTTCTTTGCAAAACACGGTAACGAAAATTTCACTCTCTTTTGATTGTAGCCTCGTAAATTAGTATGTGTTTACATTAAATAATCATTATTAAATTATGAAATGGTGCAAAAAAACTCTAATAATTTTCTTAAAATTTCCTAGAACTGCTTCGTGCAGGAATAATTGCGTAAAATACATTTCACTGCATGAAGTTATATCAATATAGCAGTCGAGTATTGGAATAAAAACCAAAGTCTATTGTAATAACGTTGTGTAGTATTCCTATGTTAATATACTTCATAACTATATACAGGCTCTTTGCAAAACAAGGTAACGGAAATTTCACTCTAGGTTGAATTAGCTTCGTAAATTAGTATGTGCTTACATTAATAAATTATTATTAAATTATGAAATGGTGCAAAAAATCTCTAATAATATTTCATAAAATTTTCTAAAATTGTTCCGTGCAGGAATAATTGAGTGAAATACATTTCCCTGCATGAAATCATATCAATATATCAGTAGATTATTGGAAAAAACCAAAGCCTATTGTAGTAACATTGTGTAGTAATCCTATGGTAATATACTCATATCTTCCAAATACAGGTTCTTTGTAAAACAAAGTATTGGAAATTTTACTCTCTATTGAATGTAGCTTCGTACATTAGTATGTGTTTACATTAAATAACTATTATAAAATTATGAAATGGTGCAAAAAAACTCCAATAAATTTCTTAAAATTTCCTAGAACTACTCCGTGTGGAAATAATTGAGCGAATTAAATGTCACTGTATGAAATTATATCAATATATTAGTCGAATATTGGAATAAAAACCAAATAATATTATAATAACATTGTGTAGTATTCTTATGGTAATATACTTCATAATTTCCAAATAGAGGTTCTTTGCAAAACACGGTTACGGAAATTTCACTCTCTTTTGAATGTAGCTTCGTAAATTAGTATGTGTTTACATTAAATAATCATTATTAAACTATGAAATGGTGCAAAAAAACTCTAATAATTTTCTTAAAATTTCCTAGAACTGCTCCGTGCAGGAATAATTACGTAAAATGCATTTAACTACTTGAAATTATATCAATATAACAGTCGACCATGAAAAAAAACAAAGATTATTGTAATAACGTTGTGTAGTATTCCTATGGTAATATACTTCATAAATTCTAGTACCGGTTCTATGCAAAACATGGTAACGGAAATTTCGTTCTCTTTTGAACGTAGCTTTGTATACTATTAAATTATGGAATGGTGCAAAACAACTCTAATAAATTTCTTAAAATTTTCTAGAACTGCTCCGTGCAGAAATATTTTAATCAAATGTACTTCACTACATGAAATTATATCAATATATCAGTAGAGTATTGGAAAAAACCCAAAGCCTATTTTAATAACATTTTGTAGTATTCCTATGGTAATATACTTCATAACTTCCAAATAGAGGTTCTTCGCAAAACAAAGTAACGGAAATTTCACTCTCTTTTGAATGTAGCTTCGTAAATTAGTATGTGTTTACATTAAATAATCATTATTAAATTATGAAATAGTGCAAAGAAAACTTGAATAATTTTCTTAAAATTTCCTAGAACAGATCCGTGCAGGAATAAGTGAGTAAAATACATTTCACTGTATGAAATTATATCAATTTATCAGTCGAGTATTGGAAAAAAAGCAAAGACTATTGTAATAACATTCTGTAGTATTCCCATATTAATATACTTCATAACTTCCTAATACAGGTTCTTTGCAAAACAAGGTAAAGGAAAATTCCCTCTGCGTTGAATGTAGCTTCATAAATTAGTTTATGTTTACATTAAATAATTATTATTAAATTATATACGGGTTTGTTGCTATTATTCTAGAACAGCTACACCTTAAAAATAAAAGAAAAATAATTGAAGTGGAAAAAAATCTAGACATTGTAAAAGAAAAGAATAAGTCTAGAAATTGTTCACGAATTGTGTTTTACTGACGTTGGCCTCGTGACGAGAGTAAATAAGGGTTAGTTTTGTCACGCCAAATAAAGAATATAAGGTTTTTTAACTTGTTTAACACGTTCACATGCTTAAAATACTTTACGGCTATAGCTATTTTTAACCACATTTTTAGCTTTGGAATTTTTTCTTTGATTTTTTTCTGAATTTATTAGAAGTGAAGCGTGTTTCATCTAGTTAAGTAAAATGTTAAACTATACAAGGAAATATAATGTAGTATCATTTAGGAATGTTAAGCATGTATATTGTATGGGGCATGTATGGGGCATATATGGGAGCATGTTTTAGGAATGTAAGACAGTATGGGGTCATACTAGACATTTAACTAACTTATATTCTGAATAAAATTTAGTAATTACTCAAGGCCTTATCACAGGAGATGAACATATGGATAACTGTTTCAGGCAATTGATTTGTACTGCAGTCTTGTAAAAATACTCTATTACATGTACATGACACATACATACGAAATATTCAAGCTTAAAACCCTTAGTCATATGAATTAATACATATTGTTCCCTCAAATACGAACATTATGAACACTAATTACAGTAAATTGTGCAAATTACTCAATGATTTACGGCACATGTAAAGATTTGTGATACATTTTAAAGATAAAAGATATACCCCATTTATTTTACATTGACACTAAGTTTACGGGCGTTTCTTATATACTTATCTCTATAAACACGCCTCTTTAGAAGCTTGAAAGAATAAGTATCACAATACTCAGAAAGCAATGTAAATATACTCATTGATTACTTTAAATTACTCAATGATTTACGGCAAACGTAAATCTTCGTGCTACATTTTAATGATAAAAGTCATATCAAAGAGATTTTATATTAACACTACTTTTAAGGACGTTTCTTATATACTTATCTCCACGAACACGCTTCATCTGATGCATGAATGAATACGTATAGCAACACTCAGAAAGCAATGTAAGTATACCCATTGATTATTGTATATTACTCATTGATTTACAACAAATGTAAAGCATCGTGCTACATTTTAAAGATTAAAGATATACCCATCGATTCTATATTAACACTAAGTTTACGGACGTTTCTTATAATTTATCTCTACGAACACACGTCATTTGACGTATGAACGAATACGTATAACAACTCTCAGAAAACAATGTGATTATACTCATTAATTATTGTACATTAGTCAATGATTTACGGCAAATGTAAAGCATCGTGCTACATTTAAAAGATAAAAAATATACCCCATCGATTCTATATTAACAGTACGTTTTCGGACGCTTCTTATATACTTATCTCTACAAACACGAGTCATTTGGCACATGAATAAATATGTATAACACTCAGAAAGCAATGTAAATATACTCATTATTTTATATTACTTAATGATTTACTGCAAATGTAAAGCATCGTGTTACTGAAGATAAAAATATACCCCGTAGATTCTATATTAACACTACCTGTACGGACGTTTCTTATATACTTATCTCTACAAACACACTTCAGTTTACAGCATGAGAGAATAATTTTAACAACACTCAGAAAGCAAGGTATTACTCATTGATTATTGCATATTACTCAAGGATTTACGGCAAATGTAAATCATCGTGCTACATTTTAAAGATAAAAAATATACCCCATAGATTTTATGTTAACACTACGTTTACGGCCGTTTCTTATATACTTATATCTACAAATAAGCCTCATTTGACGCAAGAACGAATAAATATAACAACTCTCAGAAAGCAATGTAATTATTCTCATTAATTATTGTATATTACTCAATGATTTAGGGCCAATGTAAAGCATCTTGCTACATTTAAAAGATAAAAGATATACTTCATCTATTTTATATTAACACTAAGTTTACGGACGTTTCTTATATACTTATCTCTACGAACAAGCATCATTTAATGCATGAACAGATATACATAACAACACTCAGAAAGCAATGTAATTATACTCAGATTATTGTATATTACTCATTGATTTACTGCAGATGTAAAGCATCGTGCTACATTTAAAAGATAAAAGATATACCCCATGGATTCTAAGTTAACAGTACGTTTACGGACGTTTCTTATATAATTATCTCTACGATTAAGCGACATTTTATGAATGAACAAATAGGTATAACAACTTTCAGAAAGCAATGTAATTATACACTATAAGTAAAAAAATGAAAATGAGATAATACTGATATTCACAATAATATTACTAATTCAAAAAATATTCTAGTATTTTTTTTTCAATACTCGAACCAAGCAACTAAAAACTTCAAAATATCTCGACACATTCACTTCAATTGACATTCTGCTTTTCGTTCTTTCTATTACTGCATATTGTTTGTTTCATTTGAGATAACAATATCAGATAACGGATAGAAGTATTGTCGGTACATTCCTATTTATTATTTTTGTAATGCTTGCATGAGTAAAACTAATTTACTAAAAGTTTTGTCTACATTACGATCACGTCAAATTGATGAATATCCGTAGAGATTGTTATACCACATAGAATATATTAATAGTTCAAATATCTTAAAGAAAATAGACTTCAATATATATGTACCTCGTCCAATGAATAGAAACTCAGTGGCGTTGAATTAGCGTTTCCTGCTCTCACGACACAGGTCCGAGGTTCAAGCCCCGGTCTGGGCAAGTTTGACTCAGTCTTTCCTCCTTTCAGTGGATAGACAGACTGAGGATGAAGCATACTTGAGAACTAAACACTTGGGGGTTCCGATTAAGGTTAACCACTTAACCGGAAAATATGCTTCGCACCCCAGGGCACTTGTATGGAAAGCGGAGATTGGCAAACTAGGTCTAGCCCCCTAGGAGCTGTTGCTCCAAGGAGTTTAGGTTTTTAGTCCGATGAATAAAAATCATCAGTACAAGAGGTAAAATAAAAATGAAAATTCTTTTGTAATTTTTCTTATAAAATTCGAAATGCGTCGTACTGAAGCGTCCCGTAAACCTAGTGTACACAAGTTATTTCTTATGTCTCTATAACGTTCTACGGAAGATCTAAAACAGGATCAAACTAATAAGTGTGCTGTGTTACTAAATACTTATTAGAAGATAATGCAGCTGAAAAGAAATGAAAAACATCAAAAGGGTAATATATTATCTAACTTTGAAAGAAAAATTATTTTATTGTTGCATTTTTAATTTATTTCAGAAAACTTGAGTCACTTTAAGATTTTTCCAAGAAAACATATTATGGATTCCCATGAGTTCATACATGACGACATTTGACTGTATCACAGTGATTGATATAGTCCTGAGAATTAGCGAACCCGGAACCTGTTTGCTTTCATATATCATGAATTAAATGCCTCAGAAAGACAGAACGGAACAAAACGACGACCCTGTGGGGAACTATTCCTCCCCATGTTCTGGAGCGATACGAAAGTTTAACTATCCGTGTCGTAGAATGAACAGAACATATTCCTTCAAGGATTCTAGTACCATTTATACAAAATATTTGGATAAGTATACGCTTATAAGGATTATCATACTAACTCGATTACTAATCACAAGTATGTCTGTTACAAGCAGACGTGTATAACCCAATTATCTGCCTGCAACTATCATACATACTACAGTTTTGGAATGGTTCATTTTGAATCAATACGAATATGAAGTTGTATGAAGAATAAGTATCAAATAAACTAGCATATAGCCCGTCATATGACGAGATTAGAAAAATTCTCAATTTTCTAGAATACTAAAATACTTTATGAGGTAGGTAAAAAAAATGTATTTTTTTGTGTGTAAGAATTATTTTCCAACAAACAATAATCGATGATTACATTTAAAATTATCACATACGTATATAATCTATTATTTATGTCAAATATAAAAGAAAAGCTTTTGCGTAATATCTAAGTTCAATGATAAAACAAATGAAATTAATGCAGACAATATTTAAGAAATTTAAAATAAGAACTGATTAAATGAGATGGTCAAGGGAATGACGTCATAATGTTAGAAAAACGTTCTTTTTACCTATTTACTGTGTGATAAATTGATAAAATTAGAAAGTTGTTAACCCTAACTAATCAAAAATCCAATATGGATACCTCTATCCATTCCTGGTCAAATCTCTTCATAAATTCGAGAGCAGACGGACAGATAACTTAGGTCATTATTACATAAGGGATTACGTACTCATGTGTGTGGGCTCGTGTAACTTACATGTTTTTACGTAAATCGGTAGATGTAAGAAATTGGCGTTATTCACTAGATTCCAGTTTTCTCAAAATAGGGGGGAAATACAATTTGTGTAAAGATATCTTTACAGGAGCTCTAGAAATCAAAAAGGTAATATATTATCTAACGTTTAATGAAAAACTATTTTGCTGTTGCATTTTTAATTTATTTCTGAAAACTTAAGGCACTTTAAAAAAATTCCAAGAAAACATATTATGGAATTCCATGAGTTCATTCATGACTATATTTGACTGTATCACAGTGATTGATATAGTCCAGAGAATTAGCAAACCCTAAACATGTTTGCTTTCATATATGATGAATAAAATGTCTCAGAAAGACAGAATGGAAAAAAACGACGACCCTGTGGGGAGTATAATGGAACTATTCCTCCTCATGTTTGAAAGCGATACAAAAGTTTAACTATCCGTGTCGTAGAATGAACAGAACATATTACTTCAAGGGTTCTCGGACCACTTATACAAAACATTTGGATAGGTATACGCTTATAAGGACTATCATACTAACTCGATTACTAATCAACAGTATGTCTGTTAAGGCATACATGTATAACCCAATTATCTGCCTGAAACTATCGTATTAGAGTTTTGGAATGGTTCATTATGAATCAATACGAATATGAAGTTGTATAAGGAATATGTATCAAATATTTGTGAACCAAAATTTTACTTGTAGTAAAACTTTCAGTAAAATTCTCAATTTTCCAGAATTGTAAAGTACCTTTTGAGGTAAGAAAAAAATTGGTTTGTTTTTTGGCTAATAATTATATCCCAACAAAAAATAATGGATGATTACATTTAAAATTATCACATATGTTCCTAATCTATTATTTAAGACAAATATAGAAAAGTTTTTATAGATAAGTATTTGCGTAATATCTAAGTTCAGTGATAAAACGTATGAAATTAATGCAGACAATATTTAAATAAAATTTAAATTAAGAACTTATTAAATGAGAGGTCAAAGGAATGACGTTATAATGCTAGAAAAAATGTTCTTTTTACCTATTTATTGTATGATAAACTGATAAATTTAATTCCCTGATCTTAACAGGGGAAAATAGGGCTTGAAATAATGACATTAAATACTAGAAATGGGGGGAAGGGGTGGATTATGAGTGCTGCTAAACTTAACTCATCAAGAATCCAACATTGATGCCTCTATCAATTCCAGGTCAAACAGCTTTATAAATTCAAGGACAGACATACAGATAACTTAGGCTATTATATAGAGGATTGCGCACGTATGTGTGTGGGCTCGTGTGACTTACGTGCTGTTGCGTATGTGGGTAGATGTAATAAATTGGCGTTATTCACTAGATTCCAGTTTTCTCAAAATAGGGGGGAAATACAAGTTGTGCATTATATAACTGACTAATTCTCCTAAAAACATATCGTTACAGGAGCTATAGAAATTCAAAAGGTACTATATTATCGAACGTTGAAAGAAAATTATTTTGCTGTTGCATTTTTAATTTATTTCCGAAAACTTGAGGCACTTTAAGAAATTTCCAAAAAAAACATATAATGGAATTCCATGAGTTCATACATGACGACATTTGACTATCACAGTGATTGATATAGTCGAGAGAATTAGAGAAACCGGAACCAGTTTGCTTTCATATATCATCAATGCCTCAGAAAGACAGAACGGAACAAAATGACGACCCTGTGGGGAGTATAATGGAACTCTTCCTCCCCATGTTCGTCAGCGATACGAAAGTTTAACTATCCGTGTCGTAGAATGAACAGAACGTATTCCTTCAAGGATTCTCGGACCATTTATACAAAACATTTGGATAAGCATAGGTTTATAAGGACTATCACACTAACTCGATGACTAATCACCAGTATGTTTCTTACAAGCAGACATGTATAATCCCATCATCTGCCTGAAACTATCATATTAGAGTTTTGGAATGGTTCAGTTTGAATCAATACGGATATGAAGTTGTATAAGGAATAGGTATCAAATATTTGTTCTCCAAATTGTTACTTGTAAAAGTAATAAACTAGTATATAGCCCGTCATATAACGGGATTAGAAAAACTCTCAATTTTCTAGAATTCTAAAGTACCTTATGAGGCAGGTAAAAAATGGTTTGTTTGTTTGTTTGTCTAAGAATTATCTTCCAACAAAAGTAATTGATGATTACGTTTAAAATTTTCACTTATGTACCTAATCTATTATTTAACCCAAATATAAAAGAAAAGTATTGGCGTAATATCTAAGTTCAGCTATAAAACGTCTGAAATTTATGCAGACAATATTTAAGAAACTTAATATAAGAACTGATTAAATGAAATGGTTAAAGTAATGACGTCGTAATGGGAGAAAAAATGATCTTTTTACCTACTTATTATGTGATAAACTGATAAATTCAATTGGCCTGCTCTTAACAAGGGGAAAATAGGGCTTGAAATAATGGCAATAAAAGCTCGAAAAGGGGGGAATGTGTGGATTTAGAAAGTTGCTAAACGTAAATCATCAAGAATTCAATATGGGATGCCTCTATCCATTCCAGGTCAAACCGCTTCTTAAATTCGAGAACAGACAGACAGATAACTTAGGTATAATATAAGGGATTACGAACGTATGTGTGTGGCTCGTGTGACTTACGTGTTTTTGCGTATGTAGGTAGATGTACGAAATTTGGGTTATTCTCTAGATTCCAGTTACTCAAAAAAAAAGGGCTAAATTACCTTTTGTACATTATATAACTTTGACTCAGTCACCTAAAAAGATATTTTTAAAGACTCTCTAGATTTTATTGAATAATGAAGTTTAAATGATAGCACATTCCTGTTCTGGTAAAGTCAAATAGTTTTTTAATACTGATAATGGAACACCAAGATTTATGTAATTTTTTGCAGATGGAGTGATATCTAACAAAAGGTTTTGCGGTAATTGTTTTTCTAATGTACTAGAAATCATCGAAACTCAGAGATGGTGGCCGATTATATCACTTGCAAAGTCCATAAATATATCATGTTGAATTTGGTATTTTAGTATTTTTATGTGGTAATACATCCATGTTGGAAACTAAAAACTTACAAAATATGCTGATTTTGGTTTTTAATCAGTATTCTAGAAAACAATATGTTGTAAAATAATACTTATATACATAACTAGATAAAATAATAATTATACTTAAGTAAATAATTATTTTTTTTGTATATAATATAGCTAAATTGAGCATATTTAATGAACATTACTTTTATTGCTGGTCTTAACAAAGTCATTTTACTGTGGTTAATCTCTGTTTAAACGGAGAAATGCGATCTACTATTGAATGGCTCCATGGGTTAATCGAAGTTCCGTTAAACGACTTGGTTAAACTGACACTAAAGCATAATATAAACTTTTATATTTATAAAAAAAAATTCCTAAAATCAAAACCTTTTTAAAATCCCAATAATTCATGATATTATAAGAAACAATAATATAAAAATATTTCTTATTCATGAACAAAATATCTGTAATATTTCCTTTAAGAACTAATTCAGTTAATAAATCATATCCCAATTGATTCGTTTTAAATACATTTTATAAACTATAAGACATATATTCGAAAATTTTCAAAAGCATATAACGATTAAAACTCACCGTAAGAGTTATTACCTTCAAGTTTTGTCAAATAGTCTGTATATAAAAGAAAACGTTTTGTATATTTTATTTATTATTAGAATTAAATCTACATTTCATACAATATAGTTATATACTCATATTTGGGAGTTTAGTATCTATTTGCATAGAATTTACTCTAAAGAGGTGATTAGATTTTTTATTTTCACTTCAAGTTTAAAAAATTCTTTCGGACATATTTTGTTTTTCTTACTTGGAACTCATGACGATGTAAAGAAATCTCCAAGAACACACATTACGGTATCCCTCGAGATGATACAATGGGACATTCAAACAAGACAGTCCAGATTTATACAGTCCAGAAAATCAGCGAACCCGAAACCTGTTTGCTTCCATACATCATGGATTAAATGCTTCATACCAGACAGACCAGAACACACTCAACCCCTGGTGGAAGAATAATGGAACTATTCCTTTCCGTGTTCAGCAGGAGATACGAAAGTTTAACTATCCGTGTCATGGAATGGATGGATGAGATAGGATAGGAATCTTTAATTTTGAACATTGATACAAAAGAAGTGGACAAGCATATGTGTTTAAAGACCTGTTTGTGTGCTTTTTATAAAATTATGTTATTACTAATGTCTAGTATGAGTTTTAAAAGCACGTTTTATGCACACAAGTCTCCATTTACATATGTCTCATTTCAAGGAGGAAAAGTTTGTTTTACTTTCGTAATAATGTCAACTAATTAAGAGTTTAAAATTCATTTATTAATTTTAGGGATCATTGATACAAAAGAGGGCGGACAAGTAGAGGTGTTTAAAGACGTTAGTGGTACTTTTCAAAACAAAGTGCAAAGGAATTCTTAATTGTTTATACCGCCAAGTATTCTCACTTTTAATTTGATTCTTGTAACACACACGGCATTTCTTAGTAGGTTTTCTTTTATTCTGACTCATTAATTTGGCAATGACTTGTACCAAGAAATTCTAAGTAAACAATATGCAATAGTGACTTGTGATTTTCACAAGTGATAAAAGTGTTGCCAAATTTAGTACACTAGAAATTTTAAACTAAATTAATTATCATATTTAACAGTAACTTTAATCGCATGACGAGTGTAGCTCGTCATTGTGCGGTATGGAATGAAAAACTAATGACGAGCTAGACTCGTCATTTTACCGGAAGGGGTTAAACGTATGATATTACTAAGTTCTGGTATGACTTGTAAAAGCACGTCTTATACAACACAAGCCTCCATTTACCTATGCCTAATTTCTAGTGAGGAATAGTTAGTTTTACTTTCTTAATAATATCAGGTAATTAAGAGTTTAAAATCTTTAAGTAATTTCGGATCATTGAAACAAAAGAAGTGGACACGCATATCTGTTTAAAGACCCGTTTGTGTTATTTTTATAAAAGTATGATACTACTAATTGCTGGTGGTACTTTTAAAACCACGTTTTATGCAACACAAGCCTCCATTTACCTATGCATCATTTCAAGTGAGGAATAGTTTGTTTTACTTTCATGATAATACCAAGTAATTAAGAGTTTAAAATCTTAAAGTAATTTCGGATCATTGATGCAAAGGAAGTGGACAAGTATACATGTTTAAGGACCAGTTTGTCTACTTTTCTATAAAATTATGATAGTACTAATGGCTAGTATGACTATTGAAAGCACGTTTTATGCAACACAAGACGCTATATACCTATGCCTCATTTCAAGTGAGGAATAATTTGTTTTATTTTAATAATACCAAGTAATTAAGAGTTTAAAATCTTTAAGTAATTTCGTATCATTGATACAAAAGAAGTGGGCAAGTATATGTATTTAAAGACCTATTTGTGTGCTTTGTTTAAAAGTGTGATATTGCTAATTTCTATTACAAATTTTAAGAACACGTTTTATGAAACACAAGACTATCTTTAAGTATGCCTCATTTGAAGTGAGGACTAGTTTTTTTTTTCACTTTCTTATTAATATGCAGTAATTTAGAGCTTAAATTACATATTTTAGTTCAATATGCCCAGAAATTAAATTCATTTACAATTTTCAAACATATACAACTTTACCTCGTTACATTGCATGTCGATATTTCGAGCCTTTAGATATATCACACTAATTCCTTGTCACCAGAATTTCTTCTATTGAATGTTATTATTGATATACATGTGTATTTGTACATAAAGTAATAAAGATAAATGGTACTTTATTAATTGACGCTTTACTAATATACTCACACTTTTAATTTTACCTATGAATATCACTAGCATGTGTTTTTAAAATTAAAATACCTGCTATATCATATACCCTTTCATTTTGATCGAACATTTTGCTTGTCTCTCAAGTAATATCGATGCAACAAGGTAGTTGTGTTTGCAAATACACACAGATATTATGTTTATATGTATACATGTATAATATGTGTGCATTTTATCATAACTATACTAGAACCCAATATGGGCTATTATGTAAGAAAAGTAACAAAACGTACAAAGACAGTTCATGACGAATCAATATTCAAATCGACTAATCCATATTCTGCACTCCGTTCTCAAAGTCATAATTTTATATATTTTGTTCGATAACTCTGCACTTCCCTCCCTCCAATTCACTTGTTAACATGTGATAGTCAAATACTCACAGATTAGATAGTTATAGTTATATTGACAAATAGTCAAGGCCAAAAGAGTGACAATATTCAAGGGCCACGTTATATCTATACTAAAAATATTTTTTGTCTAATAGAAGAAAGAAACGAATTTCGAATTTTAAATATGTATAAATATATATAATATATATATATATATATATATATATATATATATATATATATATATATATATATTTTATATATTTTATATATTATATATAACTGATATTCATATATATAATAACGTAAAACTAGTAATTATCATTTAAAAACTCAAAAAAACATTATGAAATCTTAGATGGTACAATACGACGTACATCTATGAGTAAAATATAAATCAATAAAAATTTATAGATGAATCAAATTAAATGAATAATAAATCAAAAATCAAATAATAGAATAAAAATACATAGATGCAAGTAACTAAACGAATGGATGACATAATAAATTGTATATTTGTAATTGTTAATCTATAATTATATTGTTTTAACATAAAGCAAATGCAATTTAATAAAAAATTTGGTTATTTAAACTGCAGACAAACATACAGACAATTAAATAAAAAATTACAAAATAAAAAAAAAAAAAAACAAACAGAAACAAAAATAAAAAAATAAAGTGAAATAAAACCATGTAATAAAATTGCAAAAAACAAAATAAATAACAAATAAATAATAAAAAATAAAAAATGTATTAAATATTAAAAATAAATATTTATAAATATAAAAAGAATAAAATAAGATAAATTAAATTATTGTAAAATATACAACATGAATCATATTATGCACATGAAATAAAAAATAATTTTGTAAAAGAAATATAAATAGAAATATTGTTTTAAAATTAAAAAATAGATAATAAAATATTAATTAATATAATGGCATTATCAAGTATTATTTTTTAATTAGATAAAACTTTGTTTACAAAAGAAAATGTTGTTGTTTGTAATTTTTTATAGATTCATAAAATTACTGCAAAACTTGATTTTTATATTTATAAATATTTAAAAAATATGCATATAGAAAACTTTTAATTTTTTAAATATTTATATGATTTACTGCAATTGAAAATTTTTTGACTAAAATTAAGATATTACATAAGTATAAGCTTTACAAATTTGGTACCATGACTATAAATAAAAAACAAAGATCCATTACAGTTTATTAAAAATGACAAATTAATTCGAAAACAATTGAGAAAAAGTATTATATAATAATAGATTTTGAAAAATACAGCATAAATGTGTATGCTGTACTGTTTTTATATTTTGTTTAAAAATTAATTTTTATAAAAGTTCCAAAGAAAATGTTAGTTGTTTAAATATTATATTCAATTATCAAAAATTGTATAAATTTTAATATAATAAATATTTTACATATTTACATATTCAATTATAAAAATTTGTTTTAATCAAAAGAAACAATTAAATATATTTTA
>CM063510.1:131486407-131491407 GCA_032207245.1 Pardosa pseudoannulata
CATATGTTTCAGTGTGTATTTTAGGTGTGTTTAATTGTCAGGAGAACTATAGAAATCATTTAGAAAATTGCCCGCTTGATATTTTGTGTAGATATATAGAAAATAATAATTCAGTATAAAAAATATTTCATCAGATTCGGAACTTTAACTTGAATACAAAATTTTAGAATTTAGATTTAAACAAATTTTAATAAGACACATTGTGTACGATGCTATCAAAAGTTCAAAATTTAATCCAAGAATTCAAATTGAAGGTTTTCAAAAAATATTTGGGAGAGCAAGAGAAAAATAAATCAAAATTTTTTCAAGATTCAAGATAATTATTACTTCAAGATTCAAGCCATTTTTCATGTGCTTTTTCTCCCTAGCAGCACTGCAAATCTCGCTCACGAGAGGCACTATGGGCAACAGAAACTTCTGAATCCAAACATATTGTCTGATTTTAAGTAATAATTTTATGTAATAACCCAACCTTTTAATAATATTCCAGCTTAAAATTATTAATGTAGGTTTATGTCAAATCCAGATGTGTATGGACTTTTCTGAATAATTTTTCTGACCGTTTAATATACCATTAGTAATATCATCTTTAAAATATATTTGTTTCAAAAAGGTCCAGTGAAACAGAAATATTTTTTTATATAGGAATGTTTTGAAAGTTATATTCGTGATGGATAATGACTTGGATAAACTAATGATAATATATTTCATGTAGTTAGACAGGTACTTCGACAGGTATTTCGTGTAGCTAGAAAGGTAAATAGTGAGAATAAAACGTAAACAGCTTCTAGTGTTTAAGGATTTTCATTACAATTATTTACATGATAATGTTGTTAGATGTTTTAGAGAGCAGCAATTATTTTTCAGTTGCAATATTAAGTGCGATTAGATGCACGTTTAAAGCTCTATCCTATTAACTGCACCTCAGAGACTATCTGCCTTTAACCTGCAAGGATGGTATCCCGGCCTCTGAGGCACAGATGTTATAAAAACATTCCACACAAAATCTTTCAATAGAAATACACTTCCCAAATTTTCAGTAGCTACCTGTTAGGTCTTCTAGACACCAATAACATGCATTACTGCAATTTTCTTTGAGTATATTTCTCAGAAAGAAGCACTTTGCTCCGGAATCCAGCAACCCAGGGCAGACTCATACACTTTTATATTTTAATTAAGTGTTTGTCGTCGAAGGAGAGATGCTGTGAAATATACATCGTTATTTGATTTAAATTTTTAACTTATTTGTTTCTCATTTTTGTGCATTTGGAATGCTAATAAAGAAAAGTCTACAGTTCACAATCCTTTTAAAAATTACTATTTTAAATATTCAAAAATATATTTGAAACTTTTAGTAAATTTCTTTTGGTAAATATTTTCTGTTCATCATCGAAAGCAATTTTATCGGTATTTGGCTGAGAAAAGTCAAAACAGGAGTCCGTCCCCATCGGAGTGCATGCAGCTCACCTGGAAAGTGGGAAGGGGTGTCAGTATTTGCAGCTTCAGCACTAATTTAGATTTACCATATTTTTAAAGTTGATATTGGTCAAAAAAGATTTACATCATATGGCGAGGAAAAATTGTACAAAATTTTATTAGCAAAAAAATAAAATAAAATGATAGTTTGAGGTCGAGAGTTCCATACATAAAAAATAATACAATAATTACAATAGTAATTTATTACTGTTACAGTGAGTTACAATAGTAATTGTTATTTCTACAATGAATTACAGCAGTTACAATAGTAATTGTCATTGCTATAATGAGTTACAATAATTACATTAGTAACTGTTATTGTTACTGTAAGTTACAATAGTTAAAATAATAATTGTTATTATGTTACAATGACTTACAATAGTTACAATAGTAATTGCTATTATGTTACAATGACTTACAATAGTTACAATAGTAATTGTTATTGTTATAATAAATTACAATTGTTACAATAATAATTGATATTGTTACAATAAGTCACAGTAGTTACAATAGTAATGTAATTGTTATTGTTACAATGGGTTACAATAGTAATTGTTATCATTACACGGAGTTACAATAGTTACAATAGTAATTGTTATCAAGTTACAATGACTTACAATAGTTACAATAGTAATTGTTACTGTTAAAATAAGTTACAGTAGTTACAAAAGTAATTGTTATTGTTACCATGAGTTACAATAGTTGCAATAGTAATTGTTATTACGTTACAATATGAAAAGTGCATGAATAATGAAAGCTAATTATAGAATAAGATTGATGGAACATCAAAACGTTTATCAATGTTAGGAGATTAAGTAGTGACTGCCATTCGAATGCAGTTGAACAAAGATTCATCAGCCCATCTCTGTGTGCTTGGATTAAATAAAGAAACCTTGCACGTATATTTAAAGCTGTAAACTTCCTAACTGCTTTCAAATTAATATGCAAAATTTTAATTTTTTCTATAGTGACATGATATAATTATGTATAAGATATTAACTATCAGTGGTTAAATAAAGCGATTTGAAAAACAAAATAATGAGTCATCCACCTGTGCTCAACAGAGCCAAAAGTTAACCAATAAAGTTAACCAATATAAGTAGGAGACTGCAATCTACCAAACTTTTCTCCATACTATCATTTTGAGACCAACTGATTTCTGCACTAGAGTATAGCAAATCGGTTGTTCTAAGAGATAAAACATATAGATTAGTTTGAATTTTTTTCTCCTATTTAACACAAATATATAAACCATAATATTAGATTCTCTCGGCAGAATACCTTTCTATAATTCATGTAATATTGTACTACCATAGGATGTTTTATTGTAATGTTTTGTAATGACTCTTAACAATGATTACTTGCATTATATCTATACAATTTAATTAGCTGTTACTTAATTTTGTAATAAATAGATCATTTATATACATTTCTGAAAAGATGTAATATTAAAAAACATTTATTTATCTGTGTAACATTCTATAATGCACGTTTATGTACATAGATAAATATGCAAAACCAAATTACACACACACACACACACACACACACACACACACACACACATATATATATATATATATATATATATATATATATATATATATATATATATATATATATATATGGATGAATGTATACGTTTCTATAGGTTTGTAACTATGCGTGTATGAAAATATATTATATTTGTAAGCATATTGCATTTTAAACCAAGAACGCAATATTGATTTTGCTGAACTTTGTTACTACAGTTGTACTCGCAAGATAACATTTTTTATATTTATTTTAGAGAAATAAAATGTAAATATTAAATTAAATTCCACTTTTAAAAATAATGTATCACACATCGTGGTCATTTTTAGCATATTGTTTTCATTTCAATACGTCTGCAAGACGTAAGGATAATATGTTGCATCTAAGAAAACTCATTTCTTTAACGGTTTAACATTAACACGAAGATGTTCATACAAATAATTAAAATTGTAGGAGACAAGTAATTGCTTTGCAAAGCAAATAAAGTGCGTTTTATTAGCAAAATGTACTCTGCGTTCTAACTTAAATTATAAATCCCTTCTCAAAAAGGGACTATTAATTTATCAGTATTGTGACTGTATAAATTCATTTCAATATTTTGAATTACTTATATTTCCTAAGAATCCTAGAAAAGAGTGTCTAGTATTAAAGAAAGCCGTAAGCAAGGTCGTTATATACTACAAAATGTAGCATAACATTAAATTAATTCTAATGTTAACATTTTATCAAATGATATAATAATTTTTTAAAGAAAAATAGATCCCTAGAAAAATAACCCCTAGCTGTGATTACTTAGTTTTTCATTTGCATAGTTTTGTACAATTCCATTTCTTCATAAGATCTCTTGACTAAAGATACTTAAAAGCCACATCTACAGAGTACCGTGCTTTAGAGAAATCTAATATTCTTTAAAATTTGCGCATAAAGATAAAAATTTCAAGTAGATTACTTTAAGACATAATGGTTTATTTTCTGATTAAATGAGGATATTTGATCGCTTAATAGTGATATTTTACCTCTTTGTTGGTATTCTGGGGGGGGGGAATCAAGAGTCAGAATTTAATCTAGTGTTGAAGTCTTCTCCAACTGAGATGTTTTTAAGGTTAATTGCAAATCAGACTCGCCAAAATAGTGCTGGAGATTAAGGCTCTGTTCTTGTACTGAAGGCTTTGTCCATAGAATCTACTTTCTGCATGGATGTAAGTAACCAACTTGAATTGGCTATAAACATTATGTATGATATCATTAGCGTCGTGTAGCAAAATGTTAAAATTTGACACCCAAACCAAAAGAAATTATTGAAACCTTATGAAGTTCTAAGATATCAAGATACTCTCTAAGATACTCTCATTTTACCTCACCCGCATACAAATATAAGCAGTTAATCATTCGTATAATAAATTCGTATAATTAATTAATCTTTTTTAAACCCATTTGTTGTCTATAGCTGCTTCGTTTCATATCAAAGTGATATGACATAAAAACGATTTGATACATTAATAATTATAATTTTTACCAACTATAATTTTTTCGATAATACTGAGGATGTATTATAATGTTTATTAATCATTTTAAAATATCTTTTTACCATTATGGGAAGAGTAAGCTACTGTCGTTCTTTAACTTCTGGCCACAAAATCTACTCTCTGCATGGATTCGTAACTACCTTGAATTAACTTTAAGTATTATGTACTGATATCATAAGTGTCGTGTAGCAAAACAATAAACATTTAAGAGTCGTGTAGCAAAACAATAAACATTTGATACACAAACCAAAAGAAACAATTGAAAACTTATGAGGTTTTAAGATTTGAAACATCTAAATCTTATTTTACCTCGTCCGCATACAAATACAATCAGTTAATCATTCGTATTATCCATGTTTTTTATTTTTGTCTTATAAGCATTCGTTGTCTGTACCTGCGTCGTTTCATATCAAAATGGCATGACATAAAAGCAATTAAGACATTATAATAATAATTATAATAATA
>CM063510.1:131496407-131516407 GCA_032207245.1 Pardosa pseudoannulata
ATAAAAAAATTCTATTGTATAATTTTATTTTGTGTTGAAATAAAATTAGGCAATGCTGTAGTCAAAAAAAAATATTCAATCCGATTTATTAAAACACAAAAAAACAATAATACTCTAAATTCTTATATAAAGTTGCAGAATACAATTTTGGTTTTTATATTTAATTTTGATTCAACAACTGCTAAACTGACCTACAGAATTCTTATGGTAATGTGATATAAACTAAAATACAATTCTTCTGCAGAACATGCATCTCGAATCATTTTCTGGAAAAATTCTGCAGAGTAATTTTCTAATTCACACGTAAAAGAACGAAACTTTCAATATTACCTACGTCAATTTAACAGTAAAAAAAGTTACTGATAAAATGACTACAATCGTTTTTATAAAAATAGAATTTACAAAATATGCCCCTCGAAAAATATTATTTTATGTTTTATTTATATTATACAAGGGGAAGAAGTGTTACATTTTACACGAATGTGATATATAGAAATAATCATAAACTGGATCAATAAGATTGAAAATCCTATACACACACACACACATACACACACACACACATATATATATATATATATATATATATATATATATATATATATATATATATATATATATATATATATATATATATAATAAGCTTAATTATATAGTTTAACTAAAACTTAATTCTAAAATAAGCTTAATAAGCAATTAAAGATTTCTATTGTATATTTTTTTATGTTGTAATAAAATTGGACAATGTTGTCGACAAAAAAATTATTTAATCCGATTAATTAAAACACAAAAAAACAACAATACTCAAAATTCTTATATAAGGTTGCAGAATACAATTTTATATTTAATTTATATTTAATTTTGATTCAACAATTGCTAAATTGACAGATAGAATTCTTAGGGTAATGTGATAAAAACTAAAATACCTTTCTCCTGCAGAACATGCACCTCGAATCATTTTCTGGAATAATTCTGCAGAGTAATTTTCTAATTCACACGTAAAAGAACGAAACTGGTGATATTTGGCCAAAGAATACTGCTCTCTTTACTTTAGTAATTGCATATGAAAAATTCATAGGAATCTATTATAGGCCGTGTGAGCTCTACATGAGTGAATTAGATCCTGTAAGGCAAATTATTTTTAGAGATGAGTGAAACATGTTCTGAATCACTAAAGGCTTTTCTTGCAATAATACGCATACCTTGAAGACTATATGAATGAAAGCTAAATGACATACTGAATATTGTATTACAACGCTTTATCATTTAGTAAGGAACATTCATTGAAAAACTTTCTTATCTTCAGATGGATGATCTGGCTTACATATTAGGTATATGAGTGAAAATGTGATCACATTTCAATAGGACGGTTTTTATGTATATTATAATAGAGTGATATTTTAAACTTACTATGGCTGTAATAAAATAGTAATCCTTTGATTGGAAAAAAAATCTACGAAACTCTAATAAACGGGTAATACAATAATTATTTAAGAAGCGTATTTTTGAAAACAAATTTTATTTCAAAATTAAATGTTGTATTAAGCGGTATTTATTACTATTCTCTGCCAGAGCTGCAGTATTTCTGTCAGAAAAAGCATTGATCACAAAGAATATCTCTAGAGCTTGTAGGGTAGGTCCATGGGGGAGGAGTCTTCTGCTTTGACCTAGCTTCTAAATTATGACTCAAATTATGCTGTTCTCTCCGGAGTAATTTTGTCCCCTATATGGTGTTCCCATATTAAAACTCTAAAACAAAGTTGTGGATTGACGGTTGAAAGTGCAATGAAAGCAAGTGCCCCACACCACAAATATTAATAATGCAATTTTTGCCGCTTTCCTATGTCGTAACGAAAACTGAATGCATATAGTGCGCTTTTTCTTGTCTCATTTCTGCCAAACAAGGACCAAATGCGTATACTGCTGCTTTTCCCTGTCTGATACTTACGAATAAGGACTGAATGCGTATGGTGCTGCAACTTGGTAAAGGAGAATGTTGGTTCGGATCTTACTGATGGCATTGATCATATCCGTTAGGAATCAACATTAAGCAGTATGTCCCGGTTTCATTAGCCTTTCGTAGCAAAATAAGCACACCGTAAGTCAGCCAATTTTGTCGCATTCTATTCAGCCTAAATTCTAAATCTTCGTATGCAGTAAGTTGAAGCTTTCATTTGGATTATTAATGAATAAAAAAAATCAAGTTAGTTCTTAAAGTATTTTACGCTAGTTAAAAGAAGTATACCATACTATGTCTGCAACAAAACGTGGTAATTTGTTTAATATAAGTGATTATAATTTGAATGAGTTTGCTTCTTAGTCCATTAAACCCACAGGCGTTTAATGATATTTATAATTATTAAATTCAGGTACAACACGATGTTAGATTTCTGTTATTAGGATCATAGGACTTTTAATGCTGCAAAAAAAAAATTATTTTTAAGGCTAAACAAAGATATACTTCAACTTTTGCCAACACTAATGTGGAATGAGAAAACACATTAAACTTCATTTCAAAATCTATTATGGATGAGCGCAGTACCTTATGATTATTAAGATAACCCAAATAAGAAGTTCTCAAAGATTCATAAAATTGCTAAAAATCAAGACACTACGAAGAAATTTCATTTATGCAACTTTTTCAATCGAATTCCATTTTGACGAGTTATAAAAATAATTTTAAATAATTACAATAGTTATTACAAGAAGATAAAGGATTTCTAATGTTGTTAAAAAAATTATTCTAAAGGCTAAACAAAAATATACTTCACTACTTCAACTTTTTCCAGCAGAAATGTGGAATGAGAAAACATATTATACCTCACTTCCAAATCTATTATTGATGAATAAAATACCTTAAGATCCTTTAGATAACCCAAATCAGTAAGAAATTCTCAAAGATTCACAAATTAAAAAAAAAAAAAATGAAAACACGATACTGAGAAGAAATTTCATTTATGCAACTTTTTCAATCGAATTCCCTTTTAATGAGCTCTAAAAATTTATATAATTCCAATAATTATTTGAAGAAGATAGAGGATTTCTAAAGCTGCTAAGAAAAAAATATTCTTAAGACTAAACAAAAATATAGTTCATGTTTTGCTACCAGAAATGTGTGAATTGGAAAACATATTAGACTTTACTTCCAAATCAATTATTGATGAAAGCATTACCTTATGATCATTTAGATAAATCAAAAGAGCTCTAAAAATAATTATACATAATTCCAATAATTATTTTTAGAAAATAAATAATTTCTAATATTAAGAAAAATTATTTTTAAGACTAAAAAAAATTATACTTCAACTTTTACCAGCATAAATATGTGAATGGAAAAAAATATCTTACTTTTTTTTCAAATTTATTATTGATTAACGTAATACCTTATGATCATGTAGATACCCCATATGAGTTCTAAAAATAATTTTAAATAATTCCAATAATTATTTAAAGAAGATAAAGGATTTCTAATGCCAAGAAAAAAATGTTTTTAAGACTAAATTAAAATATACTTTAACTTTTACCAGCTGAAATGTGGATTGGGAAAACATATTATACTTCCAAATATGTTATAGTGCTATAGAAGAACGCAATACCTTATGATCGTTTAAATAACATAAATGAGCTCAAAAAATATTTTAAATAATAATAAAATTTATTATTTCAAGAATATAAAGCATTTCTAGTGCTAAGAAAAAAAATATTTTTAAGACTAAACAAAAATATACCTCAACTTTTTCAGAAAAAATTTCTCAAAAGATCGTAAAATTGAAAAAAAAAAACACGAAACTAAGAAGAAATTTCATTTATGCAGATTTTTCAATCGAATTCCATTTTGACGAGCTCTAAAAATAATTTTAAATAATTCCAATAATTATTTGAAGAAGATAAAGGATTTCTAATGCTGCCAAGAAAAAATTATTCCTAAGGCTAAACAAAAATATACTTCAACTTTTGCCAGAAGAAATGTGGAATGAGAAAACATATTATACTTCACTTCAAAATCTATTATTGATGAACGCAATACCTTATGATCATTTAGATAACCCAAATCAGTAAGAAGTTCTCAAAGAACTAAGAAAATAAAAGATTCCGCTATTTCCGAGAATCGTGGTTATAAATAATGCATCACTTCAACTCATAGGAAAACATTATAGTTTCTTTCCTCAAAAAAAAAGTAGAGGAAGAATTTTAGTTTAAGCTTCACGTCATGACCTTTTGGCTGTCTTCCGTTTTTTAAGCTGGATTGAGCGCCTAAGGCTCCAAATTTAGAGCAAACAAGAAACGAATAGAGAATCCAGAATGACGATTCCACCAAGCAAAGTTACTTTTGGAAGAGTAAGATCAAAGTTTAGATGGTGGTTTTCTTAGGGTCGATAGGAAGTATCCTTAAAGACATTTTGTCGCAATAAAACAATTTAGATGTCGTAAATAAGATTAAAAACTTAAAAGTTCAACTTAGACTTATACTTCAGATGTTCCGATCGTTCTTTATAGTTTCCTTCAAGAATGTGACCGCATTGTTTGAAATATATCGTTCAACTTTAAAAGTACATTAAAATAGTACGAATTCTTTTACTTTTAGTGGAAAAGTTCAAGTAGAGTATTTATCATGGAGGTGGTTCTTTTTTGCTTATTTGAAAACCAGGAAAGAAACTAAAGCACTTAATAGGTACCGAGAATTATACGTTACAACGAAATAATATTTTTGAACTCCAGATACTTTAATTATGCTGTTCCATGATTCTTGATAATCTAGTTGCTAATACATGCGTACATACACACACACATATATGTATATATATATATATATATATATATATATATATATATATATATATATATATATATATATATATATATATATATATATACATATATATATATATATATATATATATATATATACATATATATATATATAATATATATATATATATATATATATACATATACATATATATACATATATATATACATACATACATATATATATATATATATATATATATATATA
This sequence comes from Pardosa pseudoannulata, assembly GCA_032207245.1. Taxonomy (NCBI): domain Eukaryota; kingdom Metazoa; phylum Arthropoda; class Arachnida; order Araneae; family Lycosidae; genus Pardosa; species Pardosa pseudoannulata. Next base: position 131,501,425 of record CM063510.1, read on the forward strand.
TATATATATATATATATATATATATATATATATATATATATATATATATATATATATATATATATATATATATATATATATATATATATATATATATATATATATACATATATATATATACATATATATACATACATACATATATATATATATATATATATATATATATATATATATATATATATATATATATATATATATATATATATATATATATATATATATATACATATATATATATATATACATATATATAATATATATATATATACATATATATATATATATATATATATATATATATATATATATATATATATATATATATATATATATATATATATATATATATATATGTGTGTGTGTGTGTGTGTGTGTGTGTGTGTGTGTGTGTGTGCGTGTGTGTGTGTTTGTTTGCGTGCGTGTGTGTGCGTTTATTTGTGTAGATTAGTTTTTATAAAAAATAAAACCCACATCTCTAAATTACATAATTTATTTATATGTGTAGAAATCTTTATGGTGCTTGTAATATGTTATTAATGCCTGTGCCATACCACAGCTAATATGACCGCTTATGTACGTTAACCAGAAGCTATGAAGAAATAGAATTTTAATTTACTAATTTACTCTAGATTATCAGACTTAATTTCTAATAATCATGATATTTAAATCTTACTGAACATCAGCTTTCGTAATGTAACCTATCCGTGATAATTCTGAAGTCACTATAGTGTGTACATAATTTCCAAAAGCTGGATGTTCTCTCTAAAACAGAAAAACAAAACCAAGCAGTGAAAAATGAACTAAAAATGTATTGCATATTAAATATATACATCAGTTCAATTGCTCTTAATTCCTACCAAATGTAATAAATAAGCAGTAACTGTTAATCAGAAGTGACCAATCTACAGCTCGCAAGCCACATGCGACTCTTTGAAGGATTATTTGTGGCTCTTGATAATTGTAACCGAGTTCTATTTCATTTTTGTGTTATTACTTTTGAGAAAATTATTAAAACTGATAGAGCTGGGTAAAGAAATCGGTCTTATTGTGCTTTTAAGAAATGATTCTCAAATTCCACAATTCATACTGATTCACTGCATAATTCACCGAGAACATCTCGTTACTAATTATTTAAAATATCATCATGTTATTAAAACAGAAAAACATTGCATTATGAACACATTTTAAATTACATTCACATCAAAGCAAAAAATCATCAACGATTCAAAAATTACCTTGAAAAATTAAAGGACGAAGAACTTCTAAATAACATTCAATAAATATAATTTCTGTAAAAAATTTTAATACCTTTCTTGCATACCTTTGAAATACTATTTAAATGCGGCTCGCGAAAAATTTCAAACTATGCAAAAAGGCTCGGACTATCAAGGAGCGTGGCCACCCCTGATTTATAAAGTCCTATATAGTGGTATACTATTTCTTATAGATTTCGTAATAGGATGTTTTGAATAAGCAAATGAAATTTTGTCAAATATTATTTGTCGACTATCAGTTAAAATGGATTTCAGAACCACATACTTCCTGTAAATTTTATTTTTATAATATAAATTTCTACGAATTTCATCAAAAGTTAAGAAAATGGCGAACTGCAGTAAATATTTAGCAGTCTCCTATTTATTATTACATTGTTTACCAAAATGCTATACACATTCGTTGTGTACTACAATATATATATATATATATATATATATATATATATATATATATATATATATATATATATATATATATATATATATATATATATATATATATATATATATATATACATATAAATATATAGATAATATAATAAACACAGATATATAACCCATAAAGTAATTCTACATGAATAGCTTCATGAATTGGTAATGCATGAATCGATCCAAAAATTTTGTAAGCAATCCTTAATGTCGAGAATTAAGGTTATAAGTGTTATACTACATAACATCATTAACAAGATTTTTAAGAATTTTGACTGGTAGTTTATACCACACTTTTTGCTTTCCTGTAAATGAAGTACGATTTGAATTTCGCATGTGCTGTTTAATGATTTCTTTAGTAGCAAATATTTATGTAGTTATATAAAGTGTAAATATTTATATAAAATACAGAAGTGGTGTAAGAAGTGGAAGGAGTAAATTATAAAATTTTAAAAATCTAAGCAAATATCAATTTCGGAATCATTTTGATAGCTATTTGTTTAAATGTTTAACATTTCAAACTTTTAATACCTACATCTACACCAACGCTTTATATAATTTAAATAAATAGCTCCCATGAAATGTGTACTTTCTTTTAAATACAATTATTCCGTTTACAAATTTTTAAAGCTAGAATCTCACAATTTACCGTTTCTGGATTCCCTAATGTGAGCTTTAGTTGAAGCAAACTGAAGCAATATTTCCATATACCTTAATTTGTGTTGGCAAAAGTGAAATGAAAGCGTTTAATGTTTTAATAGAATAAATGAAATATTTAAGAATAGGTAAACTAAACAGAGATAACATTAAATTGCAGTGAACAAATTTATTCTATTGAAAGAACATTTTGAATTTAAGTTCAGTACAAAAGTTTTATTTAAGAATTTAAAAGAAAGATTAAAGGCATGCTTTGTCTCGCAGGAAACATTCTTAGCTTTATTCTAATATATGACATGACGTAAACGTGTAAGAATGCTTTTATTTATTTTAAAGTAGAAATTTGGATGATTTTCCGGATTTGTTAATTTTTCATAATGTTTATTACTATATTTTCTGATCTTTATTTAAATCCATTAACTAACAAAGTATTTACTAGGATTTTACTACGTTTCTACATAGAACTTGGAGTTTCATGCTCTGTAAAATTATCCTTTTATAAATTTAATGTATATATATATATATATATATATATATATATATATATATATATATATATATATATATATATATATATATATATATATATATATATATAATATATATATATATATATATATATATATATATATATATATATATATATATATATATATATATATATATATATATATATATATATATATATATATATATATATATATATATATATATATATATATATATATATATATATATATATATATATATATATATATATATATATATATATATATTATATATACATTTATATATATATATATATATATATATATTATATATATATATATATATATATAATATATATATATATTTATATATATATATATATATATATTATATATATATTTATATATTAATATATATTCATATATATATACATATATTCATATATATATATATATATATATATATATATATATATATATATTTAAGATTTTGTTCATTTAGACTTTTAATTTCATTTTGAGAACACAAATTGACTTTCACAATTTTTATTTAGTGTTGCTAGTAGTGTCATTATTATTATTATTAATAGATGGCAGCACTTATAATCTAATTTAAATTTTAAATAAATGAAATTGCTATTGTTTTGGTGGTCATTTGTTGAGACACTGCTCTTTGTACAATATGAATAAGACATTTCTTAAATAAAAAGGGCTAGAATCAATTATTTATTCAAAAAATCACACACTATTACGAATTACAAAAATTAAAGTAGTGTCAATAATAATTTTGATATCAAGTATTTATAACATTATTAGAATAATCAAATGTATATATTTCACTTTACAAAATTAAAAATATACGGAGAACACTTCTATAGATTTCATAGAATTCATTGTAAGTTATTCTTATGGTGTTAAAGGGCGAATTTACTAAAAAAAATTTAATTGTATAAGACTACTTGTTTTTCATATTCTTGATATTTTTTTCTTTTGTTCATTTTGATTGCTTCTAGGTGATTTTTTACTGCTCAAAATTGCATAAATGAATTTCCGTATAAAAACAATAATGTCAGACTGTTTGCATTAAGACTACCTGTTTTTCATATTTTTCAAATTTTTTCTTTCTTTAATTTTAATTACTTCTGGGTGATTTTGTATAGCTCAAAAAAGCGAGGATGCATTTTGTATAAAATCCATAATGTTAGACTGTTTGCATTATGTATCATTCTTACCTGGAATAAAACGAAGATGTCTTTGACGATTTTTAAAATATACGCTTCTGCTTAGTTGCTCATATAATGGAGTTTCAAATTAAAATATTTCTGATTTCACCCGCTATGCTTATATATTTTTCATGCATTCAGACTACATTTTTAACCATTGGGGCTGATGAAATTAAGTTTAAGTATTAAATAATGAACTGCGCTGCAACAAAAATTTTGCTTTGATATAGTAAGTATACATTAATTAAACAGAAACTCCCGTATTGCTAATACAAAATATTTGTTGTTGGAATTTATTAAAATTTTATTTAATACTAAATCGGGTGAGTTTTATACATATCCTGTTAAAAACCTTTCTCTATGCTATTTATATACTAGAAAAATCTACACAAATATACAAAAGCAAAAGATTAATGATACCGTAGAGGTCATTACTATGTGATCAACTACCCTGGTATTTACTAACACGACACTTTTATCAGCTACTGAATAATGTTTAATACGAAAAGCATTTGCTATACCGAGATTTAACTTCTTTTATTCCTATCTCTTTAGGCAAAAGAATAATAAAAAGTAAATAAAATATAGCAGATTAAAACATTTTATTGTTCTTAAGCATTTTGAAAAAGATTAAAGCAAATACAAAATGAATAGATTATTTTAAATTATACTTCTTCTATTGGAAACAAAAAAAAAGCATTGTAGTAAAGTTACTTTAGTTTAAATATAAAAAATCCATGATATATTATTTATTTTAAATATTTTATCTTTTTTAATACAATGATATTTATACACATAAATTATTTTTTCAAACGAAGTTTTTGCCTTAAACTTTTTATTGTCAAATATAAAACATTCCAAAATTTTAACAATTAATTTCATTTCCTAAAAATGAGAGTATCTTTATATCTGCTGATATTTTTCTAAGGTTTTTTTTCTAAAATTAAATTAATTTATTAAAAAAAAGTATTTTGGATTTAGATGTTAAATATATCAGATTGAAGCTTAGAAATGGATAGATAGACCATGCAATCTATAAGTAATAGGGATACATTAGTGAAAAATAACTCAGCTAAAAAATGTTTTGTAAAGATGCATTTTTATAAGGAAAGCTCTCACTAATATAAATTACTGTTACAGGTATGAAAGGGCACTGAAACTAGTTTTTAACTTTATAAATTTCAGTTGTCATTCGTGTAAACGATATCATGTTTTTAGTTGTGCTTAAGTTCACTTCTTCTTCCATTACACCCACAGTCGTTTAATGGTAATTATAATTATGAAAATCAGATACGATATGATGTTAGAAATCTAATATTAGAATAATCAAACCATTTTATAGCATTCACGGCTTTTTAACAGTTTTATTTAAGAGACCAACCATTTTATCATGTAATTTTGATAAAACGAATGGGCTGATATGAGTTGAAAATCCATGCAATCTATAAGTAAAGGGACTACATTAGAGTAAACTGACACAGCTTAAAAATATTTTGTAAAGATGCAATTTTATAAGGAAAACTGTCACTAATGAAAATTACTGCTTCAGGTATCAAAGTGAACTGAAACTTGTTTTTAGCTTTATAAATTTATGTCGACATTCGTGTAAAAGATGTCATGTTTTTAGTTGTCCTAAAGTTTATTTCTTATTCCATTAAACCCACAGTCGTTTAATGGTAATTATAATTATGAAAATCAGATACGACAGGATGTTAGAAATCTAATATTAGAATCACCAAACCATTTTATAGCATTCACAGCTTTTTAACAGTTTTTTAACATCCCAATCGTTTTATCATGTAATGTTTGATAAAATTGTTGGGCTGATAAGAGTTGAAAATCCATGCAATCTATAAGTAATGGGACTACTGACTGTGCTAAAAAAGTGTCTTGTAAAGATGCATTTTTATAAGGAAAGCTGTCACTAATGTAAATTACTGCTTCAGGAATCAAAGTGCACTGAGACTAGTTTTTTAAATTTACGTTGTAATTCATGTAAACGATGTCATGTGTTTAGCTGTGCTTAAAATCTCCAAGATAAAGGATGTTATTTTTTTCAAGAGTCCTATAACTAAAAGCGTCAGTAAAGGAAATTTTAAATTACTGGATACTTCCAAAACATTCTTGATAGTTTTCATTCAAACATATGAAATAATATTAATATGTCGGGAAACATCTATCCTGATCAGCATTCTAGTTCCTTAGAAGATATAAATAAAATTACCAAAAGAAATATAAAAAAAATATTAGATGATATCTGCAATGAGAATTTTTATACTTTTTTTAAATTTAGAGTATTGATATAAGACACACAGTTGATAAAAAGTTTAGAATTTCAATGTGAAAATTTTGAAAATTCCTGCTGAAAATCTAGCCAGCTACAGCACAGTGAATTTTATAATGAACAAAATCCTTTGAAAATTAGGAACTGAAAGTGGAAATATTGAGTCCCAAGATCGATGTTAAAGGTAATAAAAATATTGCTATATCCAATTATTTAAAAATTTTACAATGATTTGTGTTTTAGAATATTAAACTCTTTTTTATGAGAATTATTCGCTTTAAAAAAAATACATTTGTTTCGTTGATTGTTAAGAATTCGTGACCACTGGTGGGAACATAATTTCAAATTGCATTCCTGTATGCCAATGACTTGAATTTAAGTAATACTATTTCAGTTGTATCATCCTAAAAACCTGGTCAGTTAGTACACAGTGAATTTTATAACGAACAAAATCCTCTGAAAATTAGGAACTGAAAGTGAAAACAATGAGTCCCAAGATCATTGTTAATGATAATAAATACTATTGCTATATCATATTAAATAAAAATTATTTCAAAATTTTACAATGAGTTGTGTTTTAAAATATTAAGGACTTTTTAATGGGAACTATTTACTATTATTTTGAAAAATGCATCTGTTTCTTTGATTGTGAAGGGATTCTTGACCACTGATGGGACCTTAATTTCAAATTACATTTCTGTGTGCCACTGACTTGATTTTACATAATACGATTTCAGTTTCCGTATACAATATTATCACATGAATGTATTATCATAGAATAGGAATACGAGAGAAAAATGTGCTTATATTTTCATTGTTTATTCTTTTACTCGGTATTAGAAAGACACACATTACCAGGTTACAAACGAATTAATTTAAAAAGCAATTTTAGCTTTCATATTATTTATTAATTCTGTGTTAGGTATCATCCTCACTTAAAAATTAATTTAAAAACTGTTTTATTTGCGTACAAAAAAGTTTTCAGTTTTAAGCTTTTAATGGTAAATACTAAGGTATGACATATGGAAAAGTGTACAATTTACAGATATTAAATATGTACTATATTATTACATAACGTTTTTGCAATGAGCAAAAATTAGCAAATTTTCAAATAATTTCTAGTGAAAATACTGAAATTCATTCTCTCAAAAACGAAAATTTTGAGTTGTCAATGTTTTATTTCAAATTAGGGATACATTACAATACCCTAAAGCTTTTTTTAATGACCTAAAAATTAAGCTATCTGAACAATGTAAACTGTTCAGACATAAATTATCCTTCTTAAATTTCTGTCGTAAATTTGTTGTCAAACCTGCAATGTTTTCGTGTTAATTAAGGAACATTATCACTCTAATTCCCGGAAGAAGGCTTTAGATTGCATAAATACACAGTATGTCATTTATAAGCTCTTGGGGTTAATAAATTTTCCTCTTAAAAATGGTTTGCTTGTACTTTTTACTTTGATATATTTGGCAGTTGAGAAAATAATCAATAAATATGGGATTGTACTAGGAAGTAGGTAAACCTGATATTACTGTTTAAAGAATATTGACACGTCTATAACTAAATTAATGGCAGGTTCTTCAGATTATGTCCAATTTACATTAAAACTAATATTTAATGAGACAATATTTTCAAATATTTTTCAAATATTAATAAAACATAAAACGTTAAAAAATAAACATAATCTGAAATTAATATCCTTAAAATCTCTATAAATTTGATTTCTTCAGTGATATTGTTTTATTCCTAAAGAGCTACAAATATATTCGAATATAAAACTTTATATCATTCAAATATATCTTTATCTATACTATTATATACAGAAAAATGATGTCTTATGCTTTACTTTTTCTGGCCTAAACCAATATATCCACTAAATCAGTCCCGACCAAATGTTTAAAAATTTATTTTCCTATAATTTAGTTTAATATATATATTGCATCTAAGAAAAAACCCTACATTTACTTAATAATAAACATAATAAATATAATAATTCTGAGTAAAGATAAAAATATTTCATTTTATTTTTTAACCCTTTAGATGTGTGGTGGCTCATGTGTAAAATACACACCTTCCTTGAAGCTGCAGGTGATATACATGTTAAAATCGTTCATTCATTTAACGTAGTTGTGTTGGTAAACACACCAATTTTTTAATTACTGTGATGCAACTAAATCTGAATCTTCATTGAAGTTTAAAATGAAACAATTATTTCATTTATGGAAACCAGGATTATCCAGAGTTGATGCAGATTGGTTAGTTAATTTACAATGATCAAATCAATGAAAAGATATTGTGGTTGTGGGTGGATCTTGCAGCTAGGTAATGCGACTATTGATACAAAATCGACAAACGTGATAAGCTATATAAGAAAAAATAATTTTATTACGCATTTGGGTTCAAAAGAAAATAAACACAAAATGGGCATGTTAGAAAAAAAACCAATACAATAAGTGTTTCCTTGAAAGAAAATCGTTTTTAGTTGGACGTATTGTTTCCCCGGATGTCCAGCAACTTTATAACACCTCTGAGGCATATCTGAATGAGGACATTATTCAAGAACTAAGATATTTATCTTCCACTCTTCGAGAAGAGTTTTTTCTAGTTTGGGAAATTTATGGGTTGCGATAGGAGGCCAGCAAACTAGTTTGCCTATCATGTCCCAAACGTTCTACAGTCAGTTCATATTCCGAGAATACGCTGATCATTCGAATTCACCTGATTCCTTTCTCGTAAATGGAAGTATTTACAAAGTTAGCACAATGTGACCAATAGTTATTGGCCATTAGAATGATCTCAAATTACTGCTACATATGAAACTACAATGGGTCTGAGGATATTATCCCTATACTTTCAATCCATATATTGTACCTGACCAATGGTCAGAGCTCAATTAAGATGCCAGTATAGACCATAAATCCCCCCTCTCCGCATGTGAAACTTCTATGCTTGAACGCAGGATTGCTTCTAGTGTCGCGTTGCCTCCAGTTTAAACAAACTCCTGCTCTTAAGATATACATAAATACATTACTTATAAGAGAAAAGAATATTGTGACATTCATTTCTCCTCCAGAACTAATGGTCTGTTACTTGTTCCTTACGTGGGAGATGGTGTATTGCTCGCAATTTAAAGGATGTCATTGGTCGCCAAACATACATACCTACAGAGTGACGGTTTCGGACGGTTTGAGTCAAAATTGTGGTAGCAGTAGCCAGGCGAAACTGTCGTTAAAGAAAAGAAAACTTTAGGTGTCCCCGAGCCATTAACTTTACATATTGATCTTCAATTGGAATCATTGCATATCTACAACCCTCCTCTGGTCTTCAACCTGCATTTTAAGTCTCTAAAAAGTATTTACAGCTTCTGGAAATCTCATTTTCAGAAGCTGCATTGTCTTCTGCTATTTTGGACTTACCTTTGTAGTCCCCTCTAACTAACCAATAACTCTTCACTCTTCCCAATCGGTTAAATAAATCCTTTGAGGGTACTTTTTATAAAAGGATTGTACATACGTAGTGTTCATCTTTCTTTTTCGCTTCGTATTTCATTAAGGTTAAATCATCGTATTTGGCTTGAAACGCAAAATTTGCATACTCTAGATTTGGAAAATGATAATAATTTGCACTTAAAAATGTCCTATTCAAACTTATTCGGCAATTATATTTTCGCTTATAGCGTAATTTGTTTATCAGATTTAAATACCCTTTATGTATTTTGTGTAGTGTATATAAGTTAAGAAATTAAATGAGAGGGTTACAAGTTTTCTCATTAAATCCTAGCATTGAAATCTATCAAACTAAATTGTTTATGACATACCTTAAACAATCAATTTACATATTTCTTATTCTACTCTTATATTAGTTTCTTCAAATTCTTTACCACTTCACTTCTCATCTTCTGCAAATTTCATCTGTAATATATTGCTCGATATCTTCTTATTCTTGTCAGATCTATATTGCATTCCAATAGTTCTTTGCAAAAAAACTTGTTCTCTTCAGGAACTTGGTGTTAGCTTTCTTTTGTTCCTTATGCATTCTTTGCAATAATATTCTGATATATCTAATCTAGAGTATTAGTTATTTGTGATCCATTAAGTGATAAGCAGAGTAAGTAAGACATTCTGAAATTCTTTGTTTAAAAATATATATCTCGGAAACATTATTCGATGTTTAAGTAAAGTAAATTCTAGTAAATAATTATAGGTGATCATCAATAATTGTTTTATTATGTTATAACTTTCTATTAGTACGTATTTATAATTAGAGTAATGTTATAAAGGTATAAGAATATGTGTTCATATACATGATATTTCAATTCTTTTTTTAAGCACAAGTTATACTGATGCTTTATATTATAAATGACACAAAATCATAGCTAATACTTACGAATAATGGCGAAAGCATTTGCAAATATAGGTAGAATCTCAGTTCCTTGTGCCAACTGGCATGTTTTTGCTATATCTGGCATGATCGCCAAAGAGACGCTTATACTTAGTGTTTAGCCGTCTATTAAGTTTATATACCATTTCGAAGTATATTTAAAAAAAATACAGAAGAATATTTAAATTATTGGTTTTAAGACTTTGTAAATTGAATACAAATACTAACTTTATTTTTAAATATAATTAAATCTATTTTTGTACTGTTTTTTAACTAAACAGGACGGATTTTTATCAAAAGGTATGATTAAGGAAAATATAAGCATCTCTTGATTATATTTAGGCAAACATCCCCAAAACATTATTGTTATTTAATTAAATTATTTTGAAATGATCAAATAATTATAAAGTGATGACGTACTTTACCTCATACGTTTAGAATTGATGTGTCATTCTCTCCAATAAAGTTAAGGCACAAATTCATACCCCCAAATTTATTTGTATGGTGATGGAAATTTTTGGTAAAAACAGCAAGGTTTGTTTATAAACTGTGTTCTAGAATTTGGTGATTATCGCCAGTGCTTGGTGTATTGACTATACTGCAATACATCTGAAATGGTAGTAGCTTGTATAAAGTATTATTACTCCCATAAATTAGGCTTTTGGGCAATGAAGCGATGAAGTACGTTACATATTAAGTTTAGAATTGGTGTGTAATTATCTCCAATAAAATTGATGGACAAATTGATACCCCCATTTTCATTTGGATGGTGGTGGAAATTTCCAGAAGAAACAGCAAGATTTGACTGAAAACTGTGTTTTAGAATTCAGCAATTATAATCATTGCTTGGTGTGCTGACTATACTGGAATACATCTGAAATGGTATTAGCTTGTATAAAGTATTATTTCTCACATAAATTAGGCTTTTGGGCAATTATTATTTGTCTAACCCTATTTACTTATCCCATTTATCTTTTCATTACAAATTCATAGCTTCACCTTCATATGGATGGTGGTGGAAATTTCTCTACAAAAGAGCAAGGTTTGGCTGAAACTGTGCTCTAGAATTTGGCGATTATCACCTGTGCTTGGTGTGCTGACATACTGGAATGCAACTGAAATGGTATAAGCTTGTACAAAGTATTATTTCTCCAATAAATTAGGCTTTTGGGAAATTATTATTTGTCTGTACCTAATTACTTATTCCACTTATCTTTTCATTACAAATTGGTACCCCCACCTTTATTTGGATGGTGATGGAAATTTCTCTACAAAAGAGCAAGGTTTGGCTGAAACTGTGCTCTAGAATTTGGCGATTATCGTCAGTGCTTGGTGTGCTGACTATACTGCAATATAGCTGAAATAATATTATATTTCATAAAGTATTATTTCTCCCATAAATTAGGCTTTTGTGCAATTATTATTTGTCTGACCCTATTTATTTATCCCATTTATCTTTTCATTTAGGTACAAAATTTAATAATTTTATTAACTTGTTATGATTAGAGTTCCAGAAATTCATTCGTCTTCACATGTATCTTTCATAGAACAATAGATTAAAAATCAAAATAGGAAACAGAGCTATTTTTTTCATAATTTCGAATAGAAAACTTAAAAGTAACCTGCGCAACACCAAATATACATAAATATATACTCTGATTGAAGTTTGCACGAATGTTGAGGAGCTCTGAAGCAAAAAGCATAAATGAGTTCGTTTATTGCTGAAAGTCATGCTACGTGAAAGTGTAAAATACTAAGTTTCAGTAAAATGCAAAAATTTGCTAATTTTAGTCTCCTTTCTTAAATAATTTACTTTCCCTCCCAGATAGCGTGATTCATTTCATTCTTTCCCTTTTCCGATAATTATGTACTGTGAATGAGTCACTCATTACAGATTCTTGGAAAGTTAGTAATAAATATGCTTTGCCAAGTAATTACTGGAACATCAGGAGAAAGAGAGGTAAAGAGAGTTTAACTATTGGACATGCATAAAAAAAAAAAAAAAAAAAAAAAAAAAAAAAAAAAAAAAAAAAAAAAAAAAAAAAAAAAGAAAATAAAAAAAAAAAAAAAAAAAACAAAAAAAAAAAAAAAAAAAAAAAAAAATAAAAAAAAAAAAAAAAAAAACAAAAAAAAAAATAAAAATAAAAGAAAAAAAAAAAAAAAAAAAAAAAAAAAAAAAAAAAAAAAAAAAAAAAAAAATTAAAAAAAAAAAAAAAAAAAAAAAAAAAAAAAAAAAAAAAAAAAAAAAAAAAAAAAAAAAAAAAAAAAAAAAAAAATAAAATTAAAATAATTGATAGATTTATGATAAAAAGACAAAAAAAAAAAAAAAAAAAAAAAAAAAAAAAAAAAAAAAAAAAAAAAAAGATTCAAGCAATGTCTCCCAAACCGAAACAAGTAATTATAGAAGACAATCATTTAACTAAGCAGTACACTCCAGTACATATAATTAAAGACTGTTGTAATTAAGTTACAATTGTAATAATAATTGTGATAGTTTTATGGCCATGTGAAACAAATCACATAAAAATCTGATCAAAAGATGTAGCAATATTAATTCTAGACAGCTTTAATACGAAGTACACCATGTTACAACCCTTCTGTCAAAATATTTTAAATTACACGCTTTAGGAGAAAAAAAGATTCAAACAATTTCTCCCAAACCGACACAAGTAATTATAGAAGACCTTCATGTAACTAAGCAGTACACTCCAGTACATATAATTCCAGAGTGTTGTAATTAAGTTACAATTGTAATAATATTTGTGATAGTTTTATGGTCATGTGAAGCAAATCACATAAAAATCTGATCGAAAGATGTAGCAATACTAATTCTAGACACCTTTAATACGAAGATCACCATGTTACAACCCTTCTGTCAAAATATTTAAAATGACACGCTTTAGGGGGAAAATACTCAAACAATTTCTCCCATACCGAAACAAGTAATTATAGAAGACCATCATGTAACTAAGCAGTACACTCCAGTACATATAATTCCAGAGTGTTGTAATTAAGTTACAATTGTAATAATATTTGTGATAGTTTTATGGTCATGTGAAACAAATTGCATAAAAACCTGATCAAAAGATGAAGCAATATTAATTCTAGACAGCTTTAATACGAAGTACACCATGTTACAACCCTTCTGTCAAAATATTTTAAATTACAAGCTTTAGGGGAAAAATACTCAAACAATTTCTCCCAAACCGAAACACATAATTAAGGAAAACCATCATGAAACTAATACTCTAGTACATATAATTCCAGAGTGTTGTGATTTAGTTACTATTTTAATAAAGAATGAAAACATCTTAACCCTTATCTACATTTATATGTAAATATGTACCCATACTAAATATAGTGATGTGTGTGCATGCATAATTAGAAAAATAAATTTTTATTGTAATAGAGGGGGCAAATAGTTAATTTTCTTTCTTTCATTTTGCAGGTTAGCTCATTAATGAAAACCTTCCCAACTTGGATGGTATTAAATGTTCCATATGTATAATGAGAGAGTTCTTTTCCTTCACTGTATAAACTTTTGTTTTTAAGAGGTAAGTGACTTGATGTATTACTTAAATTCTCTTTACATTGTAAGGATTTATTTCATCTCTCTTTGTATAATGTATATAGTTTTCAACAGTTGTTTACTTTTACGCTTAATCAAGTCATAATTGTCACTTGAGTTTTGTATAAAAGCTTTGTGTTTAACATTCTTTTGCAATAAAAAAGCTTTTATTTTAAATAATCTAAATACAAGGAAATAGAAAAGATTGTACCTGTTGCACTGACTTACTTCATTGTTCATGTATGCATTGATATACATGAAAAAGGTTCTGAAGTTGTAAAGAATTTAATGTCACTTAACTTTATTTAGACAAACTAATTCCAACAATACTTTTATTTGAATGTTCATTACTATATTCCCACGTGTTGTAACTGGAGTAAAATTTAGTTTACTTTATTATTATGGAGATAATAACTTTTACATCTCTTAAAAATAGTAATATTCCCAAACGTGGTGACTCCCCGTGAAAATTATTATTTTTGTATACATTATTTAGAGAATATACGGAAGAAGATAAAACTGAGATTTTATGTAAATAGATTGTTATTTGTCATATTAATCGTTAAAAACAAATATTTCAAAGTTCAGTCATGATAAACGTCTTTACCGTAATTTTAAATTAGAGGAATAAGTGCTTCTCTTACCAGTTAAGCATGATATATTTGAATAAGCTT
>CM063510.1:131518907-131556407 GCA_032207245.1 Pardosa pseudoannulata
TTTTGTTATAGTTCTCAGGATAATGAAATAATGTAAAGAGTTTTATCCTGTTAAGTATGTTAGTTCTTAATAATAATTAAAATTGCAAAAGAACTTGACGTACACATAGCAAAGTTTCTTTAATATAAGTCCATTTCTTGAAAATATGAATTCATTAGAATGATAAGTCAGCCCCTATCTTTCAAAACTGGGTTGTTTACATTTACAGATGTATAAAAGCAAACAAGTAAAATTGATAAAGTAATTTTCGTTATTTTTCTCAGGATAATGAATTAATGTAAAGAGTTTTATCCTGTAAGTATGTTATTTCTTAATAATAATTAAAATTGCACAAGAACGTGACGTACACATAGCGAAGCTCCTTTGATATAAGTCCATTTTTTGAAAATATGAATTCATTAGAATAAGTCAGCCCCTATTTTTTACATCTGGGTTGTTTACATTTACAGCTGTATAAAAGCAAACAAGTAAAATTGATATAAGTAATTTTCGTTATTGTTCTCAGGATAATGAATTAATGAAAAGAGTTTTATCCTGTTAAGTATGTTATTTCTTAATAATAATTAAAATTGTACAAGAACTTGACATACACATAGCGAAGCTCCTTTGATATAAGTCCATTTCTAGAAAATATGAATTCATTACAATGATAAACTTTTATAAAACTTTGAATAAGTAGTAATATAAATTTTAATATTTAAGAGCACATTCTTGAGCAGAATTATAATAGGGTTTCAAATTAAATTATTAAACCTTTGTTGTAGCGTCTTCAACCAAAGAAGCCAACATTACATCCTCTTTTATGTTCATATCTGTGTGTCAGAGAAATTTTCTTTTCGATGGAACTTTTCTCTGACCTACTTTCCAAGTTTATGTTCCACCTAATGCGGGAATTAAGAGATTCCTTTTTGTTCGTCTTTTCTGTCTTAAAATTTGCAACAATTTCTAAGCAGTTGATGACACCAACTTTCCTTCAAATGAAAGTTTTTAAGGCTTAAAAATTTCTAATTAACAGAAGAGCTCTCTATCATAATTTTGAATATTATTTCTGTAATAAAATAATTTCATGGTTAAAGTGTTAATCGGCGTAATCTGTTTTAACAGACATTAAATTTAATCTGTGATAATAAAATATGCTTGGAATATTTATGCTCCTGGAAGCACTGCTCTAAATGTGAAAGTTTTGAAATTATTAAAGTTTTAAAAGTTTCTACCCGTGTGTAGGTGATTTCAATATTTTATTCTGTGCATAAAAATGAAAGTGTATAGTTTACGACTGAATATTTTGGCTGAAGATCTGTGGTTTGCTGTCTTGATGCAGGACTGAATATTTTTAACTAGGCTAATAAGTAATTTTGATTTATACTTTATTTTACTGTACCTGCTAAAAATATGTAAATTACAATGTTATTACTATTTTTTAAAAATTAAACTCTTGCTTGTATTTTAAATATAGAAAATTATGAAAATTATTATTAATGGGTAAAGTTAAGAGAGGGTATAGTGTATTTAAAAGTAGAATTAATGTGTTAAAATCTACACATAACAATTTTAATGGAAAAAGTTAAGAGGATACCAAATGAAACTAATTACATCGTGTAAAATTTATGTATTCAAAAACAGATAAAAATGAATAGTTACCCCCCTGATCAACCGAAAAACTTACTCGTGTCCCCTCGTGTACTGTGGTTAAGTAGTAAGTATTTTATACTGTCAGAAAGAAATTAAATTGACCTTTTGAAATGCACATTTTATGTTATTTACAGAATAAAGAAATGAAAAAAATATATGTATTAATACACAAAAACCTCCTGTTACAAGAGCAAAACTATTTATGCTTACAGAAGTTATATTACTCCTTTTTTCACATTTTAGAAATAATTTTAGATTTTAGCAAAACACATTCTCATATTGCAATTTTACGCACTGTTCTTCATATATAGGCATGAATGAACTATCTGTAGCATAAACCAAGTGCAATCCAATATTTTTCTTTGATTATAAAAGTGATTAAATGTAATTTACAAATACACAGCATTTTACTTTATTGCTAGCCGTTGCTAGCTGTTATTTTATTGGTTGTTGTTGGAACTTAAACAGATATAATTTAAATTGTTTTATATAGCATTGAACACAATTAAATATTAGAGAACTTCTAATGATAAATGTGAAAGTTTTGAAATTATTATAAGCATTTAAAAGTTTCTACCCCTATGCAGCTGATTTCAATATTTTATTATGTACATAAAGATGAAAGTATATAATTTACGACTGAATATTTTGGTTGCAGTTCTGTGATTTGCTGTCTTAATACCGGACTGAATATTTCAAACTAGGCTAATAAGTAATTTTTGATTTATGATTTATTTTATTGTACTTGCTAAAAATATGTAAATTACGAACATATTATTTTTAAAAAAATTGAGCTATTGCCTGTATTTTAAATAAAGAAAATTATGAAAGTTATTTTTATTGGATAAAGTTAAGAGAGGGTAAAGTATATTTAAATGTAGAATTAATGTGTTAAAAACTACACATATTATTTTTAATGGAAAAAGTTAAGAGCTAATCGATGGAAATTAATTATAGTGTTTAATATTTTTGCATTCAAAAACAGATAAAAATGAATAGTTATTCCCATGATCAACCAAAAACGTACTTGTGTCCCCACGTGTACTGTGGTTAAGTAGTAGGTATTTTATACTGTCAGAAAAAATTTAAATTGACCTTTTGAAATGCACATTTTATGTTATTTACAGAACCAAAGAAACGAAAAAATTATATTTATTAATAAACAAAAACCTCCTGTTAGAAGAGCAAAACTATTTAGGTTTACAGAAGTGACAATACACCTTTGATCACATTTTTCAAATAATTTTCATTTTACCAAAGCACATTCTCATATTCCATGTTTACACACTGTTCTTCATTTATATGCATGAATGATCTATGTGTAATATAAATTAAGTGCAATCCAATTGCTATTTTTGATTATGATACGGGTTAAATATAATTTACAAATGCAACAGCCTTTTACTTTATTGCTAGCCATTGCTAGCCGTTACTTTATTGCTAGTTACTGGAACTTAAACTAATATAATTTAAATTGCTTTATAATGCATTTAACACAATAAACTTCAAAGAACGTTCAATTATAAATAATCTTTGTATCGAAGTTGAACTCAGTTACGGTGTAAATAGTAAATAGCTTTGTTGTTCCGAAATTTTACTAAAGCATCAGCATTAAGAATCAAATTTCACATGGAATTGTTTGATCTTGCGAAGTGGCTATTAATCCCGAGTTTTCTTATTTACCTAATTACCTTTATAAACATTTAAATTAAATAATCAGATCAGTACGTCCAACTCTATAAGATATTTAGTTTTGAATTAAAGTAATTAAGACAATATTAAATTTGGATCCTGTAGAAATGTTTCGTTGATTTTGTGAAACCAATGTGATCGAATTTACCATTTTAGTAGTTGAAAGTATACAATCAGTTTAAATGACTCTAATGTTTATAATTATCGAGTGTGCTTTTCTAAAATAAAAAAAATCTATCTTTCAAACCCCTTACGATTTATTATGAAGCTGGAATACTCTGTGTAGTTCAGAAGTTTTATTGAGTAGTTTCCCATTTATTGCTTTCCAATGCAAACAGGTTCTGGAAGGCTAAGTATTATGCAGAATATGGTAACATTTTGTGTGTACCGCATGCCATGAAATGGAAATACATCGCTTTTGAGATAACTAAACTAGAGCTGCATTTATGCAGAGATGTGGTACCTTTGCAGCAGTTCTTTCACATTCCCAAACAGTTTATTCCGAATTCTATCTTTCTGAAGAATTTTAACTTCACTGACGTTTTAAAAATAGGACATGAAACAAAATATGCCAAAACACAAACTAGACAAAAAAAGTTTGAGTCGTACATCTCGTAAAAAAAGTTTTCCCCTTTCTATTTCTTTCGAACGCCTTACAAACGATTTATTATGAAACTAGTCCATGAACTGCAGTACAGGAATTCCTTTTATTGAATAGTTTCGATGTTATTTCACTTTGCTGCAAACATCGATGTAAATGTCAAGTACTGAATACAATAGGAACACGTTTTGACTGTGACCTCGTGCTACCGAATGGAAATACGCTGGATCTGAGAGGTAAAATCTAAACGAATAGATTTTTATGTTTTGAGAAATGTATTTGTCCCAAACTGATTTCTATTGTCCAAGTTAAAAACCATACGGGAATTTAAAATGCCTCGGTACTTTTAAATTGCAGCATAAAAAGAAGATGTGCTGAAAAAATATACATATACTTTTCTTTGATTGCCTTCCTTTAAATAAGCTGCAAATCTATGTTAGAAAATTATGCTATATTGATAGCTAAAGTTACTTTTTTATGGTACAGACTGTTAAGAAATATATAACTAAATAAAAAATTAAATGATAAAAAAATGAATGAATGGACTATGTGTCATACCAATATTTTTTGTTTGTTTTTTAAATGCATCTGCCAGTACATTCCAACACATGGCTGCAAAACTGTTACCCATTTAGTACCACCCAGGATGCCAGTGTATCTTAAGGAATGCTACTGACTCAAGTAACATTACCGCCGCTGTAATTTAGAAGCAAGGACCAAGAAGAACACACTCATTCTTGGCAAGCCGCCCCCAGAAGTGTTGTTTGAGAACATGGAGGACATTGTGACCATATATTTTACGTCCCCCTGTCATCTTTAACGAACACGGAGGATCTTAGGCTTCGATCTTAGGCTTAGGCTGTGGTTTCGAGCTCCGAACCCACAGCCTGACGTACCAATACTAATTGATAATATTTTTACTAATTAAGAACATATCGAGAAGAAATATAATCTTACTTCTTCAGTTCTTTTTTTTTTTTGGGGGGGGGTGGAAAGAAATAAATTTCTTCTACGTACATTACAGTGAAGCTGTAAGTTTCAATTTATATTAAATACTCATAAACAAAAACATCTCATCTTTATTTGATTATATATTAAAGGAAGTTAAGCGAAAATTGCTTTTAAACGTTACAAGGCATTTCTGTTTCATTTATAAATATAAGAAAAATATATTACAGTAGAAAAACATGATAAAGGATACATTTTTGAATTATTTATCTTTCTATTTTTATGTAGAAATCATCATTCTAAACTAAATTTTTCTATTTATTTAGACATATTGTTGTTTATTTCTCATGATAACATCCAATGCATGCATCCAATATATTACACGTAAAGCATACAAAGCTATGAATATCTAATTAAATATATATTGTAATTTGTAGTAAATTAGAGAAATTACACTAATTAATTTTAAAAAATAGATAGATATGTGGATAAACTAACATATGATACTAAACTCAGGTATGTCCCTGTGCATGTGAATATATGTAATATATTTTTTGAAGGTATAATCTATAAGAAACAATCTATAAAAAATATAATCTATAAAACAATCAAAACAAAATAAATGTCTTATATGATACATTATTATTTTTATCTAATATTATTTGGATGTTCTAATTAGTTTCATTTTCATAAAGTTTTATTTTACTTTTATGAACGTTGAATACATATTTATTCTAAGGATTTATATTAATTTGTTGCATCAAGTTATTCTAGTGATAAATAGAATATATTTTTTCCTGTAGCCTATATTTAGTTGTTATCTTTCAAAAGTTTTCCTTAAGTATTTGATTGAAACTTACAATATGGTAAAACATACAAGATGTGTTTTAAGATTTTTGATTGTGATATCCATTTAATGTATGCTGCGTACAAAAATAAGCATACATATCCTTTTAATAAACATGCTCTCTTTTATTCTGCAGCTTTACTTTTAAGATGCATTGCATATTTTTTACCAAGTTGTTTAGTTTAGATTTGTCTACGTTAAGTCTGTTACTACGATTTAAAGAAATTCCGATAGTTTTTTTTCTATCATATCTAATAAGTAGTTACTGATTCATACAAGTATTCTACTGATTCATACTTAAAAGATTTTTTTCTTTATGTCTTGTGCAGATATTTAATGTGTCTCCGATTTCTATAGTGCTTCATTAAATGTCTCTCCTCTTATTTTTGTTTTCTCTTAACATTTTCTTATGGTTTCAGATACAGTTGTTTCTAATTAAAACACCATTCTAAAATTCTAAGAAATAAATAAAATGGAACATTTATTTAGTGAGACGAATAGAAATTTTTATCAATTGTTAATTACAAATACAACATACTCACACTATTCAAAGAGATATTAAAAATGCAACTACAGCACTTTCTTATCGTTATCTCTTTATCATATTTCTAGAAAGCGATTAACTTAAAAGTTTGTACACTTATAAATTATTCTCCTTATTTTTTTCTAAAACCATCAATATTTTTTAAATATTTAATTTTTAGTATTATATTTTAAAAATTAAAAAAGTCTTGGTACTTTTTATTTAATATTTTCTATAATTTAATTATTTAATCAAAAACATAATATACAATGTTTAAAATTAATTAAATAATTCTGAGACAAAAATATGATAAAAATATAAATATTAATGTGCGAGGAACTTCAAAAAATTGTCGTTAACGAATATTCAATAATGTAACTTTCAGTAATGAATATTTTTAAAGAGCTATCTGTTTCTCAAGCTTTATAAAAGTCATTTATTTATATTATTGATCAATATATTTAAGAGTTTCATGTACTTTAATGTCCACTCAACTCTTAACTATGATTATTATTTAGTGCGATAATAAAAAAACAAACTATTCATTAAATTACTATTTTAATTCAAATTTCCCTGTACTATAAGTGTATTATATTTTAAACTGCTTTCGTATATTCGCTGTCACTTTTGTTAATTATTAATTTATGCAAAGAGCTCAATAATATAATTTCTTTAAATATTTTTAATGCATTTTAGAGTATCTCCTGTTTTTATTATGCTTTATAAAACTCACTCACATATTCATATTTTTATTCACTTTTAACTTTTTTATCTCTCTTAAGATTCCATTCTGACTAAGCCATGAGCACTTTTCTAAAATTTGTATAAATAATGGGACATTAAATAATTTAATAATTAAGATGAGTTTGAATTATTTAATATTTAAATAATTATAAACTGTTAATATCGTAAATTTTAATATATAGGGATTTCTTGGTGTGTATTCTTCCAACCCTAATAAATTTGGATCATTACCAAATTACATAACTCCCAATACTTATAACTGTACTATTTTCAAATTATACTTTATTCAAAAATGTTTGTTAAATTGTGATCATAATTTTCTACTTATCTGGGTATAAGTATAACTGTAAAAAGATATTTAACTTGCAAATTCATACTCGCATTTGAATTTATGTACTTTCTCCACTAATAAAATTATTCCGAACTGCAAATTTTCATTACTCTGATACTGCCAGACTGGAGAGATCTTTAAGAAATTTTCCTTTATAAATCCCCTCTTAATATGCTGCGATTACGTAATCATTTGGTAATGATAGAAGCTTTATATTAAACTCTATTTCGAAGTTTTATGTCCGCCCAATGAAATTCTATAATTTGGGTTTTTGCCATTGAATTACTAATTTCTCTTGAATGAGTCTAGTGAAGCCATAATATTGAAATTAGTGTAGAGATGAGTTCTCCCCAAGCAGTCTTTATTTAGCTGTTTCTTTTAATAAATATCCTAAATAAAACAAACCTCGAAGAAGTTAAATAAAATTATTAATATCATTCTTTAGATATTTTACAAGGTACAAGATTCATAAATCTTTTGATACTAATCATTACATCAAAATTCATTCATGATAACCATAGATGTATTAAAACTTATGTGTCATTATATTTTTAAAAAATTAGTTAGGCAAAAATGGTTTTAGAATACAAAATTATAAAGTCATTTCTTAGGGAATACTCTATTACATGAATAAATTAAACATCTATTGAAGTAAAACTATTTTAATTAATATAATAGGCTTGAATATGCATTTTATTATTAAAGCTGTTAGATGAGATTAACTTAATTAATTTTTACAGATTTACTTCAAAACAGCATGTTGATAAAAATAACTTAGAATACTATAATTAAAATTTCATTGTACATAACTTTTGAACAGATTAATTTATATACCAATAAGTACACATCGATTGATCTAAAACAATGTGTCAAAATGATCTCTACAGAGTAAAATTTAAATTAAAAAAAACTTTCTTATTAATTTCAAACTTATATATCAATAGACTGTTTTACAAAGATGTTTTATAAGAAAGAAGTTGACTATTTTTTAGTTGAGTGTATTTTTGTGTAAAGTGCAAACTCATCTCTGAAAATCATTTAAAAAAAACCCAAAATTGCAAAGTCGTAAAATGTTAAACTACATCACAGAATAATACATAACAGCATATATTTAAAACTTCCAGGCTTAGAAATATTATAAACATTTATTGAAACAATAGTTCCAAGATGCATACGAGGACTAAGAGTCAGTGTTGTAACTGGATTCTATGGGCCGAGCCATCTAGTCCAGAGATTTCTAACAGTAAGCTGAAAAAGGACAACAAACGAAAAATAAACATAGTGAGGTAGATTCTTGAGTTCATAAAATAGAAATCTAGAGTGTAGAAACTTTAGGGATAGAAAAGATATTCTTGTGGCCAGGACATCCGTATTCAGTCATGACGACAGGTGTATGAATAATTTTGTGATTCCGAGCCATTCCAAGAAAGCATTAAAGTATTACAAACTATTTTATAAATTTTCTCCAAGAAGATGTTGGGATTTAACGTGTTGAAACATTAGCCATGGACATCGAAAATTAAAGCTATCGGTTTGTTTTAGTTTTCATGAATTTTTAAAAAAAAATATCATTCTTTTGTTATAGTTTTCCTTAAAGAAATTCTGCATTGCTGTTTTGTAGAAATTAAACATTATACGCTTACTCCGTAGATTGAGAAAGTTCAGTTATTAAGGAAAAGCTTTACGTTATACCTACACAAGATCTAAGAGTTATAATATTTGAATTAGTTTTATTATGAATTTTATATATTTAAATAGTTTATGTAACATTTAATATATCATTTTTGCATGTATATAGTGGTATGATACATCCATGAACAATAAAAGTTAAAAAAGAAGGCTGTCCTTACATTAATGTTATAGATTTTCATAGATCATTCCTTTAATTATGCAGTTACAGTAATGGACACAGTACATTGTAATTACAAAAAATATCATATTTTTACTTATTATTTATAGATTTATCAATAGTTTAATAATTGCTTTATCTATAGATTAAAATTTGATTTTATCAAGAAATTAATAACAAGGTTAATAATAGGTTTATCATACATTATTCTATAGTCATAATATTTTAGAAAGTATGAAAACTTTCTGCTTGCATTTAGTTTCTTCTATTGAACAAAAATTATAAAATATACTTTAATTCCTTGATATTAAATAATGAAATAATATATGTGCTTCAATTTGAATGAATTTGAGTCACATACTTTCTTGACATATACTATATATTTAATTATGCATGTAATTAACTAAAAATACAATATATTTAGTATTACGTTACACTACCAAGTATATTGCATTATACTATACGTAATCTGATAGTAGATTTATTCTAATAAGTTTTGACATATATTTTATATTTAGATTTTATATATTTACGTAATCTTTAAAATCTGTAACCTTGCACTCAATTAAGGTTTTTGTTTCATTAATAAATATATTTTAATTCTAATAAATTTAAAAAATACTGCTCTAGCGGAAACAAGATTCAGAGATAAGATAAATAAGATTGAATAATTTATAGATATAAAATAATAAAATTATTCTACAGTATAGTATATGAATCAAAAATCTTGCATCTAATAAAGACAATATTTCAATAATTATTAATCAAATTTTACATGTTTTAAGTGTATCATATACCACTAAACCAAGTCTGTTTCATTGTCTTTTACTTTATAAGCTAAAGAAAGGAATAATAAAAAGTAATGTTAAAAATGGGATATTTTTGTTAAATTATGCAAGAAGTGTCATTAAATACTCTTAAAAGGAAGAAGTCAGCTATTCTTTTTTCTCGTATTTCTGCATCCGGGAAAGCGTTTCACCCCAGAAAGAACTTTCTCTGACCTAGTTACAAAATTTATGTTCTAA
Organism: Pardosa pseudoannulata; assembly: GCA_032207245.1. Taxonomy (NCBI): domain Eukaryota; kingdom Metazoa; phylum Arthropoda; class Arachnida; order Araneae; family Lycosidae; genus Pardosa; species Pardosa pseudoannulata. The sequence goes on from CM063510.1 coordinate 131,529,100, forward strand.
GTCATGCAGGTATTAAGGGCTTACTTTTTTGTTATCAGTTCCGTACCTAAAATCACTGACAATTTTCTAACCTTAAATTGATTGACGTACTTGCAGTAAAATATTTTCTAAGCTTTACAATATATTTTCATTCAATACCCAGTCATTTATTTTTTTCTTCAAAGAATAAAACATATTTTTTTGAAAATTATAACGTACATTTTCGATTACACTTAAATTTTAGACTGAAATATACATTGTGCATTTTCTTTATATTGAAGTATCTTTATGGCATGGTAGATCAATTGTATTTTGTGTAATTTGTGCAAGCAATAATCAATGGTTTTGTATTGAAGGTAAATGTTAATATTCAAATGTAAGTTTTGATTTCAAAGTGTGGTCTAATTTTATATAAAATTAAGGATACAACGAAAATTTTTAACAATGAGTAATTTAACAGACAGTGTATAACAGTAAATGTTTTAAACGAATTTTATTTGCTATAACTTGCGTTTGTATGATCAGGAACATTTATTTTATCTACTGTATAGAAATGCTAAGTTTCTTTACATTTTGAAATGTCTTTTGTACCTCGTGAAATCGTGAATAAAGTAATTTTAAATTATTGCTGTAAGATAAATGTGTTTTTGTCTCAGTCTGTTGCAGTGATTTAAGAGTTTACAATATTTAATGTCTTCTGTCTTACTTTCGTTAGTGTTATTATGTAAAGTTTCACTCTACTTAGGTGCCCATGATTCATTCTGGCCAGTGTGCCCAAACTCTTTGCAAGAAAGACATTAAAAAACAATCCATTCAATCTGGTATTTTGTCTTCTATTAACTCCAACGACAGTAACATACTATCCATAAAGTAGATGGAGATAGTTAATATATTCTCTTGAGTAATACGGTAACTTTTAAAACTATTTTCTTGAAATTTTATCAGTTGTTTATGAATTAAATACATTGTTATGTAAAGGTCTTATATTTGAGTTTCGCATGTGATTCATTATCCTGAACTGACATATACCACGATCGGGATTTTACATTTTGCATAACCTTATTTCCAATATTTGATATTATGTCGTTAGAGAACTTTTACGGAATCCAAACATGTGAAATTATTTAAGAGATTCGGTTATTAATCAATTTGATTACTTAAACATCTATATCATGCTTCTAATCTGGAGATACTTAGATGGAGTTTAAGAGTAATCTTCTTTGGATATCATATTATTTCCCAATTACAATCATTATTTCATGTTATTTCCCAATTAATCCTCACGTTGTTTTACAATGTATGTTTCTTGCGTAAATAGAAACCATTTACGTAATTCCAACCTGTAAATTTATTTCATTAATGTTAATAAAATATAAACCAATTTGTTTGATAACTCTATCTTCAATAACGTACTTCAAGTATAGAAAACTTGCATATAGTTCACAATTTAACTTCTTCGATGTAACACTTCCATCTTTAAAAGTTTTTACAATCACAATTTTATCAAAATTTGGTTAGTTAAATATAAATATTGTTATATAAACGTTTTATGATTTGAATTTCTCATGTGACGCATTTTCCTGAACTTACATATACCTCAATCGGGTTTTTACATTTTGTATAACCTTTTTCCCAATATTTGATATTACTTCATTAGAGACCACGTACGGTATCCAAACATGTGAAATTAATTAAAGGATTCGATTATCAATCAGTTTCATTACTTTAACATCTATCCTATGCTTCTAATCTCGATATACTTAGATGTAGCTCAGAAGTAATCTTCTTTGGTTACCATACTTTTCCCAATTAGAATCATTATTACATGTTATTTCACAATTAATAATCACATTATTTTAAAATGTATGCTTCTTGTGTAATTAGAAACCATTTACGTAATTTCAACTTGTAAATTTATTCCATTAATGTTAATAGGATATAAACCAATTTGCTTGATTACTCTATCTTCAATACCGTACTTCAAATCTAGAGAAACTTGCATATATTTCACAATTTAACTTCTTTTATGTAACACTTCCATCTTTCAAAGTTTTTACAATCACAATTTTATTAAAATTTGGTTAGTTAAATATAAACATTGTTATATAAAGGTCTTATGATTTGAGTTTCGCATCTAACACATTCTCCTGAGCTTACATAGACCTCAATATTTTTACATTTTACATAATTTATTCCCAATATTTATTTTACGTCTTTAGAGACCATTTACGGAATTATCATGTGAAATTTATCTAAAAGATTCGATATCAATCATTTTTTTCTTTAACATCTTTACTATGCTTCTAATCTAGAGATACTTAGTTTCACAATATCCTCACATTATTTTAAAAATTTATGTTATTTGCGTAATTAGAATATTTACGTATTTTTAACCTGTAAATTTATTCCAATAATGTTAATAGGATATAAACCGATTCGTTTGATTACTATATCTTCAATACCGTACTTCAAATCTAGAGAAATTTGCATATAGTTCACAATTTAACTCCTTTAATGTATTCCATTTTCAAAGTTTTTACAATCGCAACTTTAAAATTTTGTTTAATTAAATGATAAACATTGTTATATTCATATTTGAGTTTAGAAGTGATCTTTTTTCCTTAATTACATATACCGTAATCTTGTTTTTATCATTTCACAATTAACCTTATTTAAAATGTATGTTTTTTGTATTAGGAACCATTTACGTATTTCCAAACCTGTAAATTTATTTTAATGATTCGATAATGTTTGATTACTTTAAGACTCTATTTCAATATGTGAGATACTTGCATATAGTTCACAATTTAACTTCTTCGATATAACACTTCCATCTTTCAAAGTTTTTACAATCATAATTTTATCAAAATTTTGGTTAGCTAAATATAAACATTGTTATATAAAGGTCTTATGATTTGAGTTTCGCATGTGATGCTGCATTATCGTGAAATTACATATACCTAAATTTTGTCTTTACATTTTGCATAACCTTATTCTCAATATTTGATTTAGAGTCATTAGAGACCATTTACGTAATCCAAACATGTGAAATTATTTTGGAGATTCGATTATAAATCAGTTTCATTACTTTAACATCTATACTATGCTTCTAATCTCAAGATACTTAGAAGTATTTCAGAAGTAATCTTCTTTAGTTATCATATTATTCCCCAATTATAATCATTATTTCATATTATTTTACAATTAATCCTCACATTATTTTATAATGTATGTTTCTTGCGTAATTAGAAATCACTTACGTAATTTCAACCTGTAAATATATTCCATTAACGTTAATAGGATATATTATCAATTTGTTTGATTACTCATCTTAGATACAGTATTTCCAGTCTACAGAAACTTGGATGTAGTTCAGAATGTAACTTCTTTGACGTAACCCTTCCATCTTTCTAAATGTTTACAATCACATATACCTTTCCTGGTATTTCAGATACGTTTATGTCCTAATTATAACCTAAATTGATCGGGTATTATCTACTAATTTTCTAACGTTTAGTTTTTGTTAAATTCGGAATAGTTTATGTGTATATGTTCTTACAGAAAAATATCATAAAATTTGAATAATTGATAACATCTATATTTTTATAACATCATTTAACCTTCCGAGTGGAACACATCTAGAAAAAAATTCTCTAAAATACTCTGATGTCAGTGGCCAAAGAGTTCTATGATTTTTACCTTCACCCTTTGTCGACTAGAATAGAATATGGAAAACCCACCCTCGTTATTCTCCCTTTACTTCCGGTTACATATAGATATATAAATAGATATTATAAATTGTTAATTTTTAATACACATAAAGCTCTTCATGACTGGAATATTATCCCAAAAGAAATAATGGATTCTAAAAGTACAAATAAAAATATTCATTGAGAAACTTATTTATATTTTTTTTACGAAAGTCATCCAAGATATTTAAGGTGTGCAATTAGAGATACATCTGTTACCGCAAACGAAACACTTCGAAATAGAGATTTACAAAGCCATGAAATGCTATCCGCGCCTTTGTGCCTCAGGGGGTGTGGTTGCATCCCTCAAGAAATGTCAGTGAAAGAGGGGTGTAGTTCCTAAACAGTAGACCTGACCCTCCTACCTCAAAACTCCATGGAGGAAAGCACTGGCAAAAATGTACGTTACATCCATTTTCGGAGAGTTTTTAGAGGTTGAAAATTGTACGTTTTGAAGTCATCATCGGTTTGGAGGAATTGTACGTGCGAACCGCTTAGAGGGTTAAATGAAACAAAGTATTTGTTCATATTTAGAGTGTACTAACCAAGGGTAGTATTTTTTTATAATTTGCAAAATTGGTTACAAATAAAATAAAAATAGCGAGAAAAATCATATAATCTTTAGCTACTTTAATATTCTATTTATAAATTTAGAGCTTTCTAGAAATAAGATATTAGTACAGAAAATTCCCTCAATAAGTTATTTAGTTAAAGAATAAAATGTAAAATTTCCAACATTAGTTTAAATATGTAGCTTAATATTGTTAACGCTTACTTTACTGTGTATTTTTATACGCTTATTAAACTGCATCCTAATAATGTGAATGTAATGTCACACTATGTTATGAAACTCCTCATCTTGTATTCAGTTTTCCTCCTTGTAATGCAAATTCGTCTTGCTAGGATTACTACTATATATGCAATGTATAGACACTTCAATGGAGAATTTATCGGATTTGGCAGCAATCAAGCTCTAGTTATAACAATGGATGCAGTTAGTTCTGACTTCTCAAATAGCATCAATAGATAAACAAGGTTTTACGCAAACATCAAAAGCTAAAACTGTAAAAAACATTTATAGAATCAATTATGCTATTAAATTAGAAATACAATATTTATAAAACTTTATAATGTGTTTTTTATTAAAAAAAAACTTTTAGTATTTAAAGTTAGGTAAGGATGTAATTGAAACTATAAGCGTGTAACTTTGTAATAGTTTCACATCGATTTAAATATAATGAAGTTGACCAAAGTCTTATAAAAGTATAAAGTTGGTTTTTGTTGCTAGTGACAGTGAAAATCTATTCCACTGTTGGCATGGGTATTCACATCTAATTCGTAAAAAGAGTTATATGTCTAATTATTTACGGGGTTGAAATTAATTTACTATAGTGCCCGAAACCAACCCCAAATAGTTAATATTAAAAGTATGAACTAATTCTCTGTCTGCAAAATATATATATATAATATATATTAATATATATATATATAAATATATATATATATATATTATTATATATATAAAAAAGCATATGTTATTATTATATGTATGTTTGTGATTTGTAAGTATGTGGCAAAAATCGATGATATTTCTACGCTCCGTAATGTTTTAGCAATTCATTTCTGTGTGTGAGTGAGTGATTTGTAAGTGTATGGTAAACAATCGATGATATTTCTACACTCCTTAAAGTTTAAGCAATTTGTGTGTGCGTGTGTGTGTGACAGAGAGGGAGGGGGATTTGTAAGTGTGCAATAAAACATCGGTGAACTCCGTAGTGTTTTAGCAATTAATTTTTTTGTGTGTGTGGTAAAAATTCAATGCTATTTCTACACTCCGTAAAGTTTTAGCAAAAATGTTTTTGTGTGTATATGATTTGTAAGTGTGTGGTAAAAATCGATGATATTTTTACACTCTGTTTTGTTTTAGCAATTAATTTGTGTGTGTGTGTGTGTGTGTGTGTGAAAGAATGAATTGTAAGTGCGTGGTAAAAAAATCGATGATATTTCTACTTCCTGTAAAGTTTTAGAAATTAATATCTGTGTGTGTGTGTGATTTTTAAGTGTGTAGTAAGAAATCGATGATATTTCTACACTTCCTAAACTTTTAGAAATTAAATTTTTTGTATGTGATTTGTAAGTATGTTGTAAAAAATCTATGATATTTCTACTCTCCGTAATGTTTTAGCTAATAATTTGTGTGTGTGAGTGATTTTTAAGTATGTGGTGAAAAATCGATAATATTTCTACAGTTCGTAAAATTTTAGCAATTATTTTTTTGTGTGTGTGGATTTAAAGTATGTAGTAAAAATCGATGATATTTCTACACTCCAAAAATTGTTAGCAATAAATTTGTGTGTGCATGTGTGAGTGATTTTTAAGTGTGTGGTAAAAATTGGATGATGTTTCTACACTCCGTAAAGATTTAGCAATTCAATTTAAGTGTGTATGTGTGTATGTTTGTGTGTACTTTGTAGGTATGTGGTAAAAAATCGATGATATTTCTACACTCGTTAAAGCTTTAGCAATTAAATCTTTTCCTATAAAAATAAGATGTTATTGTGTTATAAAGAAAGGACAAAGCTCTCATAATCTAGAAATACTTCTGCCCTTTTATAAATGACAAAAGTTACAAATATTAAGTTATAAGATTGATAATTAGGTTATTACCATACGCCTTTGCAACAATTAGTAATAAAAAAAATCCCTTGATTAATACATATTATAATTGCGAAATGTATAAAGTCTGTAAAAAATTGCTGGTGCAATTAAAACAAAGAAAAGGTCTTTCCTTCTTTATATTTCATATAATTTAGGGTCACGAGTGTAATTTCCTAATTAAGTTGTAGTAGGAAACTAAGATAATATATCAGACGAATGCATATATTTTTTATAAAACTTAGGCTAAAATAGTCTTGAAAAGCATAAAAAATACGACTAATTCTTAAATGCTGAAAAAAGGAGTCTTTTATTATCAGACGCATGCAACTAAACTCCAGCAGAATACCCTATCCCTTTGCTACAGACTCTTTCATTTTATTTATCTATTCTTTTTCCGGTTTTTCATGTCTTTCTGTCACGTCCATTTTTTTTTATGCAGACGCTCTTTTTCCAACGAAAGCTTTACACGTAAGCTGTCATGACTGTCAGTATTCATTATGTTGGTAGGCGCCACTTCTCCAACCACGACAGTCTTAAAGTCACGCGGTGCACAGCTATAAAGAAAAAAAAAGGCATTCCCCAACAGTGTGAAGTTTTAAGGCATAAATAAGTTAGCATCGATTCTCATAAAGTATTCCTAAAAAGGTTTTATGGAGCTGTGTTGTAATTATTAAAAACGCCGAGAAAATACTTCAAAATGATTTATGTTTTAAAGGGAAAATTATGAATCTTGCATGGTCTTAATTTTAAAATGCACGTTACGAAAATTTGTTAGAACATTTTTCCATTTAAATCAAGATTTAAATTACTCCTTTTCTTTGTAGGATTAATCGATATATATATATATATTATATATATATATATATATATATATATATATATATATATATATAAATATATATATATATATATATATATATATATATATATATATACATACATACATATACATACATATATATATACACACACACACACACACACATATATATATATATATATACATATATACATACATATACATATATATACATATATAAACAATCTCTTTGAAAAACTTCTTCTCCCATTCTATTTCTATAAAATCTTTTTCCCAACTCCAAAATATCGTAATTAATAAGCGTCCACGACTGGATATTCTTTCAACCTATTTCACAAAGCTTTCTGTGCAAGAAATGTAAATTTTTTGTCCACTCCTCACTTTTTCTAGCTGTTGCTAGCAAATGGCTCAGTTTTTCCAAATGATCGTTCCATTTTCTTATCAATAACCCCAACTAAGCTACTTTTTCTTGGAAATATTTCGTCTCTGTCTCGCTCTTTTGTCCACCCCTGTTCTAGCACTTGTTACCATGTACATTTTTTCTTGTCTGCGTTAATTGTTAAATATAGCTCTGTAGCAGCTCCTCAAGAAAGAAAACTTTTTTCTCATAATTGCTTTTACACTTTCAATGGAGTTACTACAGCTTTGTTCATTATAACATTATTTCTTCTATTTCTTCTTGCCCAGTAGCCCATGGAAGTAAAAAGAGTAGGCGCTATAATTCGGTATGGTCTGCAGATTAAATCGAGTGGATACACATTTATAATAAGATAATAAAAGCAATAGCAGATAACCTAGCGTAAATAAAGTTTGCGTCAGGAATCTTGTATGAATTTAATATTATATATTTATTGCATAAAAATGTAAATTAGATTTTCAAAACCAATATAATAACTGCAGTGTAAGAAAAATATTAGAACTTTTTAATTATTTTATTTAAAACAAAATTGAGAAGAAAAATCCATTTTAGAATACGTAATGGTAGTCTCTCTGCGCGTGTAAAATAAATTTCAGTTGGACAATATAATTTAAAATAAAATTATTTTTATACATTCATGAGAATAAATGAACAGTCGTGGGAGAAATCAAATAGGTATATATAAGTTAGCAGGAGTAATTTTTTTCTATAAAAATATGAAAGTTTCATGTTATTTCATTATATAAACCAATACTATTCATTTAAAAGAAATTTTTATTTATACATTCATGAGTATTATTGTGCTGTCTTGGGAGAAATCTAATAACTATATATAAATTTTGTACATCCTTAATTTGTTTTTCTATAAAATATTAAAGATTCATGTTATTTAATTACAGAAGCAAATACTATTCATTTAATTTAAAAGAAATTTTTTATTTATACATTCATGAACATTATTGTGCTTCTTGGGAGAAATCTAATAACTATATATAATTATTGTACATCAGTAATTTGTTTTTTCTATAAAATATTAAACATTCATGTTATTTCATTACAGAAGCAAATACTATTCATTTAATTTAAAAGAAAATTTTTATTTATACATCCCTGAGCATTACTGTGCAGTCCTGAGAAAAATCAAATACCTATATATAAGTTCATTATTGCACATCAGTAATCTGATTTTCTATAGAAATATGAGAGGTTCATATTATTTGATAATGTAAACATATGCGGTTCATTTAATTTAACAGATAATTTATATTTACACATCCATGAACATTAATGTGCAATCGTGGGAGAAATCAGATAACTATAAGTTAATTATTGTACAATAGTAATTTTTTTCGTTAAAAATATTAAATATTCATGTTATTTCATTACAGAAACAGATGCTATTCATTTAAGTTAAAACATGTTTTTTTATTTATACATCCCTGAGCATTAATGTGCAGTCTTGAGAAAAATCAGATAACTATATATAAGTTAATACGTATACATTAGTAATTTCTTATTCTATAAATATATCAAATATTTATGTTATTTCATTATAGAAACATATACTATTCATTTCATTTAAAAGAAAATTTTTATTTATACTTACATGAGCATTAATGTACCATCGTCTCGCAATTATACAACTCTAAATTATTTAATTGTTGCAAAACCACTATTCCTTTTTTGTAGAATAAAATTATAAAATTCATAATATTACATTTCAAAATTAATTGCTACTTATATAACTTAAAGTAGAATTTTTATTTATTATATTTTTTAAAACAAATGTTCATCCCTTCAAAATTATCTGAAAAATATAGTCGATTTATTTATCTAGTCTATATATTTATTACGTACTTTATTTTTACAAAAGTAAACTTTTAAGGCATTCTAAAAGAAAGCGTAGATAACAATTTATAAGTTAATTGTTGTATCTCAGTAATTTTCTTTTCTATAAAATATGAAAGATTCATGTTATTTCATTAGATAAACCGATCCTATTTATTTAAATGAAAATTTTTATATACTCATCAATGAGAATTAATGTGCTGTGAGAAATTTAATAACTTTGTATAATTATTTTACACGAGTAATTTGTTTTTCTATAAAATATGAAAAATTCATGTTATTTCATTACAGAAATAGATACTATTCATTTAATTTAAAAGAAATTTTTTATTTATACATCCCTGAGCATTAATGAGCAATCATGGGAGAAATCAGATGACTATAAGTTAACTATTGTACACCAGTAATTTATTTTCCTTTGGTAATATGAAAGAGTCATTTTATTTCATTACAGACACAATTACTATTCATTTTATTTAAAAGAAAAATTTTATTTATGATCCATCAGGATTATTGTACACTCGTGGGAGAAATCAGATAACTATATATAATTCAATTATTGTACATGAGTAATTTGTTTTTGGATAGGAATATGAAAGATTGATATTATTTCATTATAGAAGTAGATACCATTCATTTCATTTAAAAGAAAATTTTTATTTATACTTCCATGATCATTAATACGACATCGTTTACATAATTAGAAAACACTAAATTATTTAATTGTTGTAAAACCACTATTCATTTTTCTGTAGAGTAAAATTCATATTATATTATTTCATTAATAATTGATATTTATATAATTTAAAGTGAAATTTTTATTTATTACATTTCTAGAAAAATGTTCATCACTTCAGAATTATCTGAAAAATCTAGTCTATATATTTATTACATACTTTATTTTTACAACTGTAGTCTTTTAATGAAATCTAAAAGAAAGCGTAGATAACTATTTATAAGTTAAGTATTGTACCTCAGTAATTTTCTTTTCTATAAAATAGGAAAGATTCCTGTTATTTCATTAGATAAACCGATACTTTTTATTTAAAAGATAATTTTATATACACATCAATAAGCATTAATGTTCTTTTTTGGGTGAAAATTAATATCTATATATAATTATTTTACACCCGTAATTTGTTTTTCTATAAAATATGAAATATTCCTGTTATTTCATTACAGAAACAGATACTATTCATTTAATTTAAAATACATTTTTATTTATACATCCCTTAGAATTAATGAGCAACCATGGGAGAATTCAGATAACTATAAGTTAACTATTGTACAACAGTAATTTCTTTTCCTTTGGAAATATGAAAGAGTCATTTTATTTCATTATAGAAACAATTACTATTCATTTCATTTAAAAGAAAATTTTTATTTATGATCCCTCAGGATTATTGTACAGTCGTGGGAGAAATCAGATATATAATTTAATATTTTTCTATATATAATTATCTCTATATATCTATATTTTTTTATATATAATTCAATTATTGTACATGAGTAATTTGTTTTTGGATAGGAATATGAAAGATTGATATTATTTCATTATAGAAGTAGATACCATTCATTTCATTTAAAAGAAAATTTTTATTTATACTTCCATGATCATTAATACGACATCGTTTACATAATTAGAAAACACTAAATTATTTAATTGTTGTAAAACCACTATTCATTTTTCTGTAGAGTAAAATTCATATTATATTATTTCATTAATAATTGATATTTATATAATTTAAAGTGAAATTTTTATTTATTACATTTCTAGAAAAATGTTCATCACTTCAGAATTATCTGAAAAATCTAGTCTATATATTTATTACATACTTTATTTTTACAACTGTAGTCTTTTAATGAAATCTAAAAGAAAGCGTAGATGATATGTGATCTGAAATTACACTTTTTTATGAAAATTTAAACTAAAATCATATTGGTCTAGAATTAAAAATTTCTTACTCTTATGCACTAATAATAAATGAGAGAGACATCAACACTCTAAAAGCATACTATTTCCCTATACAGCATAATTTATTTACTTGTTTACTTATTTATGTTTTTCATGTCTCTCGAACTCGTCCATTTTTTTATGCAGACTCTCTTTTTTGGGACGAAAGATTTACACGTAAGCTGTCATGACTGTCAGCATTAATTATATTGGTGAGCGACACATCTCTAACCAAGAAATTCTTAAAGTCAGGCGGTTTTCCACAGTAAAAAATTACACAACTATGAAAATTTAAAGAAAAAATAAAATAATTTTTCCCGTAAGGCTTTTTTAGGTTGTACACAATAATGTGCTAATTATATAAATACCGAAAAATATTTAGATTTTTTTAAAGGGAATATTTATGAGTCATTTTAAGATCTCGGATTAGAGGGTTTGGCCCATAAATTTCAGTTGATAACGCTTTTTGTGCTATTTTAAGATTATAATGATATCTACTAAAGATAAGGAAATAGTATTTTTAATAGAGATTCGATGGCGTACAATTTTCAATATTATCCGTAATATGTACCTTTTGAAATTTTTAGATATGGCAAATATGATTTTCAATCTAATTTTAGACTATATTGTACAGATAAATCTCAGGACAAGAAGACTAAATACGTATAATTTAAAGAGTATAAAGAACTAAAAGTATAAAAGAACTGAAAGTATAAAGTATAAAGTATAACTATAAAAGAACTGAAAATATAAAGTATAAAATAAATAAATAGTATAAAGATAAAAATAGTAAAAAGCATAATTATTGAAAGAAATTGTTTTTTTAAGAAGATTTTTATTTGGATGTAGTATAAGTAAATATTCGTAGGATCTAAAAATTATTTGGTAATATTATATCATCGATGAAGAGAATTAGTCTAATAATCTCATTCTTTTCTGTGACATTTCTAATTTACAAGAAATGGTAACTGTATTAGACTGTCAGTGTTTCAAATTATAAAAATATTCAAGATTTTTTTCAGTTATAGAAAAGTAAGAATAGAAAATATACAAGGTTTTATCTTATATTATCGTATAGAAAAAAATATATAAATTATGATAGTGTTTGTTAATTTGATATCACTTCATTTTAAATTATATTCTTGATTACTGCTGATGTAAATCCACGTCCCGTATTTTTTCCTAATGAGACAACATTGTTAAATGTGTGTGGGTGTATCATAAGAAAATAAGAATATTAGATAAATATGTAAATTAAATATAGTCTTAAATCTATTTCAAGTTGTACTTTGATATGTCAGTGCTTTCATATTTGAACTTAATGCAATTAAATTATATCCCTTTCTTTAAACATATGCTTTCCCTAATAAGATTCAAAATATCTCTATTTTCACTGGTACGAAATGAAAATATATCTGAAATGAAAAAAAAAAACTGCGAATGTTTTAAATCAAGTTTTTGTACATATACACATATTTATGTGTACAAAAATCATATCTTTATGTAAAATATTAAGAAAGAATGTCTTCCACATTCATCACATAGGTTATTGTCGAAAGTTTAATTTCTTATTTAAATCGTAAAATTCAACTAATTCATTATCTAGGACTAAATTTTTGAAAATACTAAAGTCAAAATTACTCTGTATCGTATAAAAATAACCAAGCATGAAACTACATTCTAGAAGAATATCCCTTCTTATTAGAATCATGAGGATTTTGTGAGATGTTCTCAAAGGCATAGCCTCGGGTGTCCTTATTGTCTAGAATCTCAAGATTGCTAACTTGTTAGTAAACAGAATGTGAAAGGATAGCTCGGAGTTAGGAAGCCAATCCTTATGTTTCTAAAAAAATGGACGGAGGAATAAAAGAATAAGGATTATTTTTTTCATTTTTATACCATAATGAAGCAAAAGTGAATGACGTGTCATAATTTAAAATAATATATTTTTCTCTACATTAAAAAAATTAAATCACAGGTTAAAAATTACATTAGAAATTAGAATATTAAGATTGAATGAATATATATTTAAATAATTAGTGGTCGAATATTTTTAAATAAATAAAAGTGCAAAGTAAAGGAAAGAGACATTTTAATTATGTGATTAAAAATTATGATAATTTGTTTCACATGTTACTCAGTATAATCCATGTTTGTAGCATCATGACGTGTCATAATTTAAAATTTTATATTCTTCTTCACATTAAAATTAAAACACAGTTTAAGAAGTATATTAGAAATTAGACCATTAACATATAATGAATACATACATACATATATATATATATATATATATATATATTATATATATATATATATATTATATATATATATATATATAAATAATTAGTGGTAATATATTTAAATATATAAGTGCAAAGTAAAATAATTATTATGTGATTAAAAATTATGATAATTTGTTTTATATGTTACTCATAAAGTATTATGTGGTTTATAATTTAAAATATATTTTTCTTAAATAAAATTAAAACACAGTTTAAGTATATTAGAAAGCATAATTTAATAATTATATATATTTTATTAAAATATATATAAATATATTTTTATAATATATTTAAAATATATATATTAAAATAAGATATAAATATTTATATATAATAATAATATATATATATATATAATATAAATATATATATAATATATATATATATATAATATATATATATATATATATATATATATATATATATATACATATATATATATATATATATATATATATATATATCAAATAATTAGCGGTTGAATATATTTAAATAACTAAAAGTGCAAAGGAAAGGAAAGAGGCATTTTAATTATGTGATTAAAAATTATGATAATTTGTTTTATATGTTACTCAGTATAATCCATGTTTGTAGCATCATTACGTGTCATAATTTAAATTTTTATATTTTTCTTTACATTAAAAGAATTAAAACACAGATTAAAAAGTATATTAGAATATAGAACATTAAGATTGAATGATTATGTATTTAAATAATTAGTGGTTGAATATATTTATATAACTAAAAGTGTAAAGTGAATGAAACAGGCATTTTAATTATGCGATTAAAATTATGAAAATTTGTTTCGCATGTTACTCAGTATATTCCATGTTTGTAGCATCATGACGTGTCATAATTTAAAATTTTATATTTTCCTTTACATTAAAAAATTAAAACCCAGATTAAAAAATACATTAAAAACTAGAACATTAAGATTGAATGAATATGTATTTAAATAATTAGTGGTTGAATATATTTAAATAACTAAAGGTGTAAAGTAAATGATAGAGGCATTTTAATTATGCGATTAAAATTATGAAAATTTTTTTCGCATGTTACTCAGTATAATCCATGTTTGTAGCATCATGACGTGTCATAATTTAAATTTTTATATTTTTCTTTACATTAAAAAAATTAAAGCATAGATTGAAAAGTACATTAGAAACTAGACAATTAAGATTGAATGAATATATATTTAAATAATTTGTGGTTGAATATATTTAAATAACTAAAAGTGAAAAGTAAAGGAAACATTCATTTTAATTATGTGATTAAAAATTAAAATAATTTCTTTCACATGTTACTCGGTATAATCCATGTTTGTAGAATCACGACGTGTCATAATTTAAAATTTTATATTTTCTTTACATTAAAAAATTAAAACTCAGATTAAAAAGTACATTAATTGTTGATCAAAATAATTAATTGTTGAATATATTTAAATAACTAAAAGTGCGAAGTAAAAGAAAGAGGCATTTTAATGTGATTAAAAATTATGATAATTGGTTCCACATGTTACTCAGTATCATTCATGTTTGTAGCATTTAGCATGCGTGCATGCATTAGAGCAGGGATGGGCAAACGTTTTTGGCTGCGGGCCGAAAATCGAAAGAAAATAAGATTAGTGGGCCAAGATAAATTTTTCTAAAACTTTAAAAACAATATACAAGGACCTAACGGTTTACTACATTAATTAGAGAAATGAAATTGTGATTTTATTTTTAAAAGTTCTTTATACTGAATCTACTTCTGATATTATTCTTTCTAAGGTTCAAAGATGAAGAAACTTGTTCACATATAAGAAGCAAATATACCACTGATTTTCTGGGCATGAGATAATAAATTAGGGATATAATATTTAAGCAAAGTAGAAAAGGAGATGGATATATAACGTATAAATATATATTTGTTTTAATTTATCTCGGACAGGCAACTTAAAATTATATCCGCAGGCCGGATAAAACCTTCCGATGGGCCGGAGATCTCCCGAGGGCCGTAGTTTGCCCATCCCTGCATTAGAGTGTTAGAAGTATGCTGACGTGAAAAAAATTATTGTCTAGAATGTATTATCTGAATTAAATGGGAAACGAAAGCTAAGATTATAGATAAATCAATATGCAGTACTTTTTTTTTGCATACTAAGTTATAAATAGTCTTAAGATAGGTAAAAAACTGCACATTCTTGCATGCTAAAACAATGAGTCTATTATCTTAGATTTATGCAAGTAAAATTTATATAGATACCCTTACCCTTTACTAAAAATTTATTTTATTTTATTCATCTACATTATTTTTTCGATTTTTCATGTTTTTCTGTCACGTCTATTTTTTTCCTTTACAGATGCTCTTTTTTCAACGAAAGCTTTACACGTAAGATGTCATGACTGTCAGTATTCATTATGTTGGCCGGCTCCAACCACGACATTCTTAAAGTTACGCGGTTGACTGTATTAAAAATAAAATTTCAGCGGAGTAAACTTTTAAAGCCTAACTAAGATGACATCGATTCTCTTAAAGTATTTCTTGAAAGGCTTTAGCGTGTAGTTTGATGCTAATTATCAACACGCTGAAAAATGCTTCAAAAGCATTTTTTTTCTGAAGGAAAAATTTATGAGTCATTTAATATCCATCATATTTTCATCTACCACTTTCAGAAAATTGCTAATATTTTTATCGTGATTCGAACTTTTGCCAAACGTGTTATCATGCTCTTCTTCTCCCTTTTTTCTGCAATTAAGTTATTTGTTTACATTTATTTGAAATATTCTAACTTTTTTAAATGTATATTTAATTTTATTTTTCGGAATAAAATTGAATTTTAAAAGAATACACAATTTTATTGGTAGGTATGAGCTCGATGCAAAAATATAAGCTTATTAAACCATACAGGCGTAATGTTCACCAAACGTATTCTGGCAACTTGTCCACAGTAATCCCTAAAGGGAAAATTTCCTCACATTTTCCCCCAACCAATGGGAATTCGTTATACGTTTTTCTTTTGATCGGTATGTAAGCATGGCATTGTGGATTCGGCGGTCAAATATTGAATTTGAACTATAGAATAATTTTTATTGTTATAATGATCATTATTACTTCATGTTGTGAACAAATGTTTAATAATTATTTACTGGCAAATGTTTAGAAAAGGAATCTGAAAACAAAATGAACACACACCTGAAACAAAAAATAATGCTACACATATATTGCTCAATACGTTTAGGGGTAATATTGTATTCATATTGATAGTTCTATCTATTCAACGCAGTTTCTTAGGAAGGTGAAATTTTATTATTATAAAATAGGAGTGGGAGTACCAATGTTGTTAAATTGACTGCATGTTATGTATAAAGGGAAGCGTTAAGAAATTAAAATATTATTGAAAGAAAATCTGCCTAAATGGAGGTTTGGAACCTGGAAAAATACTGTTGATTTGATGACACTTGTCAAGCAAGCATATTAGCCATAGAAATCGTATTAAGGCAAAAGGGGACTTTTTGTTTAAAGATCTGAAGGTGAAAGTCGGTGGATGGGTTTTAAGCTCAAGTGGGTCGTCGTAAGTTTGAAGTAGGGATCAAGTAGAAGACTTATATTCTTAGCTTGTCACCCCCAGAGGTATTGTTTAAGAAATTGAGGGACATTGTGACCACAAACATATTTTACTTGCCCTAGTCATCTATAACTAATACGGCGAATCTTAAGCCGGCTCGAGCTCCGATCTCGCAACCCTGCAGTTACGAGGGCGTTGCCTTTGCCGACTGAACCACCGCAGCAGAATGAAAACAATAATCCCCTTTATATCTTGAATATTCTTATTTAGGACGAAGATGCAGAATAAAATGAATATGCTGATATCGGGATTGTTGGGTTGAATAAAATAATTTTACTATAAAGAAAGATAAATTTTGAGGTGAAGGATTGAATACAGTCCTGCCTTAAATTCACTTCTTTTTTTAGGAATCATGTTGGAAAAAAAGACCTTAAGTAGATCTGCTTTCTTTTCTACTTTTCCATTCTAATATGAATGGGGAAGAATGCAATTATAAATCAGTTCATAACGGTTTCAAATCCTCAGGTCTTCTATTTCCGATCTTTGTGGCTTTATTTTGAAAGTCTCTATGCACGTTAATAACATGTAATGTTTAAAGTCCATGTAGTTATCATAATTTTAAAAATAGAGGAAATTGGTCAGGGTAAAATAATTTCCAGATTTCAAGGTATTTATGGGACTAACTTTTCAATATAAAAGGAGTTCAATGTTTAATCCTAAAAGATAACATATAAATGTGATACGCCAACACAAATAATAGCAAAAATAATAGCTTTGTGAGCAAAATGTAAATGGAAGAGTTTATTGTCCATCCGTAGTCAAGCCAAAGCCTTTACGGATTTTCATCTATTCGGAACTTTAAAGAAAGTTTTTTGGGGAAAACGCTTTGCAGATCAGGAGGATTTGAAAAGAAAAGTTCTAGAGTACTTCACGTAACATGAAACGTTGGGATAAAAGTGTCAAAACTTGTGGAATTTTTGTCTAAAAATAAACAAATGTGTATAGTTTAGCAGAAATATAATAGATTTCCTTTTCATTTACAACTACAATGTAATTTACTTTGTTATTTTATTAGTGGACTAGAATCATATATTATTACTTTTAAAACTCTTTGTAGCAAACTTAAAAAAATAGTTGTATGAAATATTTTAAAAACAACGAAATAATTTGTGCTTTGGATTAAAATATGAATCTAAATTATAAAATGATTTTATTTGCTATTTACTTTGCTATTAACGTTGTATTTTGTAGCAAACTTAAAAAAAATAGTTGTATGAAATATTTTAAAAACAACGAAATAATTCGAGCTTTGGATTAAAATATGAATCTAAATTATAAAATGATTTTATTTGCTATTTACTTTGCTATTAACGTTGTATTTTGTAGCAAACTTAAAAAAAATAGTTGTATGAAATATTTAAAAAACAACAAAATAATTCGAGCTTTGGATTAAAATATGAATATAAATTATAAAATTATTTTATTTGTTATTTACTTTGCTATTAACATTGTATTTTGTAGCAAACATAAAAAAAAAGTTCTATGAAATATTTTAAAAACAAAGAAATAATTTGAGTTTTGGATTAAAATATGAATCTAAATTATAAAATGATTTTATTTGCTTTTTACTTTGCTATTAACATTGCAATTTTTCCTTTGTTTTTTTATTAGTGGACTAGACTCATATATTATTACTTTCCAATCTCATTGAAGCGAACTCTGAAAAAATTAGTTGTCAGATTTTTTTTTTAAATACCAGGAAATAATCATAGCTTTGGATTAAAATGTGAAACTAAATTATAAAATACATTTATTTGCTATTTAAATTGCTATTAACGTTGTAATTTACTTTGTTATTTTATTAGTGGACTAGATTCATATATTATTACTTTCCAATCTCTTTGTAGAGAACTGTGACAAAATTAGTTGTCAGAAATATTTTAAAGAAGAGAAATAATTATAACTTTGGATTAAAATATGAATCTAAATTATAAAATGCTTTTATTTGCTATTTACTTTTTGCTATTAACATTGTAATTTTTTTTTGTTTTTTTTTATTAGTGGAATAAACTCATATATTATTACTTTCCATTCTCTTTGTAGCGAACTCTAAAGAAATTAGTTGTCAGATTTAAAAAAAAAAAAAACAAGGAAATAATCATAGCTTTGGATTAAAATATGAATCTAAATTATAAAATACTTTTATTTGCTATTTACTTTTCTATTAACGTTGTAATTTAATTTGTTATTTTATTAGTGGACTAGACTCATATTATTACTTTCCAATCACTTTGTAACGAACTGTGACAAAATTAGTTGTCAGAAATATTTTAAAAAACAATGAAATAATTATAGCTTTGTATTAAAATATGAATCTAAATTATAAAATTCATTTCTTTGCTTAATTTAATTACAGAACATATAATTACAGTTTAAAATATAATACGTATATGTATATAATTACAAATTTTCATGATTTCAAGTCAATAATTTGCAAAATAATTTGTAACAATGTACCATGTTTATTATTATCATGTGCTATTTATTATTACCTTTTGGCAATGCTGTATTTGTTGTTACCCTTTGGGAACAATAGGAAATAGCAGTAATGATGTTGTGATGTTAAATAAAGGTGTTCTACGTTCTATGATGATGTGTACTCGATGTTTTTGATGTATATAAATTTATAACGTACATCTTACCTCTCAACCACGAGGAGAATGAATCCAATGACAAGGAATATTTATAGATAGCAATTTATTACATAATGTTTGGTTTCTACTTTCACTAAATCAATACACTAAGGCTAATAAGAACGGAGCCTACTGCTTGCAGTCCATTTAGGATGGCTTTAAACATCCATGCCTTTAAAAAATTCAAATCCTTGAATTCCGGAACTAAAGAGCAGCGCCTAATCAAATCAACAATCTTTCGACATAGTTTGTTTAAAAATATGAGATCCTGTAGCATCTAATAGCAGACTGAGTAGGTTTACTCAGTTCGCTATTGCAAGAAACTGAGTAGCTTAGCACTGAGACTGCTGGTCATTAGAAAAAACGAAACAGTTGTCTCCGTATTTCATCTTTCTCTTTGTGATTTATTTACACTGACTTCGTAGGTTCCTATTACAAGAAAGCGAGTAGTTTCGCACTGAGACTGCTGGTCACTGGAAGAAACGAAACAGTTGTTTCCGTATTTCATCGCTCTCTTTGTGATTTATTTACATTGATTTCGTAGTTTCCTATTACAACAAACTAAGTAGTTTCGGACTGATACTGCCGGTCGCTGGAAGAAACGAAACAGTTTTCTCCGTATTTCATCTCCCTCTTTGTGGTTTATTTACATTGATTATGTAGTTTCCTATTACAAGAAACTGAGTAGTTTTGAACTGAGAGTGCTGCTCTCTGGAAGAAACGAAAAAGTTGTTTCCGTACTTCATCTCTCTATTTGTGATTTATTTACATTGACTTCGTAGTTTTACTATATACGGATTTAATTATCGATGTGGCAATTAAACTTTTGAAAGAGTTATCTTTCCTTGAGTCAATTTTATGTGTTTGTATGATGTAACAATGTATCGTAATCGCGAAAAGTTTTGGTCTTCAGGTAGCAATGAAAATATCCATTTAGACTACGCATAAATTTATTTAAATGTTACTTATGTATGCACTTAAAAATAAATTTTAATTTTGAAACTTTAATTACTCATTTTGACACTCTCTGAATGCTTTTTGCTAATTTTGTCGTACATCTGTCCGTGTTGAGGTATACACTGTCTATCATGATTCAAACATTGTTACTCGTAAGTTGTTGAATAATTGTATTTAAGATTATAACATCTTGTGAGCTTACAGTTTAGAAGAAAGTAGCTGTCTGAATGGAGAAAAATCGTCAAAGTATTGGATATTAAAGCTGCCAATCTTAACTTAAAAATGATTAGTCGTAGAATGGTATAAACTGCATTTTAGTATATAGTAATATTTATTTGTGCACTGCAAGTTTTTTATTTCCGTCTACACTCTATATCGAATCTCAGTGTAAGAGATATTATCACTGCTAGTTTGAAAAAATATAAAGAACATTACATACTGTATGAAATTCCTTTCGATATTGGTGAAAATATTATATACACTGTTATATTGTACAGTATATTGTGTATTACAAAATGTATTGCAGTACAAAATGATTTACAATGCATAATGTAGTATATTGTGTAATGCAGCAATATTTCGTGTGTATATGCAGTTATATGAATACGCTTTGTAGCCTTTGAAAATACTCTTAAATTTCATATTCTTAGTAAAAATATTAAAATATATTTAGAGAAGGGATACAACATTTTTATTGTTTCATGATATATTGGAGTAATGAAAATTTACTAATCGAAAAAAATATCGCTTTATAAAAAACAAATTATCTGTATAATTAAAAATAGCTTAATATGATGGTAATGAATTCAGACCTTGAGCCCCCCCCCATTCTGAAACTAGCATAGAACATTTAAGAGAATATGCAAATTATAATTCTCAACATGCATTATACAAAATACATAAATCTATATAACATTTATTGGCAGACAAGAAGATCATATGATGGGTCATATTTTTCTAAAAGTAACATAACAATTGCTTCCCTCTTCATTAGACCAATGATGGCAAAATGAAATTTTTTAAAAAAATTAATGATCTTGTTTATAATGAAACTAATTATTATTTTATTCATCATTCTAATATTACCATTGATTTTTCATTTTAATGAGATCGGTAGGCATTTTCTCCATAAACAAAAATTTTATCTATGTTATAAGACAATTCGTAACCGTTATACAAAAAGCTAGAACGCTTCTAGAGAAAGAAAAAAAGAAAAAAGACAGAAGAAATAATTACAATGATATTACCATTATGATCCTTAAAACGTTTTACTGAAATTAGTTTTTAATTAAAACTTTAGTTTTAAAATTTTCCTCTTAAAAGCAGTTTCAAAACCAATATTTCTACTGATGTAATTAGATGCTTTCCTTTAATTGAAATCCAAGTCTGCTTTATATTATTATGACTGGAAGGCGAACAGATTCGAAAACAAATTTAAAACTTTTTGTATTATAGGTACAAAGAACTAATATATCAGGAAGTTTTATTAAACTTTTAATTTGACGTGACAATTATTTCCAGGTAAAATCTAATCTCATACATCTAAAATATATGTAAAATACTTCATAACATCATAACCTATTTTAATGCATCTGAATCTGGAATTTTATTAATTTTATTGCAACTTGAAACTTGCAAAAGTTTGGTTAAATAAACCATTTTTTATTACATATACCTTATTTTTTCTCTTTTAAATATCAATAATTATTATTATAAACGATTTATTGTAATCTTATCATATCATCTCGAATATTTAGTTCATCAATTATAATTATATTTTTATCACGAGATATGCCCATTTGACATTATTAAAAAAAACCATTTACATCAATTTCAATAAATACTTCATAAAATCATAACCTTCTATATATACATCTGAATCTGGTATTTTATTAATTTTATTGCTACTTGAAATTTGTAAAAAGTTTGATTAAATAAACCATTTTTATTACATATACCTTGTTTTTTCTCTTTTAAATATCAGTCATTATTATTATAAACGATTTATTGTAATCTTATCATATCATCTCGAATAATTAGTTAGTCAATTATAATTATATTTTTATCATGAGATATGACAATTTGACATTATTCAGAAAACCATTTACATCAATTTTAATAAATACTTCATAACATCATAACCTTCTATATATGCATCTGAATCTGGTATTTTATTAATTTTATTGCTATTTGAAATTCGTAAAAAGGTTGGTTAAATAAACAATTTTTTTATTACGTATAACTTATTTTTCTGTTCTAAATATCAATCATTATTATTATAAAAGCTTTATTATAATCTTATCATACCATCTCGAATATTTAGTTCGTCAATTATAATTATATTTTCATCACGAGATATGCTCCTCTGACATCCTTCGGAAAGCAATTTTCATCAATTTCAATAAGTGTAGTCTTCATAATATTTATTAAAATTGACGAATATTGCTTAAAAGGGTTTAATGCATCAGATTTGTACTTTTTTCATATACGACCATTGACAGTCTTTGTTTAGCTCTTAACTAAATTTTGACTCCTCTTTGGTGTGACATTTATTTATCTTTACTTCATTCTTGAGTTTCATGCAATTGCATTCAGATTCTTCCTTGTGAGTAGAGAAAAAAAAAGAATAAAATCTCTTTTACGAAATAGATGTTATGATAAGTATACCTTAAACCATTATTGCAAAAAGTATTTTTTTTTTCATTTTTCCTATTTCATTACCACTTTTTAAAGTTTACTCCAGTCCTTAATTTCTGAAATATAATATGTTCATTAATTTTAAAATACAATGTTATTTTAGTTACAATTCAAGTTCAAGCTATTAGAGTTGAAATATTTTATTTAGGGCTTTTGAAAAGTTTATAATATTTTATTGTCCATGCTGTTTATTACATTATATTTAAGAAGTTTCCTAAATTTTGGTGTCACATTGATATATTTATCTTTATATATATACTACTTACTTTATTACTTTTCTTACTCAGGTTGAAGACCGCGTCTAGGTCTACTTGTAAATCCCTCCTTGTAAATTTCAAAATCCAACTTAGTTTGTTTTTGTTTTCCCTAGTGACATTGGCTTCCTATATAATGAAATGGTCTATAATTATACATGGCTTATTAATGACAAATGCTCTAAAACCAAATTCCACTTATTTGGAATTAATAAAAATAAGAATAATTATTCCACACTAAATTGTAGAAATTCTATTAGCTGTACTTACTTTGATTGATATTTAAAAGTGCTAATAATCTTTGTCATTGATTTCGTAATTCGTTACATTTATTCTTATAATATAAATTCACATTCATAGTCATGAGCTATCAATGTATTTTATAACACAAGTTTAATAGATTTTTGGTTTGATTTGAAGTAACATGTCTCCTATTTAATTACATAAGTTTAACTGTGTTAAGTAAGTACACATACTGCTTCTCTCATATAAATTAATGCTGATTTGTTCATGTCTATTTTTTTCTCCAAGTCGTATTTTACTAAAATTTTATCATTTATTAAATTGTGGACCTTAAACATAAAACCTTTAATGTGTTTCTAAAGCTACTAAAGTCAAGAAATCAATGACTTAAAAATACACATATTATTTAAATTATTTTAAGACAATTAAAATAAATATATAATAAATATATATTGTTACTAAATTACAATATATAAATAAATAACTTTATTATAATTTTAAGTAAATAAACGTACTGATTTCTTTAAACTAACATACATATTTTTTCATATTGATTTTCATATTCTTTTCTCTTAACACAGATTCACAAAAATGTACGAATTAGAAAATTGCAATCACGAAAACATACATAAAATTTCCAATATGTTTCTTAAGCAATTAAAATTTCTAAACCCCTGGTATAAAACTGTAATAATGCTTTTAAATCATAAGAGGTTTCAAATATACACATTATAAAATTTAAAAAAAATTATTAGTGTTAGAAGAAAATTAGTGTCTTAGAAAGTTTACAATTCTCCCCATTCACGTCTGGATTTTTTAATCTTAACTTCCCCAGCAACAGATTATTCAAGGATATATATCCTCGAATATTGGGATTCCTTCCACACTTATGAAAACTATAGATTTAAGTGAAATTTACTATATAACCTTTCTTTCTCTTCTTTAACTCAACTGTCCATTCTCCCAAGGAAAAATTCGATGTTTCTCTCCTTATAGTGATGCAAAAAATATAAAAAGGTTGAATTTAAAAATTTTGACAGAGTGATTGGGATATGAATATTGATAACAAGCTGCGTAATATCAAGTCAAATATTGAAAAGTGGCACCATCTGTCAGCCAGATAGCCTGATGTCATCCTCACCAGTCTCCGTATCGGATATACACTGCTCACCCATCGTCATCTCTTAGACGGTGATAATGCATTCACCCTTTAAGATCAACATGTCGTTTAAACAAGCCTGATGGACTATCCCATTTAATCAAATCGTCTCCATTATTTTAAAATATTACTCCTGATATCAAATATCTTTTAAATGCTCCCCAAATCCTGAACTTTTTACCTTTTTAAAAGTCATTGGTTGTTACCCCCACATCTGAATTTTGTGTCTCATCGTTTTTTTTTACATTTGGTCTTATGTCTCTTCTCTACACTGTTTTTTTTTTTTTGCATTTTTTTTTGCATTTTTTACTGGTTTGCTTTTATATTCCGTCGTCCATTTATACATGTTTTGACTTGATTTTTATAGCATTAATGTTAAATATATGTTTACAATATGTACGAGGACTCAGTGACATAAAACTCCTTTAACCAAAATTAGGAAAAATAAATATATTTTCAGTTTTAATTCCGTTGCTTGCATTTTCAATAACATGATTTATCACGCCTTAAAATGAATGTTTCAGTGATAATGGACTTTTTTTCATGAGAAGTCATCAATGTGATTTTGCTCCCTCGAGACGTTTTCAGAGATCAAACATATTCACGTATATATCTTATCTGTGCAAGGCACGTCTGTCAGTTCTCCTTTATCAACATGAACGTAAGTAAATTTAACTAAGTATATTGCTTGTTCTTGGTTGAATCACAGCATTTGTTGCTCTGAAATACATTGTATGGAATTTCAAAAAAAATATAGTTTATTTTTTTCAACTGACTACGTGAAAAATAATTTGAACGGCTACATATATATGAATTTTAAAATTGTTCCCTGCACAAATGTGTTGTTTTGAAGACCCTGTATAATAATAAACTATGTTATATCGTCTGTCCTCGAATTTATGAAGTGGTGTACATGGAGTGATATAGGCATCCACACTGAACTTTGATGAGTTAGGGTTAGCCACTTTTGGAAATTCTGCCTTCCCTCCTTTTCCAGCATTTCAGCATGGCATTATTTCAAACCCTATTTTCCCGGTTAAGAGCAAGAGATTAAATTTATCAATATGGCACATAATACATAGGTAAAAATAACATTTTTCTATCATGACGTCAATACCTCTAACCATCTCATTTAATCATTTCTTGTTTTACATTATTTAAATATCGTCTGCATTATTTTCATACGTTTTATCACTGAACTTATATATTATGTAAATAATTTTCATTTATATTTGGTTTAAATAACAGATTAGGTATATATGTGATAACTTTATATTTATTCATCGATTATTTTTTTGCTATGAAAATTTTATCACATGTATTCACAACAAATTTTATCTACCTCCAGGGTGTAGTAGAAATGATAGTTTCACTCCATTACTTCCACTAATTACTGTGGCAAAAAATTTGGTAGAACTTAACGATATTTTAGATGTACCTAAGAAAACTTTGAATCATCTTTCTAAATGAATTTAACGTGATTCTAAACTGCATTCACTGTATCAGGACTATGAAGATATTTAGAGGAGTATGAAGATAAACTAAGTTCGGAGCGTGTACCAGATAATTCTCCGCCAAAAACAAACCATTTTTTATCTGCATTATAGGGTACTTTACAATTCTTGAAAATAAAAATTTTTACTGACCCCGTCAAATGACGGGCTATAAGCTAGTTTAAAATATTTTCTCAATATGAATTGAACTCTAAACAATATATTGAACGCAGGCTGAATCTATAATTCCCCATTACACAAAGTGCAGTTAAAGACATACGATAACAAACCATAACCGGCTTATCAAAATGGGTTTTCTCCTACGTCCTCCATTTGTTTGTGTGAAATGAACATCGTTTCCTATTTCTACCAAATGTTTGTTTGACTATTTATTCCCCTTTTATCATTTAACAAAGTGACGTTATCGGCTTAGTACTAAATTTTCGCATTCAGCAGCATCCTCTGAACTATTAAATCGAATAAGGCCCGCAGTACATTAAAGAGCAGGAATATCGAATCTTCCATTTAATTGCTAATGTAAAATTCCATCAGAA
>CM063510.1:131561407-131566407 GCA_032207245.1 Pardosa pseudoannulata
ATGAGAAATAGTAACAATATTAAATTTGAGTAAAATGAAATTATTCTCGATCAGTAAAGCAAGTGAATTGTTCCAATATTTATTTAATGAGGACAAAATTCTTCCAAGCAATTTCTCATCGAAAGTACCTAATATTATAATATTATTTTCACAAAATAAGGTAAAAATGAAAGAGTTTATTTCATCAAAACTATAGAACGGGTAATTTAATTAAATTTTTGTTTCTTAGTATTCTCAAAATCTCTCATTCTTTAAATTATATCTAAACTTAATTAAGTCTTGGATTCAGAGATTAAATTTAGTTTCAAATGCTCATAAAATGCGTATTAAATTAACTAAATCTCATACATTAGAAAGTTATTTTCATACACCTACAATTATAAAAAATGTAAGTTTTTAGTATAGATTTATATGTATTAAATATCGTTCTACATAACTAAATTGATCAATAGTATATATATTTTTTCAATAGTATCACCTCACTTTGTCTACGTACATCATTTTCAAGATAATTTATATTTATATAATGTAATTGTTTTAATGTAAGATAATTACACTTAACTGAACTTACTTGTTTCATAAATTGTCTAATGAAATTAAATTATAATTAGTATAAATCACAATTTGAAACAATATCTGTTACATATTTCTGTAAACAGAATTGAAACAGGGATGGATTTCATTAGTTATGTAATTATAAGTATTTGTTTTATATAATTATACATTGGTAGATAATTACGGGTTATATCATCTGTAGAGATTTCAGGGCATATTTGGAATTTTAGTTTTTAAAAGAGAATAATTGTATAATTTGTGTGATTCTATCCTGTTTCATATGAAAATTGTGGATTATCTAGATACATATATTAAGATTTATTGCATTTCCAAAAAATGTAAAATTACGTATGTGTAAATATTAAAAACAGAAGCATTTATTAAATACTAAATATTACATAAATATCAAGCCTAAATTATGATTCACGTAATGAAATCAAATCCATAATTCTTAAAATAGTAATTAGCTTTTGTAAATGCATGTTTATTAATCAATAATGCTTATATTCGTTGTGTAAAAGAAATCGAAAACTGTAAGATGTACCCACAATTATTTAGGGCTTAAATTAAAGTCAACATGAGTAATAAAACAATAAAAATTGTAAATTATCAAATTGCTTTTAAATACCTACAATAAGTAAAAGGTATGGGCTTATATAGAAAAATTTACCCCAGATAACTAAAATAAGGTTTTTTATCCCCTCGTTCTTACGATAGCAAATGAACTATTGTAGTCAGTTTAGATAAATATTTTGGGTGTATATGAAGTAATTTAAAATTTCCGATTAGAAACGTAACTTATTTTATTTAAAATTTATTATAAATATCCTTATTTCTCCTACATCCTTTTATATTACACATTTACTAAAAAAAAGGTGTTTTTAATCAATCAATATATTTTACATTTTATGTGACATTTATATTTAAAAAACATGAGAAAATGTTTTTATTTTACAATTTAAAATAAAACTGTTTTGTTTCATTTTTTTCATTTATAGTTTAATTTTGAAAAAAAAATATGTATAACTCTATTTTATTGATTTATTATTTATTTTCTGGAATTGAACAATCATTTTCTTAAGGTTGGTTGGTTGGTTGATTGGAATTTAGTGAAGTTAATTCCTGAAAGGACAAACTGTGTCAAACAAGACGAAATTAACAAACAAAGTAATAGATAAAAACAAAGCAAAACAGCACCAGAGAAAGGAATTTTGAGGATGACACAAAAGAGACAACAAATTTAAAAAAAGGATAAACTAAAATAGAAAATATATACGAGATAATTACAGTATAAGAAAATTGAAAACAAAACTGAAAATTGATTAATCCTAAATAAAAAAACTGTTAAATTGAAAATTAATAATTTAAAAATTGGAAATAAAAATTAACGTAGAAGTTAAAAATCACATAATTCAGATTTCATAATAAAAACATTTACAGTGAAGAAAGGGAAACAAGCCTGGATAAAATAAAATTATGTTTTAATAAGATAAGTTTTATTATAATTTTCTTAAGATGAAAAAGTATAATTATTAATAATTTTGTGTTTTAGGTATTGATATCGAAGAACTTCTTTTTATTTTACTTAACAATACCATTTCTATGAACTGCATTCATTTGAAGCAGATTTCATTTCACTGGAACTTTTCGGAAAACCAAATATAAGTTTTGCTGTTGAAGTACATAAAAAATAACGATTTTGCTTCCTGCTTCCTTTTTGCAGTTTGTATATTAATACAATATTTGGCCGCAGATACATATTTTGAAGAAACCACCGTTACAATCCTTTTTTTCCTGGAAATTACTTTAGTAACCAGTAAGAATTCTTAACAAAACCTGACATTTCTTCCCCTACTTTATGTTAGCTCAATTCCGTTTCACGAAGCATTACGTGGGAACTGCTACGCAGGCAATCCCTGTAAACAACAGAAATTTCTTTTCTTCTTTTTCTTCACCAGTGATGTGGTCGTACTAGCTAAAGGAACTCTCATGTAATTGTTTTTCTGAATGAAATCTCCCAGGAACGCTTTTCTTTTATTTGGGTTTCATTCCTGGCTGCGTGTTGGGTAGTTGGGCAGAATCACACGTCCCTTAGTTTGATCTCATTTACGTCCATGACGTGTTCTGACTGGCATCACAGCCGAAGTGAATGTGTAAAAAGGAACCAACGATACGAGTAGCTTTTTTGATTGGTAGCAAACTTTATGTTCAGGTACTTAATGGTGGCTGAACACTGCAGCCGTTTTATGTACCGATGGATTTATTTACTGACTTGGAAAAAAAAAGACTTCGAAACACTATTGCATGTTAAATGTTCTGAAAATCGGAAAATCGATTCTGTTTGTACGTTTCTGGAGTGTTTAACAAAAAAAAACTAGTGTTTGACTTTGTTTTTTATTTTGCATATAGTAAAAGCAATTTAAGTTCTGATGAAAAAGACCATTATAATTCATGTTCTCTAAATATATTTAAACGTAGTCTTATATCACAATTTTGAAATACTTTTTTTACAATTTAATAAATTCATTTTTTATATGAATTATTTAATGTTTCAAAATTTTGAAAACGATTAAATCCTTTATAGCACAAAAAATTTATAAAACTCTAAGTTAAAATATCTAAATAAATCACAGTACAAGAAGTTCTATAAATGAATAAAAAATCAAATAGTTTTAAAGCTAAAACCTGTTTCCGCTAGTGTCAAATAAAACTCATTGTACACTGAAAAAAAGAAATTTCGTACCAGTTGGAACACAAGAGCAGCATGCTTAAAACGTTGATAAAGGGAACAGGGAAAGTGGTACACGATAAATGGAAAGCTATATTTATCTTGGCAGTGTCAAGTATGTTTAATTATTTATCAAATTTTTTTGCCGTAAATAATTGTTCAACGTCACTCTGATTAGGGATAACTGTATTTTAACATCCTGATGTACTTTAGGTAGCACTGTGGTAAACACTATCTTTGTATGCTGTTCGTTTGATTGTTTATCCTTGTAGATATAAACTGACTTATCAACAACAATCTGTACGATCAAGAAATTATAATGAACAAAAGTTTAAGTTTTCAGGACAATCTTAGCTCTATATTCGAAGTAATTAATATTGGACATAGCGAGCTAAACTAAAATGACCCTACATCCTTTTTAAACAGAAGTTTTTGCATAATACAACTGTCTCTTAAATTTTAACTTTTCAGTAACGGCAACCATTTGAATGTCCATATGAACAGAGATATTTCATGTAACGTGATGAACGGCTTTAATGCCCTTCCCATTCATTTTCATGTTTACGATAGCCAATAGGCAACCTATAAGCCGCTCTTCCATTTGAAATTAAAGCCAAAATCTTCATACGTTGAGATTTGCATTGCTGTGTGAAATCGTCATATAAAAGTCTGGAATTCATATGAATCATGACCTTAAGAATCTTATTCCTTTTTTTATTAAATAAGAATACAACTAAATGTTTTCTGTCAATACAATCGTTTAGTTCTAATGGTATATCTATTAATCTGAAAGCAATTTATGTCAGTAATAAGTCAATTTGTGTTTTTTAATATTATTCAATTGCTGCATTTTTAACAGTAGTTGCCTTAAAAGCTATATACATTTTGCTTAGTTTGAAATTCAAAAGAATGCTGTGTACTAAAAAAATAAATAAAAGCATACCTAAATAAACTTATTACTTACTGTTCTACCTGATATTATGTATTAAAAAGAATATAGTCCTATCTTGACTATAAAATATATTTTATTTAAATATCAAATACATGCAACCGTATGAATTTAGAGAAAAAAGATGTTCTCAAAAGTATGTTAATAAATAACAAGAAAAAAATATTTAACAGTAATTGACTTTAAAGCTATATACATTTTGCCTTAGTTTGAAATTTAAAAGAATGCATTGTACTAAAAAAATAAATAAAAGCATACCTAAATAAACTTATTACTTACTCTTCTACCTGATATTCTGTATTAAAAAGTATACAGTCCTATCTTGACTATAAAATATATTTTATTTAAATATTCCATATGTGTAACTTTATGAATTTAGAGAAAAAAGATGTTCTCAAAAGTATGTTAACAAATAACAAGAAAAAATATTTTAACAATAATTGACTTTAAAGCTATATACATTTTGCCTTAGTTTGAAATTTAAAAGAATGCATTGTACAAAAAAAATAAATAAAAGCATATCTAAATAAAGTTCTTACTTACTCTTCTACTTGATATTATGTATTAAAAAGAATATAGTCCTATCTTGACTATAAAATATATTTTATTTAAATATTCCATACGTGTAACCTTATGAATTTAGAGAAAAAAATGTTCTCAAAAGTATGGTAACAAATAACAGGAAAAAAATATTCCTGTAAGAAAATAGATAAAAAAATGAAATTTCAATAAATGCGACATATGATGGCATAAAGCTTTATCAAGCTT
>CM063510.1:131571407-131573907 GCA_032207245.1 Pardosa pseudoannulata
TTATTATCTTTACTATTGTTATTATTAAAGTAATTTAATAAAAGGCATTTTAAGATCTGCGGATCTTCATTATGCTTTAACAATAGTCAAATGCAGTATTTGTTTATTTCAAATAAATGATGTTTTAACTACATTCTCAATATTTTGAATTGAAAATTATTCCTGAATAGTAATACAAATTTTGTTAAAATGATTTACATTTTTTTCAGAAACCTGACCTGTGTTCCTAGCAATTAAAAAATATTGTGAACATGGTGAAGTAAATTTTAAGAAAGAGCTTGAAAGCATTGTCAAAATTAGTCCCTGGTTTCATGTTTAAAAAACAGCAAAACAGAGATCTATAAAAAAATTAGGTAAACGAAAGGTTTACCTAACATCTTAGGGTTTTGCACATAATCTTAGACGTAGTTGCAAAATCATCTCAATCACAACACTCTAAATACGAAAGTGTAGAAATTGTATCAACATGTTTTCAGTATTTTATGAGGGCTGGAACTTTTCTAAATAAACTTTGCTGCAAAATTTTAGACATTGTATATTTTGTCTTATTTTAAATTTTGTCTTAGCATTCTTCAATAAATCATTAGTCATGCCATTTGCATTACAAAATTTGCGGAAAAGATTTAAAATGGTTTTCTTTTTGAATTTGTGATTTTAAACCATTTCTAAAAAACTCCCTTCCCTTAAGACTCATCGAGTCATTGGTATCCCAGTAATATAAAAACACGTTATTCAATGAAATATGAACATTCAACATGTTTCTTATACATGAAAATCTAATTGCAAATTTCAGTGGTGAAATTTAATCATTCTAAGCTCCTAAACATTATAAGTTCTTCATATTATAATGCTTATTGAGTCATCGATTAGGAGTTTTGGTAACTACTTTGAAATAGCTATATAAAAGAATACTGTCGACACAAAACAAATAAAGTTTGTCACATTCTTCAGTCTTGGCTGTCGAGGCATATTATTTTAAGATCAGAGATTTCTTTGCAATAACTACTTAACAATTTTAGCAAACTATACTTTAAAATATTTTCAAAGAAACTTATGCAAAAATTCTAAATTGTTAATAAAAATCTTGAATGTTTTGTTTAGAATTTAAGAAAAATTAATGCTAACTTATTATTTTAAATTAATTGCAAATTTCATAATATGTTATAAAAATAACAAAACATATTATGAAATAAAACCCCTAATCATGTGATGAGAAAATTCCTCAATTTTTAAAGATGTATTGTAATAATATAGGTTTAAAAATACAAAGAAAATCTATATAAATCTCAATAGGAAATTTGGAATCTGTAGTTTTGTTTTGGTTGAACATATAACTATTTTATGAAATCCAGTGCTTTATTAAGTGTCAGTACTAATTTATACAACTGTATGTTTTATTTAAGACCTTTCATTTTTAATAGAGAATGGTTACTCCAATACCAACATTAAAAATTCAATTTCAATTGTTTTGAATATGATTACTAATAATATTAATAAATAATATATAAATGTCTAAAACCTCACTAAAATTAGATTTGCTAACAAAAAAAAAGATATTGTTAAGAATGCTGTAAACATGTAATTTGTATTTTATCTCGCCAAATTGACGAGATATTGGCTTCTTGGCGAAGTTTTCGTAGACTTATTTCTGGCACCAAGTTTGGCAATATATCGCTAAAATTGGCGACATTTATTGCCTACCCCATTGTCTCTAGGTTTTACTAGAAGCTTGTGGAAATTTCCAGAAACCTGATGCTGTATAAACCAATTTAATAAAAAGCTTCTCGCTTAGGTCTTGAAATAAATCTGTGTTAATGCTCTCCTTATTTTAAAAAATTTAAAGGCTGAATTTAAAATTTATTTATCATTTTGAATAAATTTTTATTGTTTTTGTCTTAAAAAGTCTCATTAATCAACAAATTTACACGAGTTCTAAACAATATTAAAAAATTAACACATCCAAAAATCTTAAAGTACTCATAGAATTGTATCTTAATGTTTTTGTTTTTTTATTACTGCATGTTTATCATGTATGCAGAAGCATAAATCAGAAACGAATTTCGAATAACATTGAGAAATTGTTCATTTTTCTTAAACATGCCGAACTCTGGCCAGAAGATCTGTTTACAAAATTCAGGTATTTAAATCTATTTTTGGATGTTCATAGCATTCGGTACTGTTTAGAAGCTGTAGGTCCAGGCCTCATTAGACTGCTTTAAAAAAGTAAATTGTAATAAATTTTCAAAGTAAAGCCAAATATTTTATTAATTTCCATTTTGTTCTATTTCGAATGCAAATTTATAATCCGTAAACTCTTGAGAAAAATCGGTGTTTTATAACTAATTTTCTTTGTATAAATTTTAGTTTGTGCATGCGGCATCAGTAAGAAGAATATTTAACCAAACTATAGGTAATTGCTCTCTATATAAGAAATTATAATTTAGCAAAACTTCATTAATCAAGCACATAAGAATGATTATTTTATGAAAACTTATTACTA
>CM063510.1:131578907-131618907 GCA_032207245.1 Pardosa pseudoannulata
ATCTACATAGCAACTACCTTCTGCTAATAATTTAAGTAAGTTGTTGATGCGGAAAAACTTTTTAACATCATACTTTTGTTCTAAAATAATTTGAATGTTAGTAAATAGGTAAGAAATTAATAGAGTATAAAGAATACGTCTCAAAATTTTTTGTATTTTGAACTAAGATGGTTTGTTGGTTTAAGTGTTTTATGTAAAATTAATTTTAAATATATTTCTGAAATTGAAAGTATTTATATTTTATTACAAACAAAATCTTATTTCATATATATATATATATATATATATATATATATATATATATATATATATATATATATATATATATATATATATATATTCATATCTCCTTTTTTACATCCTTTGGCTCTTTACTATGTTTTATTTCTATTTAAAATCATGTCTCTATATTAACAAAGTTAGATATTCCAATAAATTATTACGTAATATCAAATTATGTACATTATAATTAAACTCAAAATCAAACGATAGATGATGGTGTGACAAAGTTATGAAAAAATACGCATACTTTTTTTTTATCTTTTAGTAATTAGATATTTGCATTGTGTTCACAATGCATCAAATTTACTGTGGGGTTTTATTTAACAACTAAAATTGAGACAGTGGTGCTCCAAACTCACCCAAACCTAATTATTGTGGCCCTTTATCTTTACTGAGGATTTAGAACTTAAGGCTGTACTTACGTTTATATAATATAACCTATTTAACCAAAGTAAATTATTGAATTCTTCACTTTCCATCTGTGACTACTGAATGTTTTTTTCTAGATAGTTTTATTCATCATTACAAATTAGTTGATCACAATTGTTGTGTAAAACATTAGAATTTCAGCATACTTTTCACAGTCTTTCGATAATGCATTTAAAAACTTATTTATTTTTACGTAAGTTAATTTTAAAACTAATTTCACAGATTATTATACTCAGGATGTTGAATTTGAAAGTATTTTCATTTTATGTTTACGAAAGTTTGCTTATCGAAATTTATCATTATGTTTAAAAAAGAGAAGGATTTTATATAATGTTTGTGAATTAGTAAGACATTTTTGAAATATAGATAAATTATAATTTTAAATAAGTAATTATTTTCGTTACTAAGGTTTTTTCTTAAATGTATTGAAGAGATGTACAGAAAATATACTGAGAATTATTTTATTTATTAATACTAAAAAAATTAAATGTTCATTTTTTAAATGTTCCTACATCTGAATGCAACTTATACAAATGTTCATTTTCCTACATTTTACAAATACTTTTAAAAATATACTTACGAGATTCTCTTAAACGCATTCCTCGTTTCATTTAAAATAAGAAATGCAAACTAAAAACATTTAGTAAGAATTGAAGGTATAGTTATATTGATGGATCATTTGGAAATAACGCACACGTTAGAAAAAAAATTAGTATTTCAGACCTTGAGAGTACTTAAGATCCAGTAATGTGAATTCAGTTGCTTACATGACACTTTTTAGTGATTTTGATCACCCTTAAACAATCTGTCTTTACTTAATTCATCCTCGTATAGTAAAAAATAAATGACTATGCACCAATCTAAACCATATCAATGCCTATGGAGGCAGACGCCATAAAAACAGATTCTTTTCCATCGTTAAAGAGTAAAATAAGGGTATAAAAACGTTCATAAATCCGAAATCCATCTTAATTTTTTATGAAACACATGATTTACAAGGTTATACATAAGCATTTATTATATAATGTTTCTGTAGTTTATATGTCAAGCATAAAAGAAGTATTTTACAAAATAAGAAGTCAAGTTTGAAATTGATATTTCAGATTTTGTTTTTGCATTTCTTGAAATATATCAGTTGTTCTGATTATACTTTGAAATGCTAATATTTTAAGGAAAACATAAAGGATATTGAAAAGATAAATACATAGAACTTCGAATATCGATGCTCTGAAAATATATCTAATCTCCAGTCAATATATCTTGTTCTCCATTTGTGTGTTTGTATTTCAAATAAAATGAGATTGAAACATCTGACATTAATCTTGATTTTTGTGTACTTTTTGAAAATAGAGACATGTGTTTCACAACATCTGTACTGCATCAAATCAATGTCTCACGCAAAGTTTCTTTTGTATTTTTATCACAGAAATATAGAGGTGCAATTTGTGGGAAAAATGCGATGTAACAAATGTATATATATATTTCCCATTCTTAGCATATTTTAGGAAAACATAAACAACAGAAAATATTAGCAACTATTTATATTTCTATCAGAGCAAAATTGTGATGACAATGGCTAGTTTTAAAATTAAAACAAATGAAATTGTCAATATTAATCATACTTAAAACAGTCTTACATTTTACATTTACTTAGTACTACATTTAACTAACCTCTTAAAACTATCTGGAATTATTGTCCAAAAGACGAATGTTATAATATTTGCTCTATTAGGTATTGGCGATGACTGGAATCATAATGATAGAAAATAAAAAAAAAATTAGAAATCTTTTTGATGTTAAATTGAAGAATAAGTTTAATATTAGCTCGTTGAGCTTGTAAAATATATACATTAAGGATCCATTTAGAATCAAATATGTTATCGATATTGTTCTGTATCGAAAAATATAAATTGCTTTTGGACTATTAACGAATTATGTTTATAGAATTATTTGTTGCCGTAATCTGATAAAATAAGCCTTTAGCTATTGAAATTGTTAGAAATAGTTGCAGCTTTTGAAAAACAAATGTTTGGAGAAAAGCAAAAGAGAAATCGAGGTTACTCTTAACAACACACTCTGTCAATTGTTGAGAAAGTTCATATATCTAATTTTGGCGAAGGATGGGTGACATGAAGAAAGATTATATAAAATAATTAAACAGAGAGCAGAAAATTTGATGAGTTTGTTAATATTTTCATATATTACTCATATATATCAAGTATAAAAATGTTGACTATATCCTATTTCCTCAAAAGCTAATGAACTATTTAGAAATTACCAAAGAAAAAGACACTTTTATCATCAAACGTTAAACAAATAAATTATTTTTTATTAATATGCCCAAATAGGCATACAATTTGATTAAAAAGGAATATAAAAATGAGGGAGGTGTGATTATGGGTTTTCTTCTTACTAGTTATACCCAACATTACTTAAATCTATAACATAGTGAATAAATTAAATTCTTAACACTGGAATAAAATATAAAAATATTTTAACCATATAGATTCTTATTTAATACTGTATAAATACCTCAATAGCAATATGCACAATCAAGCTATCTACACAATTGAAAATCTTGTAATATACGTAGAATATTATAGATAAAGGAGAAAACACTTTTAGTCACATGTAAACAACATTTATTTTATTATAATGACTTGAAAACATTATAAATGTCTCAATATAACATCATACTCTCACTGGAGGTGTTATTTATTTCTATTTAAAATATTAGAAATGTTATAGATTTGGTAATGGTATGAATTGGGCAACCTTTCCACAATTCTCTTGAAAATATATAGATTTGAAAGTGAATAAAAATTTTGAACTGGTCTTTTATTACATGGAATCCTAGAGACAAGATGATACAACCTAAATGTTTAGTGTAGAATACAGGGAAATTGTCATAAAGTAAATTAGATGTTACATAATACTCTACATTTATTGAACACATACAGAAATATTACTGTTGTGAAAAACAATTTCAAACTAATATTCTTAGTTTGCACAGGGGAAATTTCCCACGTGGAATAAGATATATTTTATTGTTTGTGAAAAATATGTTTTAAACTTATTTATCTCAGTTGAGTTCAGTCAAGCATTTCGTACTATTTTCTAAAATATCAAATGGCAAAGGGATAAGTATGGAAATAAACAGTTTATCTAGTGTATGAAACAATATATCTTTAAAAATACAGTTAACAAAATACGAAACAAATTGGGCAAAACGAATTCCAGCTACAGATAATAGGTACAATCTTTGTATGCCTGATTTACAAATTTAAAAGCATCTGTTTAATCCCAGGAGATAAAGTTAAAATGTTGTTAAACGTTTAAAAGTAACTGTTTCCAAGAAGTGAGTTTAAACGTTTACTAAATTCATTTCTTTGTAATTTGTTCTGAGCAAAGGATTATATCTGTCGCAACAACGTTCAGTCAACCTTACAATTTAAATGACAATTTTAAGCTACAATAATACAGTATAATTTATATATTGCCTGTAATCTGTATATTGAGAAGGAAGAAAAAAGTTATCTTACCTTATTTTGTACGGGATGTTAGATGCAAAAAGATAGCTTCCCCCTGTTGATATCCATGTCTCTATTTTCAAATGATTATAACAAAATATTTAATAGAAACATAATAAACATCTACGTTCCGAATAAAATAAAGTCACATTATTTTTATTAAGAAGTAGAACCAGAATATTTGAAGGAGAGAGAAAATAAAACTTAGGGCACCTTTTTCACTCAAAGTGTATTATTTTTAAAATTAGATGTTAAGAAATAAATATATTTTTTAAATATAAAGACATGGTTTTGTTTCGTTTGAGGCACTAGTTTCTATTTTTTGTAATACAAGGAATAATGGTACCGGCACCTGAAGCTTAGAGCCATTTCTAAAGGGAAGTCAACATCCATGCTAGAGTGGAAGATTCCAGCTAATGAACCACGGTACCGTAGTTCAGCGAACTAATCATTCGACCATCGTTCGGAAGATATATATTCAAAAAAAAATTCTCTCTACTTTTTCAACTTTATATAAAGTAAATTGAAAAAAGGAATTATCTTCTATGTAGTTTCAATTTTGTTCATTATTATACAATTAAAATTGTACATTGTCAAGTTAATAATTTCAAAAATAATAAAACAAATGTAAGTTAAATTTTAAAATCAAAAACTTCTTGAAATAACTCCCAAATCTATAATTAACCTTTGTTTAACTCTTGATGGATTACACTATCTGCTGCAGTCTTACGACACTTTTAACTCATTGAATGCCACGTCATTTTTTAAAAAATCTGGCCTAAAATGACAATTTGATTTAATCGGATTATATTATTAAAAACTCTAATTTTTGGACAGAAATTCAACAAAGTCCTGAATTATTTATTTTCAAAGAGCATTTATTTTTTGTTCTTTTTCAAAGAAGCCATCTATCGATACTAGCACTGGTATACTACGGGTTTATTCTTAGCTGCACAAAACTGGCAAGTACACGCAGTACGAGATAACTCGTAGTTGGTTTCCTAGGAAAGAACGCAATCTATTAGTTATCTCGTTGTTGGCAGTAAACATGTTAAAACCTTTTTTAGAAGGCACTAGTAGAAAGAAAATACAAAGTAGGAAAGTTACAGTCACTTCATTATTTGACCATATATCAGTAATGGTCAGTAAGATAAACGAGTGAATATGCTCCCTTATATTACGCATGGAATGCATTTTATGTTAGTCAGAAATAAATTATATAATTAATATCTCATTTCTGGACAGAAATTCAACAAAGTCCTGAATTATGTATTTTCTAATAGCATTGATTACTTTCTCTTTTCCCAAATACCATCTATCGATATTAGCACTGATATATATACGAGTTTATTCGTAGCTGCACAAAAATGGCAAGTAAACAGAGTAAGAGATAACCCGTAGTTGGCGTACTAGAAAATAACGCAATCTACGAGTTATCTCGTAGTTGGGAGTCAAGATGTTAAGACATTTTTTAGAATGCACTAGTATAAAGAAAATACATAATAGAAAAGTTACGGTTACTCCATTAGTTGACTATATAGCAGTAATGATCAGTAAGGTAAACGCGTCAATATGCTCCCTTATTTTACGCATGCAATGAAATTTATGTTAGTCACAAATAAATTATTATAACTGATCATTACAGGAAGGAAAAAACTACTTACACATTATAATTGAATCCACTATTAACCAGTGAATACGTGGTCTTACCAGAGATACACGAAAACGCTAATTTTCTAAGACAAATATTAACAAAATTGTTTTTGGTGATGAACAAAAAGTTTCTATTCCAAAATATAATCTATTAAAATTTAAAATATATTTTGGATCATTTGAAATATAAATTTTTAAGTATTTGGTATTTTTAAGTATTTAAGTATTTTTATTAAATATTTTGAACTCTAGATCTTGTTTTATTAGCATTCCGAAAGCACTAACATAAGACCCACACAATTTAAAAACATAATTAACTTTTTTTATTTCTACTTTATATTTCATCATTTTATCCAAAAAAAAAAACGATATTTGTTTACCAACTTATCTCTTGAGACCTCAAACACATAATAAAAGTACAATAGTGTTTAACACAGGCACGCGTCCTCGCGGGTCAACCCTTTAAATGTAACCTACATAAATTCTTTGGAATATAATGAAATTAGTATATAAGTATTATCTATGAGCTTTATAAATGAAAAATGTTTAAACATAATTTTTACTTAGGTTTTTTCCTAACATGATACCATAGGAGTGATTGAAGGGGGTTTACAGAAAAATCCCCCCTTATATAGCATGAACACAATACTTTTTAAAATTTTAACTATATTCTAAGAAGAATAGATAAATGTTCTTAAACAGTTTGCTAAATAAATAGTTCAAAAATTTATAAGTGTTGTTTGAATAGATAATTTTGTTTGAGATCTTAAGTGAAAAAAATCAAATTGCTAACTTAAGAGTTACAGAAAGTATAAATATATATATTTCAAAAGAAAAAATAAATTAAATGCAATACTATTATCTATTGTAAGTTTAAAATATAAAAAAATAAAAAAATTGATAAAAAATAGACTTATGTTTTTTCAAAAATTAGAGAAAAAATGTTTAACAAGATGTTTCGCTGTGCAACCACTGTCTGGTAAGAGGTTAAGAAAGTTTAATATTGATATAATAGTGTATTTTACAAAGTTGTCAATATTTAACTTATATTTTTATAATATGAGAAACAAATCTTGAATATTGGCCTTAAGATATATTACCCTCTCTTATCCCCAATAAGAGAAATTTAAAAAGAAAAAATAAATTAAATGCAGTATTATCATCAATTGTAAGTTTTAAATATAAAAAAATAATAAAATCGATAAAAAAACACTCACGTTTTTTCAAAAATTAGAGAAAAAATGTTTAACAAGAGGTTTTACTGTGCAACCACTGTCCGGTAAAGGGTTAAGAAAATATAGTATTGATATCACAATGTTTCATTTTACAAAGTTGTCAATATTTAACGTATGTTTACATAATATGAGAAACAAATCTTGAATTTTGCCCTTAAGATATATTACCCTCTCTTATCCCCAATAAGAGAAATTTCAAAAGAAAAAATAAATTAAATGCAGTATTATCATCAATTGTAAGTTTTAAATATAAAAAGAAAAAAAATCGATAAAAAGCACTCATGTTTTTCCAAAAATTAGAGAAAAAATGTTTAACAAGAAGTTTCGCTGTGCAACCACTGTCCCGTAAAGGGTTAAGAATGTTTAGTATTGATATCACAATGTTTTATTTTACAAAGTTGTCAATATTTAACTTATGTTTTCATAATATGAGAAACAAATCTTGAATATTGAACTTAAGATGTATTACCTTCTTTTATCCCCAATAAGAGAAATTAAAAAAGAAAAAATAAATTAAATGCAGTATTATCATCAATTGTAAGTTTTAAATATAAAAAAAATAAAAAAACGATAACAAAACACTAATGTTTTTCCAAAAAATAGAGAAAAATTTTTAACAAGAGGTTTCGCTGTGCAACCACTGTCTGGTAAAATTTTAAGAAAGTTTAGTATTGATATAAGAGTGTATTTTACAAAGTTGTCAATATTTAACTTATGTTTTCATAATATGAGAAACAAATCTTGAATATTGACCTTAAGATATATTACCTTCTCTTATCCCCAATAAGAGAAATTTAAAAAGAAAAAATAAATTAAATGCAGTATTATCATCAATTGTAAGTTAAAAAAATAAATAAAAGATGAAAAAAACACTCATGTTTTTCCAAAAATTAGAGAAAAAAATGTTTAACAAGAGGTTTCGCTGTGCAACCACTGTCCGGTAAAGGGTTAAGAAAGTTTAGTATTGATATCACAATGTTTTATTTTACAAAGTTGTCAATATTTAACTTATGTTTTCATAATATGAGAAACAAATCTTGAATATTGACCTTAAGATGTATTACACGCTCTTATCCCCAATAAGAGAAATTTCAAAAGAAAAAATAAATGCAGTATTATCATCAATTGTAAGTTTTAAATGTTAAAAAAATTTAAAAAATCGATAAAAAAACACTCATGTTTTTCCAAAAATTAGAGAAAAAAATGTTTAACAAGAAGTTTCGCTGTGCAACCACTGTCCGGTAAAAAGTAAAAGGTTAAGAAAGTTTAATATTGATATAATATTGTATTTTACAAAGTTGTCAATATTTAACTTATACTTTTATAATATGAGAAACAAATCTTGAATATTGGCCTTAAGATATATTACCCTCTCTTATACCTTTTAAGAGAAATATCTGCCGCATTTGGATTGAAGAGAACGGACATGAAAAATTAAGCCTTTTCAACGGCTAATAAAAGCAAAGAAATACTTTTTCCGAAAAAAAAGGGAATATTTACTAGGTGATATAAGGAACAATATTTGCACTTTTTTTACACACCATGAAAGAATCGGAACTATTATAATGATCTTTTCTTACGGTTACCAGGATTTCTTTTTATGTAAGGAAGAAAATAAAGCGCAAAACCTTACAAATGTATAAAAAAGAAATCTGCGGAAATGGGTTTTGTAGTTACTTTTCTCAGCATCTGTGTTATAGAATGAATTGCACAGTATCGGCTTCTCTTTCTTATATAATAGAATGTTCGAGATTACTGAAAACATGACAGATAAATTCACTCTTTTTTTGCATTAAATATCGAATTTTAAATACTTATTTTTTATCGTTTGTTTTTCTTTACTTATAAATAAATTTGTCTTTCTTGGTTTCTGTATAATTCATCATAGAAGAATTATAGCAAAGAAAGATATCTTTATTGCATTTATACATAATTATAAGCTTCTGAAAAACTTATATTTTAAATAATCTTTTGTCCCTAAATTATTATATTTTTGTTTACAAAATACATTATATATTCTAAAATAAATTATTGTATTTTAAACATTTGACATTTTAAGTCATGATATCAGTGAAATATTAAATTTTCACGTTTTCAAACTTGGGAAAATGGATAAATAAAATTAATAAATTGTAATAAATGTAAAATTTTAAATATTTAATAACTTTAGATGGTTTGGTTTTTTGGTTTTGGAGTGCTACGGTCTACTTTTTGCGACACAAGGGCTAATGAGACCGGGACCTACAGCTTAAAGCCGACTTTAGATGGTATAATGTTCTAATTTACTGTATATTTTTATATAAATATGTTTCTCAATGAAAATTGAAACAAATTCTGGGTTTGTTTCTTTTTAATTAAAGAAGCGATTTTGAAATATAAAAACATATATTTCTGTTAGGAAAAACTTTAACTCAAATATTATAATACTCGGAGCATTCTTACTTATTTTAAGATATATTTGATATATTTTATTTTTGAGGGTATTCATGGGAAAAGTTTTTAATTATGAGTATAATACAGTGGCTATAAATCTGTGTTACACAGTAAATCTGTGCACAATGTATCCGAAAATTTTTAAGCTTGTTGAAACAAGCTCTAACTTAAGTCGACACTAAATAAAACTATTACACATA
The DNA here is from genome assembly GCA_032207245.1 of Pardosa pseudoannulata. Lineage (NCBI taxonomy): Eukaryota > Metazoa > Arthropoda > Arachnida > Araneae > Lycosidae > Pardosa > Pardosa pseudoannulata. Next base: position 131,588,670 of record CM063510.1, read on the forward strand.
TTTATTTCAAAATTTCGCAGAAAACACATTATAGAACTGCAATGAACTTCCACCTATTTTTATTGTTGTTGTTTATTTTAATTAGTATTAATATTATTTGAAATGTTACTTTGAAACATTATTTCAGAATTTTTTCTAATTCAATCATACGGTGTAAGATTACTAATACTTTTTTTTTACTTAAATGGGTGGAGAATTATCTAACTATTATTGTTAACATTAAAACAAAAATTACTTTGTATTGGTATAAATCTATACACAGTGTATCAGAAAACTTAAAAATTGTTGAAACAACCACTTTTTCTTTTATTAAAAAGTTCTTATAAGAATCAAAAATAATCTAATAAAACTAATAGAATAAATAAAGAGAACAGTTGGTAAAAACCAATGTATTTTAGATAATAATTTAAAATGTATGATAAGGAAAAAATAAGTAAAAATCTAACAATTAAAGTTGCATAACGATGGTGTGTCTCTTTAAATGTATGATGAGAATTATTATTGAAGTAGGTTAAATAAATATAGTAAAATTAGGAAAGCTGCATGGGAAAGGAAAGTTCATTTGTTAGGGACTTTAATTTCAATAATTATTTCTTATAAAATTAAAACACGTAAGAATTAAATGCATCCATGGATACTTCTTACACGCTTTTCGCAATAAATATACGTAAAATACAAATTTTCTATCTGCTTACAAATCAAACACAACATTGTAAAATATATCGAAGTCTGCTTTTTTATCAAATCATTTATTCGATACACAAATCTCGGAAGGAGTGATTTATTTTTTTATGCCCTAACATAATACTTTTAATGTACTAAATTTAAAATGACGCTTTCTATGTATTTTTTGTATATAATTAATTTTTACGATAAATATTTTTACATTGTGTAATTATTTGCATTTTTAAAATGTCCATTGCATGTTTTCTGAAACTATATCTAACAATTATTTAATTATTCAGTATTTAAGGAGTTCTCTTTCAGATCTCATATATAAAATAAATACGTGGAAATTCTACGAATAAGAAATTAAAATTAACAAATGCAAAATAGGTTTTAATTTATGTAAAACTATTGGTTGAGACTTAAAACATGTATATAATTGTTATAACTAGTTAATAACTAGTTAATAAATTTTAAATTTAATTCTAATTTTTACTTATGTAGTTAAAACTAAGATTAATTTAATGTAAAATGTACTAAATAATTTTTAATTTGAATATAATACTAATAAATATACTAAATAATTTTTAAATTTAAATATTTTAAATTTAAATATTAAATGATACTAAATATGTTTCATAAATAAAATTTAAATAATTAGACTCTAATATAAATTAAATATTAGTAAAATAACTATAAGTAAACATCATTTTCATTATCACTGTATAAGTTATTTGCTTAACTTTTTTCATAAAAAAATGAAACTTTAAAGTTTATTTATAGTAGTTACAATCAAATTAATGACTTCAAAGCATGATTAAGTTATGTGAAGCACTTATTTTCTTTCAAAACCACTTAATTCTTTAGAGAAACTTGAAGCACATTATTAGGTTTTTTATGAAGAGAAAAAATTATGGCTCCTGTAAATTTCTAGTAACTCTTTGTTACTAGTCACGTAATCTTAAAAAAAAGACAAAGTGCAACAACTTTAAAAGGTTTAAGAGCTCTTAATTTAAAGATGTATCATGTTTTCCTTCTTTCTATATATAAACAATCTATAAAATACTGATAATGTACTAAATATTCGTATGGATAAGTTGTTATAGAATAGTTACTTAATCCTGAAGAATACTTTGTTGTAATCAAATATTATATTTCCTATTCTATTTATGTCTTTGCTGTCATTTAGGAATTTAAAATATTTACTTTTTTCTATAATTATTTTTGTGCTGTCAGTCAGTTATCATAATAAAATATTTGAAATCCCCCAAAAGACTAATTTAGTATTAAATATGTATCATGTTTTCCTTCTTTCTATATATAAACAATCTATAAAATACTGATCATGTACTAAATATTCGTATGGATAAGTTGTTATATAATAGTTACTTAATCCTGAAGAATACTTTGTTGTAATCAAATATATTTCCTATTCTATTTATATCTTTGCTATCATTTAGGAATTTAAAATATTTACTTTTTTCTATAATTATTTTTGTGCTGTCAGTCAGTTATCATAATAAAATATTTGAAATCCCCCAAAAGACTAATTTAGTATTAAATATGTATCATGTTTTCCTTCTTTCTATATATAAACAATCTATAAAATACTGATCATGTACTACATATTCGTATGGATAAGTTGTTATAGAATAGATACTTAATCCTGAAGAATACTTTGTTGTAATCAAATATTATATTCCCTATTCTACTTATGTATTTGCTATCATTTAGGAATTTAAAATATTTACTTCTTTCCATAATTATTTTTGTGCTGTCAGTCAGTTATCATAATAAAATATTTGAAATCCCCCAAAAGACTAATTTAATATTAAATATGTATCATGTTTTCCTTCTTTCTATATATAAACAATCTATAAAATACTGATCATGTACTAAATATTCGTATGGATACGTTGTTATAGAATAGTTACTTAATCCTGAAAAATACTTTATCGTAATCAAATATTATATTTCCTATTCTATTTATATATTTGCTATCATTTAGGAATTTAAAATATTTACTTTTTTCTATAATTATTTTTGTGCTGTCAGTCTGTTACCATAATAAAATATTTGAAATCCCCCAAAAGTCTAATTTATTATATTTAAACTTTTAATGGAATTATTTCTGCATTTTATTATTTTATGATAGTATTTTACGAGTTACAGACATATTTTCTATTATGGTGAAGCGGTATTTTACACTTCAAAAAGCATAACATATACAGGATATAGTTTTTAAGAATATAAAATTTATAAATAATTTTTATCGCAGTAGTTTTATAATGTCAGGGGATTAATGTTCTCTTTCGAAAATTTGAAATCATCTCAGTATAAAGAGATGTACAATAAAAATTATTTATTTCCACTTATTGTTTATACATTTTTTTTATTATTTTTGTTTCTGTCTTATTAATTTTATATGTTTTATTGTAAATTTTCTGTTCTATAATTCTTCATTTCCTATGAATATTCTATATATATATATATATATATATATATATATATATATATATATATATAATATATATATATATATATATATATATATATATATATATATATATATATATATATATATATATATATATATATATATATATATATATATATATATATATATATATATATATATATATATATATGTGTGTGTGTGTGTGTGTGTGTGTGTGTGTGTGTGTAACTTTCATAAAATGCATAAACTCTTAATGAATCCCGAAATAATCTTTTTTAATGCATATCAATGAAAAATGTAAAACAAAGATTACAGGACTATTGTCGAAAATTGATTAGTAATTTTGAAATGTATATATTAACTTTTTGTTATATAAAATCTGTAGTATTAACTACATTACGATTTGTTATACAGAAATACTTTTTTCTTACTTAGAAAGGCGATAAACTGGTGCAAAAACAAAATATCAAATTGATCTTATCTACTGAGAATATTTTTTTAAATCTTAGGGTTCATGATTAAAACTTAGGATTTTTAGTTGTTATATATTTTTTATCTTTAATTTTATCAGATGAGAGAAATAATCTAATAATTCAACAAAAAATGTAAGAGATTTCTTTTGTCTCATAGATTTATGAATCATGGAGTATTAAGGTGACAAACTTAATAATCAACGCACATGGATCAAATCCATGATATAATGAACTCTAATAAAAACCAAAGCAAACTAAGGACTAGAATAAAGATTATGTCAAGAATGACTCAAATAATTTAGTACATGCTCTAGCGAGGCCTGATTATTACGACCCTTGGTATAATTCGGTAAGTTTTTTATACCTTTGAAATACGAAAAGAATCTACTGGGTTCTCTTATGAGCCTAGTAGTTTCCTCGGGCCAGCGATACTAATTCATCAGAGCTCTAACATGTCAACTTCCGGGATATGAGTATTTCACAGTTGCGGTGGTCTGAATTGCACAATTAGACATTTTTACCAACGAAAATCGTTACATTTCACTCACCGGTTATATGATGACATACTAGTCATTTTTTGGTCATAGTAACAGCATAAATGGTTCACAATTGCGGTGGTGTCAGTTTCACTTTTAGACATATTTACCTACGAAAATCGTTATAATTCATTCAGCAGTTATAGAATGACATACTAGCCATTTCTCTGGTCAAAAGAGCCTACAATCTCTTTGCCATAAATGTTAACATTGAGAGATAAATACTGGTGGTATCCGCGTGGAGTATTCTTAAACTTACTCAAAATAAAAATGTGTTAAGTCATCTGTAGATGATGTGAGACCGCAATAAGTTCTTGTGGTTATTAAAGTCAGTACTGAATTTCAAATAATACACAATATTATTCATTATCAGTGTACTGAGGGGGGTGAAAGGGACACAGACATGATTTAGAATCCTAAAATCAACGGAAAGGATTACATCATGTCATGCTATAGACGTCTTTCTTCGAAAGGTCAAGTGAACAAAGATTTTGATTGAGGTCATTGAACTAGTTAATTAGAAGGAAACCTAATGAAACAATTCTACAAAGTTTATTACTGAAGGATAGGTAGAGTAAACATGTGGAAAATTTAAGACGGTAGTGAGAAGTCAGCATTTTTCAACAGACATCGCCCACATATGATTAATCACTGATTCTTCGGGCACTCGCTTCAAGTATTTCAACTGCACTCTTAATAACCATCTAACATTCTATCTTGATATTAAGACAACATTTCCCGTCATTGTCCTGTAGATATGTTATGTTTTATTAGTATTAAACCATAATAACCTGACTCTGAGATGCTGACTTTCAGTAGGATCACTCTTCTGTGTTTTTCAGCAGACGTCGAACACACATGATTAGTTACTGCATCTCTGGACACTTGCCGCAAGTATTTGAACTGCAGTCTTAATGACAATCTATCATTCTACATTGATATTATGACAACATTTTCCCTCTCGTTGTCAAGTAGATTTCTCATGTCTTATTAGAATTAAACTATAATAAACTGGATCTGAAATGCTGACTTTAAGCAGGATCACTGTTCTGTGTTTTTCAGAAGACGTCGCTCACATATGATTAGTTAATGCATCTCCGAGCACTCGCAGCAGGTATTTCAGCTGCACTCTTAATGACAATCTATCATTCTACATTGATATTACGGCAACATTTTCCCTGTCGTTGTCATGTAAATATGCCATGTTTTATTAGAATTAAACCACAATAACCTGGCTCTGAAATACTGACTTTCAGCAGGATCACTGTTCAGGTGACCTCTCCTCCAATGTTCTCTCCCGCATAAGAAAAACATTTCTGAAATTGCATTACTATGTTATTCTACTAAGACTTTATGACCCCTACATCTCCTATGCGATATTTGTTATTATAGCCAATTAAATTGTGTGACTATACAACTGACACTTTTAGAAAAATAGTATTTATATTTTCAATTCAAATAATTATAGATTTATTTTCTCAATATTCTTATCAGTTTCCAAATATATTATCACCAGGTAGAATCACTACAACAATTTCTAGTGCTCAATTCAAATTATAAACTCATTTAAAAATAATCATTTAATAGAATTCCATTAAAAGATAAATGTTCATTTTAATAGCAACATAAATTAAAATCAAAATATTTTATTTCTCGTTGTCTTTATTCTTTCAATTAGTAAGTCATGAAATATTGCTTCTTAAAAGTTTCTTATATTTTCCTTTTTTTAATATGTACGATACAATTAAAGTAAAAATTTAATTGCTAATGAATCGAAATACGTACATTTTCTGAAATTGATATTAATAAGCAAATCTTTAATCAGTAATATAATTTATTTGCAGTCACCATAAATTAAGAATATAAAGTGTCTTTTCTTTTATATCTATGATAAATATATAATTCCTTCTTCTTTATAATGGTACCATTAAGAATTCATACATAATATTTACTCAAATTCAAGAGCTGTAACTTAAGGAATAAAATATAAATCACTCTGAGTTGAAAAGACATTTAAAGTGAGACCAATTTTTTATCGCTAAAATACAGTTTAATTTTATTTGAAATGCAGTACTATTTAGAAATTATCACATAAAATCTCACGAAAATTATGTAAACGATAATATCTATGTACACCTTCAGAACTAAAATGTATTTTATGCAAAACTTATTAGTATAATTATTTCGAAAAATAATAATATTCGTAGCAAATTAAGCTATTTGTTAGTTTTCGTTTTATTTTTAGTATCTTATAGAAATATAATTAAGATTACTGAGGTTTGCTGTTTAATTATAGATGAGCGTTTTTCCCATTGGATTGTATCAAAACGATGAAAGTTGTCTTCATAGATTTTCCATATCTAATATTTATCTTTTATCTCTATTATATAAATTTTCAATATAAATAGCTAAACTTTAACTCTATTCAAATAATATTGGTAGTAATTATCGTAATTGACCGTATTAAGTTCTCAATATGACCTCCTTAATATAAAATTTTTTTTTATCTTAAAGTGTAAATTTTTATTTAAACATAAATAAAAGGTCTTAAAATGTTCTAATTGTAGAAGGTTTCAGTGAAACTTTTCTGGCTGCAATTGAAATTATTTGTACAGTACACAAAGTTTTAAAGTAAATTTTCATTGAATATCAAAGTCTATGCAAGCGAAGTTATTCACATCTGTCAGACAGTACAGCACAGATAGTGTCTTACATCTATTGAAATTAAGTCCAAATAATTTAATACAAGTAGAAAGATTTCATATAAATGTACAACAGACATTAAATGATTTTACTAAATGGTTTCCATTATTTTACTTCTGTAATCAAATAGATTTTTTTACTTTATAAACCAAACTTACTGTTTTTTCATACAATTTCCACTAATCTTATATCGCTTACATATCACAAAAATAGGAATGTTATATGTTAAATACTAGACGTATCTCCTTTGCTCTCCATCCGACAAATTTACCTTAAAATTATAGGCTTTGCTGATAAAAAAACAAGGACCTCTAGCTATGAATGTAATTTGTTACATAATATAAATTTTATATTGGTGATTTTATTTTGTTTTCGTGTAATAATTGGGATATTACTATATTTGCTCTTGTTATATATGCATGTTACATGTCAGTATATATATATATATATATATATATATATATATATATATATATATATATATATATATATATATATATATATATATATATATATATGTATGTATGTATGTATGTGTGTATGTATGCATGCATATATATATTCATATGCGTGTGTATTACATAAATAAATAAATATATACAAACTAAATCTATAATCTAAATTTGGATATTTTAAAAAAATATTAATATATATAATTTTCCTAAAAAATTATCATAAAGTAACAAGAGTCTAAATTAAAAAATTTAGCATTTTTTGTCTTCCTAAGTATATTTAAATATGGGTATATAACTCTTTAAAATATTTATATTTTCATGCATTAGAAAGACATAATTTCTATCAATGTTTCTTTATTTTCACTCAGGGAAAACTTATTTATACATTTGAAAACTTATTATACATTAATATTTATACATTTTGAATGTTGTGAGATTATTTATCTCCTTTTTTTCTGGGATCGTCGTACATAATTATAAGGTTGTAAAAGTCACCTTATACTTATACAGACTTGATTCACAGTTCCATCTGTATATCGCTTGCGTAAAATCTTGAAAAATCTATTTCTTATGATTGATAAAGAATAATATTAACTTGCAACATATATGATAAGGATTTTTTGCAAAGATTCAATAGTGGTAACAGAACTACCCAAGGCTTAAGATGCAAACTGGGCTGTTACATTTAATATACATCCCTGTGTTAAACACACTGACAAAGAAAGTCTAGAAATGCTGATGAGATTTAAAATGGCATCGTAATCATCCGTAACAAATAAATTTTGTTACTGTCTATAAAATAATCATCAGTTAAAAATAACTTGGTCTTCCTTACAGAAGTTTCACTATCGGATAACTGACTGAATCTGAATCATGTTAAACCATTAGATACCGTATTTGTTCAAACCAGTAAAATTATAGTTAACCATTGAGGTAATTAATTGAGAGTGTGAGCATGATGAAGGTTACATGAGATAAGTAAAAATAACTATCACTGGTATGAATGCTGTAGAAAGTACTACGGTAGTACTATGGAAGACTATTGCCGTGGAAATCTGTCTTAATTACCAATAAATATGACAGGGTATATGTCTGTATACCTTTATCTGTAGAAATCTTAGTAAGTGTTTAATTCGTAAAAAAAAACAATGAAAACTGTGGTATAAAATTTTTATATTAATAATGTCTCTGAGACTTATGAACATCGGTTTAGTGTCAATAAACATAGCCTACAATAAAAAGTTCTGAAGCCTTATTATTGTTAAAATGAATTCAACAATTCAATTTCGTTTGGCTAAAAAAATACTGCGTAATTATGGACTCCAGTGAGACATTTTAGTAAGATTTAATACAACCATAAAAATTCATTTACAGGAATGAAATTCAATTTAGGAAAGCTGGAATAAGAATTAATTACTGTTAATGACATAAATGTAATAATCAGTAAAAATACATCTGAATGAAAGTAAATATCCCTTGAGGAATATAATGAGCGTGATAAATAAGACTTTAAGAATGCATTTTATGTGTTAATCATTCCCTCTGAGTATGTTGTAAACAGTTCGTGGGAAGATTTTTTTTAAAGAAAAGTACTCTTTTTGCATACTTTAAGAGATTTTGGATCTGAGTAATGAATAACTGTTCAGTATCCAAGCTTTTATGTTATAATTTAAGATTTATTTAGGTCTTCCTTTTCAGAGACTGATTCAAAATTTATTGCTTCCATGTACACTTACAGAGGCTGTTCGCAAATTTGTTAGACGATTTTGGTTAGTAGTATTAACCCTCCGAGTGAAACACACCGAAGAAAAAAAGTCTCCAAAAATTCGCTAAAGTTTCACTGTGTCAGTGACCAAAGTGTTCTATGATTTTTTACTTCACCCTTTGTCGACTAGATTGGAATACGAGAAACGCACCCTCGTTACTGTCCCTTTACTTCTGGTTATAAATAGATATATAAATAGACATTACAGATTGTTAATTTTTAACCAGCATAAAGCTCGTCAAGTCTCGAAGATCATCCCATAAGAAATAATGGGTACTAAAAGTACAAATAAAAATATTCTTTAAGAGAATTATTTATATTTTTTTTACGAAAGTCATCCAAGCTAGTTAAGTGGTGCAATTAGAGATACATCTGTCACCTCAAGCGAAATACTTTGAAATAGAGATTTACAAAGCCATAAAAAGCTATCAGCGTCTTTGTGTCTCAGGGAGTAGGTGTGCAGTTCCTAAACAATCGAACTGACCCTCCTACCTCAAAACTCCATAGGTCAAAACACTGGCAGAAATGTACATTACGTCCATTTTCGGAATGTTTTAGGAGGGTGAAAATTGTACGTGACAACCGCTTTGAAGACATCATCGGTTTGGCGGAATTGTACGTGCGAACCGCTTAGAGGGTTAAAAAAATATGTTGTTGTGAACAAAATAACTGCAATTGTACTATGTTTTTAAAAGCCAAAATTATTGTCTGCGGCTTGAGAGGTTTGTTTTTTATTCAAAATGGCGTTTTTCACGAAGCAGTGGTTGGAAGGCTATATTTATACTCTTTCCGGAGAAAAGTATTCATATTCCGTTATTCCAAAATGATCATAGTTTTTTGATACCTAAAGCATCCATAGGAAATATATTCAAAAAGAAAGGAAAAAACGCCAAATTGAAGCCTCAAGGAGGAAAAAAAGTCCAAACAAGTATTCAAGGAAAAAACGAACATCTTCGACTATTTCAAAGGTACGTTGTTTAATGTTTAAAGAAAATCCCTCTAGTCAAAGGACAGTTGCAAAATCATTAAAATCCTCTGTGTCTACCGTGAAAAATGATAAACGTTGAATTAAATCTTAAGAAAGTGGAAAAAGGCAATGTCCATCCTCTTTCTCTAAAGCATATCGCTGAACGCAGGACAGGCTACAGAATTGTGTATGAGAAACATTTATTGAAATAGAAATGGAAAACAATTGTCACAATAGGGAAATCATGGGTGTATTTAAATAACTGCAACAAAAAAAGATCCATTTATTATCATAAAAGGGGAGAAAAAATAATTTAAGTACATGGTTTAAAGAATCGGAAGAAAATTTTTAAGAGATTCACGATTGCAACAGTAGAGGAATTATATGTCTATTTAAATGATTGACTCAAAAAAGATACATTTATTATCATAAAAGGGGAGAAAAAAAAATGTAAGTACATGGTTAAAAGAATCGAAAGAAAGTTTTTCTAAGGGATTCATTATTGCTGCTGGTTTTTCATATAATGTCAAATTAAAAATAAAGAGAGTTGAATAAACTTCAAGATTAATTCCAAATACATTCAGGAACATATTTTATCTCCAATTTTTCTGAATGAAATACCATCGCTTTACCCGCAATGCCATCAATGCGTGGATCTCCATTAAGACAAAAATGCCAGTCCCACATCAATGTCCACTGAAATTTCCTAAATGCAATGGAACAAAAAACTGGTATCAAAGCCATACCTTTCGCTGATATCCCTACTAAATCTCCTGATGTATCAATTATGGATTTTTGTGCTTTCGGACTTTTAAAATCTGCATTATCCAAATGTCGTCCCACAACCCTTACAGGACTCTGGAATGCTGTTCAGGAGGTATGGGATAGAATATCTCTTCTAACGCTTCAAAACGCCTTGTTATCCTGAAAACTACGGTGTCGGCAAGATAGTTCAGGATAAGGGCTATCAAATAGAACATTTCAAACAGTAGAATTTTATGTAGTTTAGTTTTGAGACTACAATATAAATCGTCAAAAAATAGTGTGAAGAGCCTCTGTACAATGATTAAATGTATTTTTAATATTAATAATATATAATGATATTACCACTTGTAAAAAAAGACGTTAAAGGTAATGAAATATTAAGTGTTATAGACTATTTTAATTTGGTTTAAAAGAAAATTTTAGAAATAATAATTTTTTATGGTTTAAGATAATTTATAGCAGTTATAGTAACTAAACTACCACAAATGCTTTGGTTTTTTAATCTAAATACTGCATGTTATAGAAGGTTTTCATGGAATGTAGATAATAATTTTAAAATAATTATCTATTATTACATTACGCTTTACTGTTATCTTACAATATTTAAATTATATCAAGAAATTATTTCGAAATTTGCCACACCACGAAAGAAAAATTAAAATAAAGCTAATGATAAAAGATAATATTTTTAAAACAAATTTAAAACAATAGATGTACGCAACAAATGCATTACAAATTACATTTTATCATTTTTACTATTCGTTACCATTTTCTTTTAATTAGATATCTATTATATCATTTTAATTGAACTCTTATAAAGTAATGAATTTTCAGCTTCCGAGATATTCTAATGTATATTAATAGCGCAATTATATTTTGGTATGATGCATCACTTGAATTATTGCGTTAATGTTGCTTTTGAGACTATCAAATATCCGGAGATTACCCCATAAATATTCACATATAAAAGCTGTGCTAATCTGCGACCCCAATTAATATTACGAGTCATTGATTCAATTTAATTATTCCCTGGTATTAAATTGAATAAATTAGAAACCTGACTCACTAATTTTCCTTTATTAAAACTGCGTTTTGAAAAATAACTGCTTTATATTTTACAGTCACACTCTAGATTATATTTAAATTTTTCAAATTCTTATTAAGTGTATGAGAAGAAAGTTTCTCATTCTTTAAGCTTTGCAAAAATTCTTTTAAAACTATTTAAAATTGAAGTCTACTTTACAATTATTCTTAGACTTGCATTCCTGAGATTATTAAAAGGACTACCATGAAATTACTTTTAAGTTACATAAGAATTTTTTTCATCAACTCTTATTTAGCATAAACTAAACAAAATACATTAATGTCAGTTGTATTTTATTAACAAATTGTGTGCGGATATATTTCGCAGCGAAAGCAGGCATTTTGAGCGAAAATTTAGTTATTCGGTTAAATATCAATAGATCGAAAATTATTTAATTTTTTAACCAACTTTTCGCATTTTATATTAAAATATATAACAGAAATATAAATAGATATATAGATATATCTAAATAACAATCATATGATTTTTGTAAAAAAAATATATCTTTTAGGATATACATTTACAATTCTATCATAAATAGGAAAAATCAAATAGAAATAGTAGTATATAGTTTTAATTTTTTTCGAACTATGTTATATAAAAGCATATTTACATTATAAAAAATGAAAAGAACAATCATAAAACTAATAATGTAAAACTAGTTTATATTTGTCTATATTTTTCCAGAATCTGTATAGTAGACTAGAACTTTCGGCTTCATTTTCCTGTATATACCGTTAATTTTGTATCCACAAAAAAAAAAACATGTTGGTACACTAGCCCGTACTAGTACATGACCCACGCTGAAGTATCAATTGTCAGAAAAAGTACTAGTACGTGTCCCACATACAATGTGTTAACAACATTTAAATACCAATTCTAGGTATACAATGATGCGGATTTATTCTTACTTAACCTAAAAAATGATTTGTAACTATACCGTGAACATTTATCCTCATTATAGTTTGAGTAAATAGCATACAAATTAGTGTTAATTACTTATAATACGATTTTCTACCTTCAAACACACTCACGATATATATCACAACATTTAATATTGCTTATATTTTGATATTTTGAGAAACTCTTCTATTTTAAACAAAATATTACAAACACTACTTAAACTAATTATAACACTAAAAATAACCGATTTTTATGAATTTGGTTGAAATGACCTATCTTGTGGAGAATACTTTTAACTTCGATAAATATTTTAACTTTTGATTTCTGGAACTTCTGATATTGAAAAGTATACATATATATGTATACAAATGATTTTATTATTACACAATTTTCAGCAGCTTTATCAATATTCAAAATACTTCAGTTGTAATGTGTTATAAACAACCACTTTTGAATTATAGTTACGGAATTTGCATCAAACTTTCAAAGGGGATACTTAAATTGTACTGTTTGGTACTTTCTATGTTGAAGTCCGTTTTATATGCATATAATTTAGTAGCAAAATTTGTTAAAACTATTGTATGCATTAACATAAGCGAATATATAATTAAAATGTAAAAAATGAAATTTTTCTTTAAAACGGCTATTTTTATGAAAAAGGTAACTAAATTTGAAAAATTAAAAATAAAATGCAAAAAATATACACCACAAAAATATACATTGGTTTTTTATTTTCATTTCTGGCAGTGCTAACTCATACACGTCTATAATAATAATATCCCAGTCTCTTTAAGCAGACGTCAAGCGAATCGTTCGAATCAACCAATAAATATTATTAAAATTGGAAAGAGAATACTTTTAAATTTAGTCGTAGTATAAGTGAATATGAACTGTGAAAAGAAATATTCAATACCAAAATTTCCATTTTTTCTTCTTTTTATGAAGTTCTTTTTAAATAATCTAGACTTGCCTAGGATGTGAATACAAAATTAATTCCATAGCTATAATCTTCAGTAAGTAATAATTTTATCACAAGATTTTGTACTGTAATAAAGACTCTACAAAATATGTGTACGTTTAATGGAGTGTTCATTTTTTGCAGTAGTAGTATTCGACTAGAAAAAAATAAGTGCCAGTACTTTGAACCATAGATAGACGAGAGTCCTCGAATCAACTGATAAAACTTATTAAAATTGGTCGAGAATATATTTAAATTTTAGTTATAAGGTTCATTTCTGGCAGTGTTAATTCGTACACGTCTATAAGAATAATATCCCAGTCTCGTTAAGCAGACGTCAAATGAATAGTTCTAATCAACCAACAAATATTATTAAAATTGGAAAGTGAATACTTTTAAATTTAGTCGTAGTATAAGTGAATATCAATTGTGAAAACAAAACATTCAATACCAAAATTATCCATTTTTTTTCTTTTTATAAAGTTCTTTTTAAATAATCTAGACTTGTCTAGGACGTAAATGCAACATTTATTCCATAGCTATAATCTTCAGTAAGTAATAATTTTATCACAAGAGTTTGTACTGTAATAAAGACTCTACAAAATATGTGTACGTTTCATTGAGTGTTCATTTTTTGCAGTGGTAGTATTCGACTAAAAAAAATAAGTGCCAGTACTTTGAGCGATAGATAGGCCACAGTCCTCGAATCAACTTTTAAAATTAAAATTGGTCTAGAATGTATTTAAATTTTAGTTATAAGGTTCATTTCTGGCAGTGTTAATTCGTACACGTCTATAAGAATAATATCCCAGTCTCTTTAAGCAGATGTCAAGTGAATAGTTCTAATCCACCAACAAATATTATTAAAATTGGAAAGAGAATACTTTTAAATTTAGTCGTAGTATAAATGAATATAAACTGTGAAAAAAAAAACATTCAATACCAAAATTATCCATTTTTTTCTTTATAAATAATCTAGACTTAAATAATCTAGACTTGTCTAGGATGTAAATACAAAATTTATTGCATAGTTATAATATTCAGTAAGTAATAATTTTATCACAAGAGTTTGTACTGTAATAAAGACTGTGAAAATATGTGGAGTTTCATGGAGTGTTAATTTTTTTGCAGTGGTAGTATTCGACTGGAAAAAAATAAGTGTTAGTACTTTGAACGATAGATAGGCCAGAGTCCTCGAATCAACTTTTAAAATTAAAATTGGTCTAGAATATAATTAAATTTTAGTTATAAGGTGGGTCAAAATAAGTTTCGACAAAACATGCAATACAAAAAACCCTTGCTTGTTTTTGCCGTGAATAGATTTCTGTATTAAATAATCCCGATTAAGGATTGTAATTGTTATAATGTACACCAGTGTTCGTTTACAAGGGGGAAATACAGAAATGATATAATACATTATATCGAGATTCACACATTTATTCTGTACATTCATTCACAAATGGATCCTTGGTTATCATATATCATAATCATCAATTATTTATGTCTTATATTTACACTATAATTACTACAATTCTCTTTATAAAGAACTATTATTTAGTAACAAATTTAAATTATTAACAGAGGCCTGAGTTAAGTGACTGTAAATGTTATTTTATCTTTACCTATATTAAAGGCACAGGGGATCAGGCAGGGGCTTTTCTCATGCAATGCGTTGGCCTTCAGTTGGTGCAGAGGGTCAGGTAGAGGTGAAATATATACACACAAAAACAAATCAGTTTATACTTTACTGACATTTTTTGACAAATTTATCAAATATAGAACCAAATATGCTTCATATTTGGTACATTATTATTTTGGTTTATTAATATTACAAAATATTTTCTAAATTTATTTATGCTTAACAAATAATAATAATAAAATTAGATATAGTCAGACAGAATATAAATATTTATTTCCCAATATTTATTGTAGCTATAATAAAATATTTTGATTGAAAATATTTAGATTGAATCAAGCAAATTCACATGTGTATGTTAAATCAACTTTATATTGCTGTTGGATATTGTTTATAATCAATCTTTTTATTTGTTGTAATTGATTCTAATTTGCAGTCGGTAATTGTGATTTATTCTCTAGTCGTTTAAGCAGAGAAAAGTTGAATTATTTAATAAAAGACTGCAAATTTGCAGATAATGATATAATAAAACACTTTGAATGGCTTGCTTGAAAATGGTTTTAAAAAACAAAAAAAAATGCATTTTCTTGATATGGGGGAGTACGTTAAAATAGTTTTGTAAAACTAAGAGAATTTTACATTTGATAGTACAAAAGAAAGTTTTACTGGAGCATTGTACTACGATTATTCTCATAGAAACAAGGACATGTCGGTATGGTATAGGTCTAAGATGATTGGCTAACCATCCGTGTACAGTGCAAATGATCCTTTTCTGTGAATGATGTAAATAGGAAAGTACATACAACAGTTCAATTCTACATCTAGAGCAAAATAATGGATCTCTGACTAAAGCCCACGAAATACAACTACAGCAAATGCATATTATGGTATGGCATGATATATAAGATAGTTCCCCCTCATTGGATAGAAAGGGTGTATTGGTTCGTAGTTTATTTTAAAAATACTAATACCATATGATGCAGCAATGATAAACTCTGCAAAATGAGTTCAAAACGTACTAATAGTTGAAAAAATGTGTAATTATGATTAAGAAAATATCTTTGAATGGTAAATTTAATGAGGGTTATTAAAATTTATACCTAGTCTAAAACACTTTTTAATAATAAAGTTTAAAAAAATGTTATAGAAAAGCTGGTAAAAGACATAATATATGTTTATAGAAATTCCAAGCGCTCGATGTCTAAGACATATGTATACGAAATTTCTAAACTTTTATAAAATGAATATTTATTCAAATAAATCGTAATACATTTAAAAATATTTAATGTAATGAATAGGCCGGGAAACTTGAAATCTTAAATTGACTCAATTGCATAGTGTACAAACAGGCATATCCATTCTTCGCACTAATCATAAAATCACATCCAACTAGACGGTCTTACCTTGCCTGTAGAAGCAATATTGTGACTACTGTAAAATAAGATATACAATTCTAACAAACATAAGCATATAATGTTTTCTTCTTCACTTTGTGGTGAAAATTAAAACAAGTCACAAAAAAAAGCTTGTTTTATTTTTCAGTATAAAAAAATTATTTTTATAATACATTTTATTGTTTGTAGATCAAAATATTTTACAAAAAAACTCGATATAGATCTTCTCGAAACATTATATACTTGTTTGAGCATGTTTTATTTTTTATTGATAAGTTAACAGAGAAAAATTTGATTGTCATTTAACAACATTTAAAAAATTACAAAATAAATTAGACAACAATTTATCTGAGACACAAAAGTACTCAATGTTTCTTTTCAACTGACATAATTACTGTTTTAAACTTCATAAAATTGCGCAGTATCTTTTGGCAAGTACTATTTGTGAGAAAAACGAAACAATTTAGGTTTGAGAATAACAGAACAATGTCCTTCGTAATACATTTTATGATTTGAAGATAGGAATCTTTTATATAAAAAACTGATTTAAGCCATTGTTTTTCAAAATGCTTTAGCCGTGTTTTTAGAAGTCTACCTTGATATTTTATAAATTGATGATTTCCATTTTCTATTTTTCTGCGTCATTGCTTTTCCGTTCATATCCGAGCAGAAGCATTTTCATGAAATATTTCAATCTTTTCGGTAATTTACCATCTTTGAAATGCGGAGGTTTACGAAATAAGGAATTTAATATTTGAACGTAGCAAAGAAATTACTTCAAAGTAATATTTTTGAAGCAGATTGTATTTACATGAATAAGGGCGTAGAATAACTTGTTATTAGAAATCCTGAACCAACATTCTATTGATAAAACATTGTTTTATTCTGTGAAGAGAATTTTAAATGTCAGAGAGAGTTATTTGAATGTGCTTCGTTTATCATGCTAATAAAGGTTTATAAAAGATTATTCTGTTATTAAATAGAAACTTTTCTGTGATCATTTTCTGATTGCGCAGGATATTAAAACATGTAATGGTAAAATGCAAATACGATATTTCGCAAAATTTTATAGGATTTCAAAGACTGTGATTTTATGATTACATGACGAAAAACTCAATATTCAAAATTAAATGATAGGACTTGTTTAAAAAATGTATAGACGAAAGTTACTTTATTTCTACTTGAATATTTTCTAGAAACCTCCATTTAAGATCTGATTATTAATATCCATTGAAAAAAATTGAAAATATTTTCTACCACAAATTTATATTATACATTAAATAATTATCTATAGAAATGCTTTTGTCATATATAAAAGAATATGCCATGGTATGGTAAAAACTAAGTACATGGTATAAAAGTGATACAAAAGTTTTATAGATAATGTCAAAACAAAATTTTTAAATAATAATTGTCAATAATTAATTTTTTCTTCCGAATCATATATAATGCATGCATTATATATACATTATATCTGGTATCTTTATTAACGTACTAGCACACAGTTATAGTTACAATAAAAACAGAAGTACAAAGTTAGAAATATAGTTATATATAACGCCTTACCTTTTACAAAAGTTTCTTACATTAATGCAACACCGAATCTTTTGGGGGATTTAATTCCTTTACCATATCGTGTGACATATAGTTTCACATTTTTTGAATAATTTGCATTAGGGAGCTTACGAATAAAACAACTGAGATCACCATGTCTACTCTTCCAACAGCTTTAAAAAATTGGTTCGATTATCGACGGTCTTAGTAAATTTTCTTCCTTTTCGAGGTTTGATTATTTTTATTTTTAACCCAATAGAATAAAAACAGAAGTACACAGTTACAAAAACAGCTATATACAACACATTCCTTTTTACAAGAGTTTCTTACATTATTACAACACCAAATCATTTTCGGCATTTAATTTTTCTACCATATCGTGTGACATATGGTTTCATTTTTTGGGGGGATCATTTACGTTAAAAAACTTAGGAATAAAACCACTAAGATCAGTATGTCTATCACTTCCAACATCTTTAAAAAATGGTTAGTTTTTGATGGTCTTGAGTGAACTCTATTTCTTTTCGAAGTTTGATTATTTTCATTTTTAACTCAATAGAATAAAAATAGAAGTGCACAGTTATATACAACTCTATTACTTTTACAATAGTTTCTTACATCGATGCAACACCAAATCTTTTTGGGCGTTTAATTCCTCTACCATATCATGTGACATATGGTTTCAATCTCTTTTTTTTATCATTTACATTAGAAAGCTTAGGAATAAAACCACTAAGATTAGCATGTCTACCACTTTCAAAGTCTTTAAAGAAATGGTTCATTTTTTGACGGTCTTAGTGAATTCTCTTTATTTTCGAGGATTGATTATTATCATTTTTATCTCAATAAAAACAGAAGTATACAGTTACAAACATAGTTATATACAACACCTTTCCATTTACAAAAGTTTCTTACATCAGTGCAACACTAAACCTTTCTCGGAGTTAAATTCCTCTACCATATCGTGTGACATATGATTTCACATGTTTTTGATCATTTACATTAGAAAGCTTATGAAGAAAATCACTAAAATCAGCATGTTTACTCTTCCAACATCTTTAAAAAATGGTTCTATTATGACGTCCTTAAAAGAACTCTGTTCCTTTTCAAGGTTTGATTATTTTCATTTTTAACCCAATAGAATAAAAACAGAACAGTTACAAACACAGATATATACAACACCTTCGCTTTTACAAAATTTTCTTGCATCGATGAAACACCAAAAATTTTGGGCGTTTAATTCTTCTACTATTTGGAGTGACATATGGTTTCACATTTTTGGATTAGAAAGATATTAGAAAGCTTAGGAATAAAACCACTAAGATAAGCATGTCTAACACTTCCAAAATGGTTCGTTTCATGACAGTCTGAAGAAAACTCTGCTCCATTTAAAGGTTTGATTATTTTCATTTTTAACAGAAGTACACAATTACAAACACAGTTATATAAAACACCTTCCTTTTTACAAAAGTTTCTTACATCAATACAACACCAAATCTTTTTTGGAGTTTAATTAATCTACCATATCGTGTGACATTTGATTTAACATTTTTGGAATATTTACATTAGAAATCTTAGAAATAAAAGCACTAAGTTCAGCATGTCTATCACTTACAACATTTTTATAAAGCGGTTGTTTTTTTTTATGGACTTGAGTGAGCTATGTTTCTTCTCAAGGTTTTACTATTTTCATTTTTAATCTAATATAATAAAAACAGAAGTACACATTTCCAACCACAGTTATATAAAAAAATATATCTTTTGGACAATTTAAAACTGAATTCAGTTTATTTCTATTTCTTATCTCAGTCTTTTATGTCATTTAAATCACATTATTTCTAAACGACATACCTATTTAAATTATTTACATTTAAATAGTTATTGAAAATAATATAAAGTCTAAGAGGTAATTCATTGTCTATTTGAAGTAGACTGACAAATATTTCTAATGGATTGGATTCAAAAAATTAGAAATGCTACAACAATATACTACTTTTTCTTGAATAAAAATATTTTTTGTTCTAAAGTTGCATTATAACTTTTATGACTTCTCCAATAAGTGATATTCTGAAATTGAAAGAAAATTTAAAAAATGGGTAAGTATAATTAATTTATTTAAACACTGTGGTCCACAGTGAATTCTCGAAAAAAATATTTTTATTGTTTGATTACGTAAATTCACACTAAACATATTATTGTATTTGATCAAAATAAAAATAAAAAATGGAAATAAAACAAAACTACATTTAATTTTTTCATATTCTTGCATATTCATTTATTACTCGTTTATACGACTCTAATGTTGTTATGAAAAGTAATTATATTTAAATATAAAATTCGTTAGAGAATTCTAAATTTTAAAAGGCCATTTAATTTTTATTATGGATAAATATACACTAAAATATATAACACTAATTTTCTATAAAATATATAATCAAATACAAAATTAATGTTGATTTATTAAAAACATTTCAAATAAATATTTTATTTAAAAATTATTGCTTTTCCAAATTTCATTACTTATATAGTTTTTTTAAACTAATTTCTTTAGACCTGTTATACTTTTTCGTGCATTTCTGCATTACCACTGTAGATCCAATTATCAAATATTTAAAAAACAGATAAAGTGTTTTGAAACATGCTTATGTATTATGTTTGTAATACATAATAAATATTCTAATTTCGTTTTAAACAATTTTCTTTTTTTCAATATAAAATGTAAAACTAATATGATTATACTTTTTTAATAATATATTTTTGAGAGATTGAAAATTAACATTTTATTTCATAAAAATATACATTTGAAAAAACTTTTTTAAAAGGTTGGCAAAAAATTTATTGTTTTTAAAATTATTTTCCAATTATCTGCAAACTAAATTGAAATCTGCAAATTGATTTTTACTTTCATTTATTGTCGATTTTTTCGGATCATTTAAAATAAATCTATATATTACACGATAAACATATAATGAAATTAAATTTCAGAATTTTTTTTCTTTTATTATTGAAATTCCTTTGGGAAATTATTGCAAATAAAAATCTTCTGAAAATCTTAGACCAATCTGTAGACAGATAATGCGAAAATGTATTTAAATTAAGTCCAATTGCTCTCCTGTTTTTTCGATGAAAACCTTTAACTTAATATGCAAAACAAGGATGTGTAAAATATTTATAAGACATTTTTTCTGTATCTGCTACGAATAATCATTACCAATTATTAAAATCATACCTATAACATCTGTTATTTTATGATTACAATATTTTATTTCCTGAATCATCAGAAACAATAACCCATATATTTTCAATTGCATTTATAGTGTAAAATTTAACTATGTATAATATAATCTCACAGTTTTAAATTATTTTAAATTTATAAATATTTAAATAAATATGGAAATTTCTATAAGCCTTAGGTATGAATTAAAAACAAATTTTATTAGTGTTATATATATATATATATATATATATATATATAAATTCACATGTCATCAAAAGATAATGGAAATTTTATTATTTATTTTTGGAGGGGATTGTTTGTTACTTTTATATTTAGACTATTATTTAATTAGTTATTAGTTACTTATTAGTTCATGTAACAAATATATGGATGATTATAAAAAGAAACTAAACTAGCCAAAATGAAAAATGGTTCGAAGAAAAATGAAAACGAGTAGGGATTTCAAGTTAATTTAAACTGAGTAACGAAATGTTTATGTGACTTTGTATATATTTACATAAATTGTTTAAATCAAGTTTAGATAATATCTACTTGTTTGATTTAAACATGCAAAATTATTCTGAGATGATGTCCAATCTAATAAAGAAGTCTGTATTTCTGTACATATCGATTTTTATAAATTGGAATGAATTAGAATAAATTGTTTAAATCAAATTGAATTTAAGATGCTACATACTTGTTTAATTGAAAAATTCAAAATTATTTCGCGAAAAATTCCAGTCTATTAAAGAAGTCTATTTATATGCATATGGATTTATAAATTGGAATTAATTTTGTAACCATTATAAATTGACAATTATTGTCGACTGTGATCTCTTGAAAATATTTCATTTCTCTTTTAAATATAATTTATTAAATTTCCAATAAATTATTTTACTTAAGTTTACAGTAAAATTTATTTCAAAGAGATTCTATAGCGTCGTTGAAAAATTTATCGAATATTTGAGAACTCTTAACTAACAACATAATCGGAATTTACAAAGCAAATAACGAGATCGTTATTACGAATTCTTTAAGGTAATGGATATAGTTTTTCTGCTCTCAAATGTTCCGTTCAGAGATAAAAAATAATTACACCTCCCTGTTACAAAGAGTGAAACCATAACGTGGTGTTCCTTGGGCAATACCAATCACTCTTTACAGTTATGTTATTTATGGTGTTGGTTTACCTGCCCCTCAAAAGCCCAGAGAAAAAGAACTGAGTTCTTCATTAGAGAGATCAGTTATTATTAGTGTTAATAAATTCTACATAATTTCCTAGATCACATTAATAGGTGTAATTTCAATTAGGGTGTAAGGATAATTGTCTAAAAACATTTTACAATATGAAAACTATAATCGAAATATAATATAATACTTCGAAAGCAATGAAGTTGTCTAATAGTCTGTTACTAATTCTGCTATATTCATGATGCAATATCAATCTAATTTTTTACACAGTTAGCTTTAGGTTGTAGATTCACCGGACTCTCAAAAACATAAAAAAGTAAGTATCTTATATTGATAATCTTTAGAAAGACCATTTCTCATTGCCTAGAAGATTTATTGGGATAAAACCCATTTTACTAAATACAGGACTAAATAGGAATAACATCTAACACTTTGATGGATAGCCAGTTATCTAGTGTATGACTGAAAATTATTCCAAATTCATACAGAGATCAAACGATCTCAGCTGTGAAGCTGTTATACATTTTGTCCTACCCAGAGAGTGCGGGAATAAACATAAGCTTTTGCTTAAAATTATTGTAGGTAATAATTTTTTATCTTTCCAAATAAAGATAACACATGGGAATGCAGAAAAATATCTTCTTCCTAAACAAAGGTTAGCAACCGTTATTCATTTAGCTCCACCGGTAGCACGTGTAAGTTGAATGCTATGGAGCTCCCAGTGGTTCCTCATGATTTAGATCATCCTAAATTCAGATAGAGATTACCCGAACTCAGCTGTCAAGCTGTTATTCATTTTGCCCACACAGAGAGTATATATAGCTTCAGGAATGCTATGGATATAATTAACATTGCTACCAAAAAGTAGGTTCTGATAATATTAAGTCAGGGACATGCAGGAATAAATAAAACATTTTTCTTAAAATTATTATAGATAATATTTTTTATCTTTCCAAATAAAGATAACACATGGGAATGCAGAGAAATATATTCTTTGTAAACAAATATTTGCAACTCTTATTCATTTAGTAGCATACGTGTAGCTTATAGAATGTTATGGAACTCCCGCTGGTTCCTCGTTATTTACAATTAGGGATCAAGTAGAAAACACCCAGGCTTGGTTACCATCTTCAGAGGTATAGTTTGGTCTTGGAAGACATTGCGAACAGGATAGAATTTTACATGCCCCAGCCACCATTAAAGAACATGGGGACTCTTTGACTACCTCGACCCAAGAACATAGAACCCGTCATTAGCGCGACGCTTTTGTCGACACAGTTAACGCTGTTCTCTTTAGATACGTAGATGGTGAAAAAATTTAACTCTTGTTTACATTTAAAACTTTATTATATTTAAATGTTTATTTTAATGGATTAGAAATATAATAAAATTAAAACATATTTTTATTTACAAAATTGGAGTATTTTCAATGATTTAAGGTTTAATATCGTTATCTGGATACATAAAGTAATCGTGATAGATGAGGGCTTATGTACGTGTTCCTGTGAAAAGTGGAATTTAGTATTTTCTTTTTCAAAATTGTTTATTGATTTTCAGGCATTCTCTTTTAAGAAGGAAATAAAAACGAGTTCAGGAAAAGACTAAAGTCAATTGTGAAATCAGACATCTTGGAATGAAATATATTTCGAGATAAAACCATTTTATCCTCTTTTCCTATTACATCTTAAAGAAAAAGAAATCTGTTTCACCGCTCAATTTTCTCAATAAAATCTTATCAATTTTACATTGCATATCCTAGAATACAGTAGGATTTTAAATCCCATTTGAGATTTACATTTGATATTTACTTACAGAACTCATAAAACGAATTGTTTTTCTCCCAGTGAGGATATATACACATATTTAGAAATTAGCTAACACATGGTTTGATCCATTTATTTTTTAAGGATAAATTTGATGAGATATGACTATTTTTTATGTCTTTTATTGCATTATAAGTAGTAAGAAAATGATTCGTAAATGTATTATATGAATAAAATTAGCTAAACACATGGTTTTTATTCATCCATTTAAAATTTTTTAAGGATAAATTTGATGAGATATGACTATTTTTATATTATATATATATATATATATATGTGTATATATAGTATATATATAGTATATATATATGTATTATATATATATATATATATAAATATAATATATAATATAAATATTTTTATATATATATATATATATATATATATTATATATATTATATATATATATATATATATATATATATATATATATATATATATATATATATATATTATATATATATATATATATATATATATATATATATATATATATATATATATATATATATATATATATTCAGTTACATGTTATAATACACATATTTAAAAATTATCTAACACATGGTTTGATACTATAATATTTTAAGGATAAATGTAATAGAATTTGACTATTTTTTATGTTTTTATTGCATTATACTGGGTGAGAAAATGATTTGTATAAAATGGGTTAAGAAATTTCAAGTAAATTTGAGCTAATTGAGCTAAAAGATATCTGTTTTATTGTGATATTTATATGGTTTTTACAAATTAAAATTAAAATTAGGATTCTACTGTACGTATTCATTTTAAACATGGAAACTAAGGCGAAATCCAGTCCATTTAAAAGTTTATATTTTTGTACTTATGGGTTTTTATAAATTTGATGAATAATATTATAATTATAAATACACAATAAATTTTGACAGAAATCGTTTGTTAATACATCATTTCTATTTCATGTGATATCAATTTAAATACAATAAATATCTGAATTAATATCTACAGTAAAAAATTTAAATTAATTCAAAAGAATTTTTATTGAAAAAGTTACCGCATATTTAGACATATTACACATGGGTAAATGAGCAAAGTGATCGAATTCTACATAACAAATAAGGAAATCATTTTGCAGATTCTTTGAGGTAACTTATATATTATCATTTTAATATTATTATAATTTTTCTGAGCTCAAATATTCATCTCAGAGGCAAACAATAATTATAATACTTTGGCACAGTATGAACACATTTGGTGGTGTACTGGGGTAATACCAATTTTATAAGTATTCTACATGGTTAAGTTGAGTTTAATTGTATTTCAAGTGGAAAACATACTCTCATTTATATGTTCCTTGTTAAGATCACTTATTTTTATTTAGAAATGTTAATAAAATGTGTTACTTATTCATATTCATGTGAAATAAAATACAATAGTGGTAAAATATGTATATGAATATTTTCTCTCTGCAGTTATTTTCTTAAAGCCAAGATAGAGATTTAATAGCTTAAAACTCTTACAAATATCTTATTGAAGTCTTAAATATAAGGAGAGTTTTACAAATTACTGTATAGACAGAAACCTTATTAATTGTCCTTTCATTTTTTTGTTTCGCCAGTGTAATCTGTAATCAGATATTAATCTGGCTGTGTTTAAATGGTAGGAATTTTTTTAAAGAAGCAATGTGATTTAAAATGTGTTTTTATTAATATTAATTATGGAGTTTCATTAATGTTTCATTGCTTCTTAGAAAGTCGTAGTGTATTTCATTTTATACTAAATTTAATGTTATTTATTTTTCGAATTTAACTTAGTAACCTCATTGATGAACCTTAAAATATTTCTTTAAAGTTGATAATAAACAAAACAATTTATACTTTTCAATTTCATTAGCTGACCGGTGTAAAAAGAAAATCGTAACATATGTTAATCATCTTTACATGGCTCAGCAAATTGGAGTAGAAATTTGAAAACGCTGTCTAATTAGTTTTGTTTTATATAAAAGCTAATATGTAAGTTACTAACATTTTTTAAAAAATGTGTCGAATATCTGTAAAGGTTCAGTATCTTAATATATTTAAATTTTTATATTATTTTAACCTTTCTCTCATGATTTTCCTTTCGTCTAATATTTAGTCGAGACACATATTACATTCTTGTAATATTTTATGATAGAAATATACAATTTTTTGTATATTTAATGAGTAGAAGTTATAAAAATCCATAAAAATAAGGAATATTTTATTTTATAAAAGAACAGAGATTAAAAGTTGTCTTGATATTTTTATCAAATTCCTCATTATATTGGTCACTAAATGCAACTGAAAACAAAATTTCTCTTGTATTTTCTGTGTAAGCTAAACTATATCCAAGTATTATCCTTTTTTCACACAAATAAAAATGGAAATATCGCTTTATTAATACACAATAATTACCCAAATAAATGTTGAAAGGTTGACTAAAAAGAATACCTTTATTAGAAATCAAAACAAGCCAATATTACCTTTGCAAAACAAGTTTCATCTTTTAGGTTATAGGTCAATGTAGAAAGATCGTTGTTGGTTATTGAACTTCTGCAAATCTTTATCCAGTTCCTCGTCTAAAAAAAACGCTAAACTTGTAGTACCATTGTAAGCACACAAAGATGTGGAAACGACAGATTGTCAGATATAAAGTGTATGGGAATATTCCAATCCTAAAAAGGAATTTGTGTAAGGTCGTCTGGTTAATGGAAGGTGTGTCATTGAGAATTTTCACAGAGAAGGATTACATATTTCTTGAAAAACCATGGCCATGTACTTCTGATTTCTTTCCGTATATTAATCCGATAACAACAGTAATCAGTTGAAATGAGAGGGTTCTCTTACGCTCAATTCTCTGATTCAGAAATTGCAGTACTACAAGTTATTTCGATTTGGATAATCCGTATACAGCATGAATTTACTTTTGATTAATTTCCTTGTGAACAGGATTTACTGTCAAATGCTTCATGCGGTTGTCACATACAAAAGCTCTTTATATCCCTGTTCGGATCCACTGTCATAGCTCCAATCATTATGACTCAATCCCAAATCTCCACTTTTCAGTTTGAAAACACATTTAACAATAAAGAAATTCAATTTTATGATTTATGAAAATTGAAACTAAAGACTAAATATTACATGGTATTGTATTCAAATCGGAGGAATAACTAATCTCATAAAGTTACAGAAGATCAATGATTAACTATTAATTAAAAACTAAAAAAGAACATTTGATCATAAAAAGAATTACATATAACATACTTCAAGAAAAATAACTAATGTTTTTATTATATTTTGTAATTCAATCTGCCAATATAAGATGGATATAAGAGAAATTCTGTACTATCTTTTCTATAAATCTCAAACATTCGTTCCTGGATAGTATTCGAAAGAAAGAACAGTTAGACTGAAAACACAATATTGTATTTTGACAAGAGCACTTCAAAAATTTTCCTCCTTTAGAAATGAAATATGATAACATGTATGATTTTATTTTTTTAAGTCGAAGCAAATTATTTTCCCCAATATATATAAATAAAAACACTACAAAAACAACTGAAAGGGCATTAAAAAATGTTTTATATATAAAAATTAAGATACATATTCTTTGGATCGCTCTTTTTAATTCATTTATAATTAAAAATAAAAGATGACTGGTTGTTAAAAAAATAGATATTATTTCCGATTAAGTATAAAACACAGATGACAGAAAGTTAAAAAGTATTCATTGACCAGCATTAAAAGTGCAGTGCAAGATCATGATGTTATAATAAAATAGTGTGAGAAGTAAATTATTATTTTTAAAATAACCAAATAAAATAAATCATGATTATTATATATATATATATAATTTAATTCATTAAGAAATACTCTTCACTTTATAACTGCTAAAAGATGACTTTTCCAAAATAAGGAATTAGTTTTCTGTGTTTCAAATGTTTGTTGTATGACCTATAATATACTATTATAGGTCAAATTTATAATATACTATAATAATTCAAATTTGTATAAGAAAAGTCAGAAATGATCAGCCATGTTTAACGAATTGTATGTTTACTATATATTTGTAATTCATGTGGAAATTGAATGGAATTAATTTATTTTGTAATAATTTTGTATTTGATAACAAGTACACAAATTATTTAATAATAAAATAAATATACAAATTATTTATTAACATAAATATAATAGGCAACAAGACATTGGATAAAATAATATGCCTGAAGATGATTTATTAAACACAAAGTTAAACTGAGTTAAGCTAAAAATCTAATGTTAGTAAAAAATTAAATATTATTTTAAATTGCAAATACATTTTTAAAAATATTTTTCTACCATTGATTTAATAAACCATAGCATTAAGATATATTTAAATTAACTTTTTAATGTAAACGTAAATCGTTTCTTTTTAACATTAAACATTTAAAGTAAAAATTAAATAATGGACACAGTGTTAAATCGGGAATAATTTCGTTAATCCAAAATATCGACTAGAGACCTTGCTTTGCTTGCAGTTTCTTGACGATTTTTATATGGATTATTGTATTTTATTTATTTTTGGCAAGAGAAAGTTATTTTTGTAGCTACATGAGAGATCAAATCTGAAAGTAAATATAGTTCTACTGAAACATTTAAGTTTCACTCAGTGCAATTTGGAACAGGATAAAGGACAATTTTCCCGAAATTCAGCAAATTAATTATTTATGAAGAATATTTTTGCATAAAGAAGTGCAATAGGAATGAAATATAAAGTTAAATATACTTCTGTTGAGAAATATATTTTTTCTATATTTTATTTTAATCTTTAAATATCTCTCAAATGTAAACTAAAAAAGAAAACTCTACTGCCAAAGACTATTAAAAATTATTTCATGAAAAAGGCACAGCTTTTTGTTCGCCTTGTCTTTTATTCATATGTGAGTAAAAAATTAAATGTTTTATCATATTTATTATTAGAAATTATTAGAAAGTATTAGTATTATATAGCTACAGAGTGTACTAAGTAAAAAGTGTACCCATGAAAAAGTAAATAAATAGTTCTTATGTTAATAAAATAACAAAACAATACTAGTAAAAAAATTTCATTTTAAACGAACGCCTACATTTAGTATCCAAAAATCAAATTCAGCATTTACATTAAGAAAAGAAAAATGAACCAGCCTTTACTTTTATTGTACATATATTTTTTTTATCTTTACATCTTATAATTACTAAAAAACGAAACTTTTAAATTAGTTTATTTTGCTGCAATAAATTTTCAATAAAATATGAGAGAAAAAGGACTGTCATACCACAGTTAATTATATACAAACTCTCTCGAATGTAAACTAACAAAGAAAACTCTACTGCCAAAAACTATTAAAAATTATTTCAGGAAAAAGGCACACCTTCTAGTTCACCTTGTCTTCTATTCATATGTGAGTAAATATTCAAATGTTTTATCATACTTATTATTAGAAATTATTAGAAAATATTAGTATTTTATAGCTACAACGTGTATTAAGTGTAAAGTGTGCCCATGAAAAAGTAAATAAATAGTTCTTATGTTAATAATATAACGAAAAAATACTAGTAAAAAATCATTTTAAATGAACTTTTAGTTTCCAAAAATTAAATTCAGCATTTTCATTGAGAAAAGAAAGATAAAACAAGCTTTACTTTTATTGTACATATATTTTTTTATCTTTA
>CM063510.1:131623907-131671407 GCA_032207245.1 Pardosa pseudoannulata
TATATTATGAATAAAACCAGCTAGAACATGTTTACAGTCAAGAGGTAGAAGAGGTAGTCTTGATTGAGTTTTAAACCTATTATATAAAAAGGTGGAAATTATATAAATTATTTTTATGAACTTGTGGAATTTTAAATGAATGTTATAATTAATGTAGTCTTTATGATATAAATTATTTAAGATATTTTCTATTAATATTGTAATTTTACAATATTTAAAAATCAATAGAATGTAAAATATCTAAAGCACTTGTCATTATTTTAACACC
The DNA here is from genome assembly GCA_032207245.1 of Pardosa pseudoannulata. NCBI lineage: Eukaryota > Metazoa > Arthropoda > Arachnida > Araneae > Lycosidae > Pardosa > Pardosa pseudoannulata. The sequence continues at coordinate 131,624,176 of CM063510.1, forward strand.
ACTGCAGCTGAATATAGAAATTTTGCTTTTATGAAAAATGGATTAACAATTAATATCTTAGAAAGTATCGTAACAATAAATGACCTAAATAATAAAGTTAGATTTTAAGTAATGTATTTATAAAAGGTTGTAATACATAATACAAATTATAAATTATTCAAGAGTAAAATATAATTTTTATTACTTCTTAACCCTTTTTAATTTAAAACGTAAACAAATGCAAAAAATATTTTTTCGCAAATAATTTAAATAAGGAAATTTATAAAATATAAATAATATATCAATATTTCTCTCAAAATCTTTTAATTTTTATTTAGTTTTTAATAGGAAAGAATTCATAGAAATTACTGACTTGTATAGCACTCGAGATAGTGGTCTTTATTTTAATAGTAATGTAGCCTAGTACACAAATTTTGATCCTATTTCTTTTAAGAAACAACCATATCGAAGGAAATATGCAGGGTATTGTACCAACAAATAAAGTAAATTATAAATTAAACTTTCCATGCATTAATAGAAAACATTTTGGCAATGATTTTAAGAATTCAAGAATTACTCATATTTGACAATATTGTTGTATTATTTGAAATGAAAAAAAGATCAATGAAATAATTGAAATTAATCATAGTACAGATAAACACAAAAGGGCTGGAAATGATTTTTATATGTATTTATACAGTTGAGAAATGCAGAAAATAGACCATTGAAAACTAAAGGAGTTACTAAAATGCCCTATTTTTTAACCTAACGTGTTCTACATTGAATTTAATCTTAATGTCATAAGAATGGTATAATTCAATCTCTGATTAACATTTGAAGTATTGAACAGTTTTGTAATTTGAATTAAACCAATACTTACATTCATATAAATTTTAAAGTCCTTCAAATCACAGGGTCTATTTAATTTTTTTTTTTTTTAATTTACCAAAAGTACATTATGCTTAACATCTATCTTCAGGACAAAATATCCAAATAAAGAATTATTTAAAATAACATAATTTTGTTTATATAATTTTGTTTACTTGTTGGCTGTCATTCTATGATATTTACAGATACTGACTACAGAGTATTGAAATTAATATTAAGTAATTTAAACAATTTTTTTTAACTCAGAAAGGATTCAGATGATAAAGATAAGTATTAAAAAAACTATCAAAAATTAAAACGAAAATATATATAATAATTCCTTAAAAATGCTAAGAATGAGAAAAAGGATTTTAATGAAACTGTAAATAATTGAAAAAAAAAATGAAGGAAATTAATGTGTGAAATCTTAAAGGGAAGAAAAATTGATTTTCTGCTGCTCTTTTAAAAAATCAGTATTTATTGTAAACATTTCTTTTAAAAATTTTCTATAAGTGTTATTCTTTGTTTAAAATATATTTTGCTGTTTATGTTTCATTTATAGTATTATTAGGAGTATTTATATGCGGTGAGAGAGGTAGGAATCACAGCAATGATCGCTATTCAGAATTTTCGACGAATTTTTACTTTTAAACTTAATTATATGTGCAAGATAAACGAAATGAATTATTTTATTTAAAGATAATGTACTGTTTAATGTATTAAAGACATTATCAGATACCCTTATTATGAAACTAAAAAAAAGCATATTTCTGAATTGTTACACTTAAAATAGTATCCTATATATTCAGAAAATACAATTTATTCACAATGATTCCATTCAGTAAAATCCAAGTGTGTTCAAAACAGGCTTCAATAATTTATCGGGGAGTGCTTAAAATTAAAAGAACAAGATTAGTCAAGCTATATATACTTTGATCTAAATAATAATTTTAGACTTCTTTTAAATTTAAACCAATATGAATGATTAACTGCAAAAGACTAAAACAAAATCTTATTTTTTAAAATTTGCATCTTTCTAAAAATATTTCTAAGAATCAATTTGTTAGTAATGATGTATCAAATGTTATTAAACAAAAATAAAAATAAATATGACAGAAGAAAATTGTCTTCAAAAGTATTTTAAATAAATTTCATTGCATAAATTAGAGAGAATGTCTGAATTGATCCATATAAAATTTTGTTGATTGAAGGGATTAAAATGATGTTTCTAAAGATAGAAAATAAAAACAATTGCAAACAGTAAAGTTACGTGTGTTTTCATTTAAAAAAGTAGAAGAACATGGCTGCAGTGTGACATTTCTTCCTACGCTTCTCTGAAAGATATGTATGGGTAGATGTTGGATCATTAAGAATTCTGTTCTATTTTAAACCTTTAATGCCTCGAAATATATTTTTCATGTTAATATCCACGATTCTATGCAATTCCTTTCTTGAATATCTCCTTCTATGTGCTTCGGTGTTTCTAAATTTAGAAAATACTTCCCAGTACATCATTTAAATTCAACTGCTTGCGTGACTCATTTTCCACTTTTTAAAACTTTTATCAAAGAATTAAAAAGTAATAATCAAGCAATCTTTTTGTACATTACTATTTTGGTACATTGCTATTTCAATCGGAACTAAAAATAAACTGTTTATAAAGTGAACCTAAATTTTAAGATGAAAGTGGACTAAATTTTTATATATTTGTTTTCAATCTTTTTAAAAAGTTCAGTCAATTTCATTTTTAAATAAAATAGTTGTGAAATTGAAAAAAAATTGTAATCTCACTTTTCTTGAACTTAAATTTAAATTGACTAACTAATCATTTACGTATCTTAATTAATCTTAAAACCCATGACATTTCAACTTAAGTGGCGATGAAAGATTATTTTATAAACATTAAATTTTCACTTAAATATAAATTGAAGCTAAATAAAACGTAAATTTTTTTATCAAATATTTATCAAATAGACGTGAAAAAGATAAATTGGAAAATATAAATGCAAGTTTTAATGCTAAAACTATTGTGCAAAGTTCCTGCATTTGGTATTTAATTATATTCATTACAATCAAATAAGAACCGTAATTACTTTACGTTAATCATTTTTCAGATTAATTTATATCACTGGATATAATTATGAAAATGGTGAACAAATAATAATATGAATATTAATCTACTTTATACGAGTCATAATATGAAGGATTAATTTATAAATTATTAAAAATACATAGTCATTAATATAACATTTTGCTTCGATTAATTTTGAATAATAATATTTTCTTTAATATACATCTGGCAATGCAAGCACATAACTATTTTACAAAAACGGTTGCAAAGACTCATTTAGCAACACCCGGGGATCACATACAGCTAAACAAATGCTACAGATGCGAGTAACATTTTCCAGCCAGGGGCGTACGCAAGGGGGGTTTAGGGGTTTAACCCCCCCCCCCCCCCTTTGAGCTCAGACAAAATGCCAAAAATAAAAATTTTAGTAGAAATTATGCGAGCTATTAATTTCAGAATTATGGACCCCCTTGAAAATTAAGAACTCTCACCTTGAAAAATTCTTCTTACGCCATTCCCCAGCTATGCACTTGTAATTAAGATTTGGACACTAAGGAGAAGGATTCCTCAAACAATTAACCATCCATCTTTACAGTAACCATTTGAACTTGCAGGACAAAAGGAGCCGATTTTATATGCTAAAAATACCATTACTAAACATAGAAACGGATTTTGATATGGCTAGAGCATCAAACTCAAGAACATGTTATTAAAAAAACGAGGCTTTTAGCAAATAAGAAATTACAGCTCAGAATAATAGATTTAAATATTCTTTTCACATTTTGGTTCATTTATTTCTAACATAAACTGAGAAAATTTTATTATTTATTTTGTTTCTACGTTTTGATTTTAAAAAAATAATGTATCCCGAATTTGTGAAATTTTTCCATGTAATCAACAAAAACAACAGTAAAACATTAAGTGATATTTAGCATTATATTAACATACATGTATATATACATATATATATATATATATATATATATATATATATATATATATATATATATATATATATATATATATATATATATATATATATATATATATATATATATATATATATTACGCCAAGAGGCTAATAGATAGACAGAGAACTTGGTGGTTTTTTAATAAAGGAGTTTGTAAGTTTAATTATAAGATTACTATTAAATGCTATTTAAACTACTACTAAAACTATTTAAATTTTTCATTACACACAAAAACACACACACACACACACACACACACACACATATATATATATATATATATATATATATATATATATATATATATATATATATATATATATATATATATATATATATATATATATATATATATATATATATATATATATATATATATATATATATATATATATATATATATATATATATATATATATATATATATGTTATATCTGTGTGTATGTGTGTGTGAGTGAGAGATAAAGAGCGAGAGAGAAATATAATATTTTACTGTTGCACATCCTTGTTTTAAACTTAAAAATCAAATTTCTCAATTTGACGATTTTGACATTGTTCTAAGAACTTAAATGATTTGGGTTTATTGCAAATACATTCGTCATATACTTGAACAAAAGCATAAATATATATATATATATATATATATATATATATATATATATATATATGTGTGTGTGTGTGTGTGTGTGTGTGTGTGTGTGTGTGTGTGTAGACAATCTTTATTCTTTATTAATGATTTGTATTAAGATATTCAATTATTTTACATCAAAGAATTACTGTTTTCTAAAATCCAAAAGGTTTGAAATAATTTAAAAGATAGTTTATCTCTTTACCTTAATTATCCCGTAGAAAAAAAAATTCAGACGATTAACTCATGTCTAGACTTATTTACTGAGAGAAATGTTACCTCCTCTTTCAGGTTTCTACTTTCCTTTAACTATCCTCATCATTTTTATTTAAATTAATCTGTAAAACAGTCATTCTTAAGCACTAAGTTCCATCTTTATGTACTATATCCTTGAAATATTTAATCTGGCAACAGTCTTATTAAAATACTCTAACTCTAAACTTTAAAATTTTTGGAGTTTTTTAAAAATTAGTAAACTAGTTAAAATTTCAGACTTACAAATAATTTGAATTTTTAAGGGGTAAAAACTAAACAGAATTTTAAGTAAAATTATTTATTCAAGACATGTTCTCATAAATTTGTGAAAAGGACATTATATCCTTTTCTTATATAATTCAACATAGTTTTTAACTTTAAGTACTTTTAAAATTATTTTAAATATATTTTTTCTCTAGACATTATATTGTGAAATTATTTACCCTAGTTTAGTTATGTTTAAAAAGAATATACAGTATTGCATTTTAAAAAAAATGTTTATTTTTTGTTGTTTTCGAGAGCTACCTTTGACATTTTGTTATACGAGGAATAATCAAATCAAATCTTACTGCTTGAATCGAAATGCAAAAAGCAACGAACATCTATGCCAAAAGCGGTATTCGATTTCCAGATCTCCTCAAAAATTCTTTGATTCGTAAGGGTGTATTGCTTTATAACGATATTCACAGACAGCAATAATTTCTTAACAGACTGATTACGGATACTTAATTTGAATAGAAATGTTAACCCGTGAGGATACAAGCAGGTCCTCTGAGGCTCAAGCGTTATAAAACCGTCCCACTCCATATCACCTAAAAGAAATAGTTTTCCTACATTTTCAGAATTTGTTTTTTAGGCCTTCTAGTTCCAATAACACGCATTCCCGCAATTTTCTATGATTATTTTATTCAGAAAGATATACTTTTCATTTAGTCTAGCCAGAGACCCAATGCATGAGCATACACTTTTACATTTTTACTTAGTATTTGTAGTTGGAGGAGAGGTGCTGTCATAATAAAATCGTTATAATGATTAAAATTATGAAATATAAAGAAGTGATTTAAGTTTTTAACTTGAGTGCCTCTTATGTTTATCCTGCCGGAATGCTAACAGAAATGATCTACAGTCCAAAATACATAAAAACATTAATATTTCAAATAATCCAAAATATATTTTAAACTTTTAAGAAAGTATATTCGGTAATACAAATTTTCTGTTCATCACGTAAAACAATTTTTTGGTATTTTGTTCAAAAGTGTTGCTCAAGTTGCCCGACGAGAGTTCTTGCGTAACTCCCGGAAACGCGCGTCTTCAAGGGTTAATAATGGTTGTGACCACTGCCAAATTAACTATAAAACATATAACACTGTGTCTTTGATTACTAGCTCGTTCAGTAGAAATATGGACAATGTATTATTGAAATTTCTATATGGAAGAAACCGTATTTTACAATTATTTCAATATAATCTAATATTCAGTTATCATTATTTTAGAAGTGAGTAGCAAAGTGCTTACTGCAAATGACATCTCCCAAAATAAAGATATATTCGTTATTCCACATCGTATACGTTGTAAAGTTATCTGACAGATAGTATTTATAAATGCAAAAACCCTAATACACTATGTGCTATGATTTTTCTAAACTAAATATTGGCTTCCCCGGGAAAAAAAAAAAAAACACTACAGACAAGAAGAGTTTGTGAAAAACTCAGTAATAATTGGTTGAAAAAGGTAGTGACTTCCCAAAACTCTTCTTAAAAGTACTTTAAATTGGCAGAAAATTGTGTATGTGTATAATATACACATACATATGTGTACATAATGTGTACATGTATGTGTACATAATAATTCCAATTATTGTACCCTATTTATTAGATGCTCTCTGCTTCAAAATATTATTTAAAGATAATAATACTGCAGAAAAGGAAATTGAGATATAAACGTAAGTACAAGAATGTAGGGTCAAAACACAGTAACTATTCTTAGAAAAACATTTGAGTTTTTGCCTGAACAAAATTTTAAAATTGGTACACAACAAATATTTAAAAGGCGAACATTATAAGTATATTTAGTTGTTGAAAAATAGAAGCATATCTGGCATATGGTAAGTTTAAGTTGCTGATGGGGTCCAATACTAAAGCTGTCCTAAAATGCTAAGTTGACATGTGGTTTATTATTAATATTCCATATTAATGATCATCGGTGAAGTTAGGTGTGCATTAGTAGGAAAATGCAGAGAAATGGTGAAATTTGAAGGCATGACAATTGATACTGTACCATGCCAGTCAAAAACATTCATAATACATTAGATTTTCAATTCCTCCTGTTAGCTCACACTCTACCTATATGCATGTCATGTCTAAACAGGAGGGATTTGGAAAAATTAAGCGAGTTGTAAACGATTTAAAAGGGAACTTTTTCTTAACAACAAAACAAATGAAAAAAACCCAAGTTTGTGTAATATTTTAGTATAATTCTCTCAAGCGAAATTATATTGTAAGAATTTGGTGAATATGCAAAGCGATAAGAGAAGGTTGGCGCGAATACGTGGAGTTGTCAGCATCATCCACACTTGGCTCCGCCATGAATAAATAGAAGCAAGTGAAGCCTAACAAGGAAACTATACTTTTAATAATAAAGACATGATTTACCAAGATAGACTGCTTCTTCCATTCGCCTACCACTGGATCACGACATGTATGTATGTATGTATGTATATATATATATATATATATATATATATATAGTTATGATTAATTGAGACTTCATCATCAAAGAAATGCTTCGATTTCTATATTCTTAATATACTTAACAATGCATTTTGCGGTTTGGAATTATATAAATATTATAGTTAATTATAGAATTATTTATAGTTAAATATTAAAAAAAATCTTGAAATTTTTTTCTTTTGTTGATGTAAAAAATGTTATTTAGTAAAAAAAAATGTTTTTAAATTCAGATGAACATATTTGTTAAATTATCTATTTAAGGCTTACAATAATTGCCTTCTAGTTGATAGATATGATATTTCCCAGCATACATGTCGAAGATATTTTTGGATAGTAATTTCCTGTCAGTTTTATGTCTTTGTCTAATATACACTAAATTAGAATAAGATTATATTTTGTCATTAACTTAGACAAGCTAATGACTTACTGTAATGTTTAAATTATTATTTTACAATATACTTCTGTTATTTTAATAGGGCTAACAATCTCCATTATGGTAATATTGTGATAACATATGACACATTTATATGATTATAAACAAAAAAGTTTAGTCAGAATACCTAGTCTCTAATAAGTCAGAAAGGTTTAGTCTCTGTATTTATGGCAATACAGAGCTTATAGTGGAATGGAATATATTCGTAAACCATAAAACTGTCAGCAAATCTTGGAAGAAATATTATAATGTTTTGGAGAATGTGTTTGGATACTGCATTCTCCAAATGTCAATTGGGTCATTGGAATAGTATTGTAGTAAACTCATAATATACATTTGCCCAATCTTTCAGATTCTATGCTTACGATCATTGTAATTTAAAAGATTAATTGTGCTTAATATCTGCTGTTAATTGGAAACAAATTTGTCTTCTAAATTTGTATTGCAATTACTATATAAACAACAGAATCCTGTAAATCTAGTATCCTGTTATCCTGTTAATGGAGGAAAAAAGCTCTAATATATTCCTTAATATTCTGAGCTGAGACATTTGCCGAAATTCCAGCTTTTTTCTGTTTTGTTTTACATGAAATTGAATGTTGAGATCTCTTTTCTAAATAATTGTCAAAACGATTAAAGCTACATTTTGACTTAAGTATATGTGTAACTATTTCATTTTTGAGATATTTATTCTGTATTTTGAATCGTAATTCATGTATGATTTCTCCATAAGTTATTTTTAATGAGAATGAATCACAGATACTTTTATTGTGTTTTAATAAACATTCCCCTTTATTTACAAATAGCATTGTTCTTTTAAAAAATCAATGACATGAGTTTAGATTTTATTTCATTGATAGTCTTTTAATGATATACTCGTTTCTTTGAAATGCTTATTCTTCTTTTTCCTATTTGAAACTATAAAATTTTAAACATTAAGGATACATTAATGATTACATTCTTTTTGACGGATAGTTTAATAAATATTTTACCATCTATTTTTTATATCATATTTTGGTGACCATTATAATAGTTCTGTTAAAGCAATATCTATCGCAGGTGATTTTTGAAATGTTATTGAAATTGTTAAATTTGAATTGAACATTGATAAATTCATACTTTGAACAATGTTATTGATAATATAATATTGGCAACACAATTTTTTAATGTTGGTATGAAATCCTATTTGCAAATACCAGCATCTTTGACAAAAACCAGGATTAATGATTAAGGATCACTGATATTATATTTCAAATTTTTTTAAATGTAACACTTAGTAAAAATTAATAAACTGTATTATATCATTAACAGTATATAAACACATTGTTAATGAAGTTCGAAGTTATAACGTGAGAATAAATATCACAAAAAGGCATGAGATATTCTAACTGATAATTTCTATATATTTTTAAACATCTTGTCTTTTAAATAATCAAATATTTTTAAAAAATATTTCGTGGCATTATAATTACCAAAAAATGTTTGTAAAAGAAAAAAAAGTCTGTAAAAATATTTTTAACTAAAAAATTTAAAAATTTTCTAGTGAAATTTTTACAAAAGTGAGGATGAAGAATTACAATTAATGCCAAATTTATATTTTGATTTTATTACTAAAAATTCGAATGATATATGATTTAAGCTTCTATGAAGGATAATTTATTAAAAGTTAAAATAATTAATATATCTTTCTGTGAAAATGTAAGATTTAAGTTCATTTAAAAACTCTTAATAAAAGGTTTTGCATCTAAACCAGGCTGTTCATTTGAGTATTCTCCTCTTCACAAAATTAATTATCGCTGCTGTTTTATTTCTGGAGAATAATTTTGGAGAAAATATTTCGTTTACAAGAAGATTACAGAAGGTAGACATCCAAGTTTCAATCAAGAATGGAAATCGAGTTAACTCCGTCGGAACGTCCATTTTGACTGCTATACATTGTCTTTGAATGAAAGAAAGAACTACAGATAGTAACCAAATTTTGTAATATTCGGATTTAAAAAATACGGGTTACTTAAAATACAATTTACATTTACATTTTATTGAGAATTCAAAGAAACAAATATCAATTTCTTTACTTTATTATCATTGATATATGTAAACCTGTCCTTTTTGTTTTTAATGTTTCTGTATTTAGTTATACGTATTTCTATGATTTTATCTGTATATATATATATATATATATATATATATATATATATATATATATATATATGAAACACTTTGCATTCCCATTTAGAATCATATTTCTTGATGTCTTTATTCATGCATGTTGCACAGTTTAACAGACAACCATCAAATTTCAACCCTTATTGCGGGACTAGCGTCCACACTCTAACAAACAAGCCAATATCAGCCAATGTTCATAGAGCAACCTTTTCTTCAAGACACTCTCTCTCAATCCTTACGCGATAAGTGTTTTTATAATGAGTTATTAGAGATTTATGCGCCTGCATTAAAAGAGTAATCTGCGTTTCTGCTCTGAAACAGCTAAATTATTAATTTTACTTATATATTAAATATATATATATATATATATATATATATATATATATATATATATATATATATATATATATATATATATATATATATATATATATATATCTATATATATATATATATATATATATATATATATATATATATATATATATATATATATATATATATATATATATATATATATATATATAATATATATATATATATATATATATATATATATATATATATATATATATATATATAAATATATATATATATATATATATATATATATATATATATATGTATATATATATGATATTTATATATATATATAATATATATATGTATATATATATATATATATATATATATATATATATATATATATATATATATATATTATATATATATATATATATATATATATATATATATATATATATATAATATATATATATATATATATATATATATATATATATATATATATATATATATATATATTATAGCTTTGAAAATGTCTGATATTTTTCTAAAACATCTTTCTTTCTTTTAGGAATACCAGGAATTAAATTAAGAAACATGAATTTCGACGATGATAATCAGCGTAAGTATTTCTTTCATTAATATATGTAAAATTATTCATATTTTTAAGGGAACAATTTTTCGAAACTTTACATTCACTTTTTAAATTTCTATTATTTTATTAAAAACATTTCTTCTTCAAAATGATGACAATTTTTCATTTCATTTTTGTTTGATACCATTCGTTATAATAGAAACTATTAATTAGCTAAACTATTAATTATTACTTGAACTATTATTTAAATATTTATATGCATAAGAAAAATTTTCTTTTCGCATATATATTTTATTAATTTTTATGTAAGTATTACTAGGCTGAAGAAAATAAATTTTAAATATCAATATATCTATGACTATAAAAAGTAACCTTATTATTACGTAAGCTTTTTTAAACATATCTCTAATAAAATATCTTCTGAAAATTAAATGAATATTCTTTGTGTCAAAAATAAAACCTCTTATTGAGAATTGATGATTTATAGCTCAGGAAGGAAACATTTTATAGTCAGTGTTATATATTCTCTTAAGAATTTAATGCTTAAAAATCATCTGTTATTTTAGAAGTTTGTGAAAAATTTTGATAATTTGATAGTTTTTTTCAAAGATTTTAGCAAACTAATTTTTAATCATTATTCATTATTATATTAGTGTCACAGGATTTACTGAACAATAATTTGAATCCATTAGAGAAGATTTATTTACCTTTTTATATTTAAATTCATTATAAATAATATAAAGACATGTACTGTGTTTGATAAAAAAAAGTAGTGTAATGCATAAGTTCTTATTACACAACTATGTCCAAATTTCTGACATGTTTTTTGAGAAAATTTTACTTTTTAGGTAAATTTTATTTTAGAAATACAGGTAGTGGTAATTTACACAAATCAATTTCAACAAATTAAATATATTATCTGATTTCATATTTACTTTGAAAGTTTTAAATTATTTTCGGCGAATTATAACAATATATCTCTAAAGAATTGGATGTTGCCTTAAGTATGTATTAATATACTAGTACTAATTTATTTTTAAATACCAAATATATCGTGTTCCTTAATAAAATCTTCCAAGTAGAGGAATATTTTTAATATATTTTTAAAACGACATTATTTATCTTGATACTATTTCATCCTAATGTATTATTCATTAGGATTATTACTATTCTATTTTTTCTTGGTTACTTCCTTCGTTTTGTGTCGGATACCGATACTGAATCAATCAAGGCCCCCTCCACACTGTGGTCTACTGCGAGCCATTAACTTCGTCTGGAGGGGTTATAGAGGTTGACGATGTGTGATGATTAAATGACTTTGGGGTAGGGTGGCTTCGGAAACGGTTTTTCTCGAAAGATCTAAAGACTCATCCATACTATGGTCCACTGCAAGCCATTAACAAAGTCTGGAGGGGGTATGGCTTATAGAGGTTGACGATGTGTGATGATTACATGGCCTTGGGGTAGGGAGGCTTCGTAAACGGTTTTTCTCAAAAGATCTAAAGACCCATCCACACTCTGGTCCATTGAAAGCCATTACCACCGTCTAAAAGGGATATGGCGTATCGGAGCCGACGAAGGTAGACGATAAAATGGCCTTGGCAGATGATGGCTTCTAAATCGATTTTTCTCCAAATAACAAAGGCAGTCAGATGCGCAACTAAAGTCTGCAATAGGCCCTATGGACAAATTCACGAGCTTGGCTCTTTCAGTGGCCCAGTGTGTGGATGGAACCCGTAAACCATCGTCCAAGGTCACCATCAGGAAGTGGTGAACAATTGCCATAGTGTGGAAGCTACATAAGACAACCAGCATGCTTTACCAAAGTGAACAATACATTTTATGGATGCATCCACAGTCTCTGCTCAGACAATTAAGGAAACATTTTTATGATACCAAGTCAAACTTGTGTCCAGCTGAAGATAAACTAGTTACTATCAGGAAGAACTCATACAGATCCCGCAATTTGTTCGTATTAAAATTTTAAGTAAACAAAATACCAGTCTGCAAGGTTGCAGAGAAAACTTAGTGGCTAAGCTTTAGTTCGTATTCTTTATTTAAAATACTGTTGGCAAAGCTTAAGGTGTTTCATACTCGTTTCATAGTAAATATTACATTTAATAAAATTTAAACTAGCTTAAAATGTTAAAGAACAGTTGTTGGTATAACCCCTCTATTATCCATAGAAATACATAAAAATTTTATATAAAATTAAAAATGTGAATATTTTTCTCAATTTATATGTCTTTTAATGGATATTCTTTAAAATCTAGAACAGTGACAGACAAATGAAGATAAAATTTATCCACCTTACTATTAATAAATTCTACTGCATGTTCCCAAGTGACACTAAGAAAGAAATAAGAATATTCCTTATTCAAAACTCCAATTTGTTTATTGCATATAAACGCACATATGTATTAAGTATGCATTCAATTTGAACAAAAATTTGTATAAAAATGAGATAAATTTCCAAGCGTAATTATTCAACTCTGATTTACCCAACCTGAGATAGGCACTGCAAAATTACCATCCAACTTTTATTATCTCATATCTGATGGTTTGGATAATCCATCTTCTAAATCACTTTATAAAAATATCTTCTAATAAATTCCCAAGTTAAATAAACAGCCAATGGTGCAAGTTAATATATGTGTATTATAACGAAATATATACATGGTTTTTGTATGGAATTGGCATAGAATGAAGATGAATTAACCTCACAAAATATTTTTCGATGTTCAAGGAGCAACAAAGGTAACCATCACTCTCTTTCTAACTGTAGCTCCCTCTTCTGGCTAAAGTTTTCCACAGCGCAATGCTAGAACTGTGGAAAATCATATCTACTGGAACGATGGTTAGGGGCCATTTTGACCGCTCGTTGGAACTACTGAAATAACAGCTATAAAAATATTTTCTAATGCCATGCAATGGTAACAATATGTAATTTACTTATTAATATTTTTGTAGTAAAATTATTACATAAATATTGAATTTTTAAACTACTGTAAATATACTGATCCACTTTAGTCTGTTTATTTCCACTTGTTCGTCTTCTTCTATGCTATCCTTAGATTCATTAACAATATATGTCTAGAATTAATTTTCAGTTTCTAAAGAATAATTATCTAATTTCATCTCGATCAGAGTCAGTTTCAGAGAGCTCCAGCAACATTTAAAATATTGTTTATATGTAAGTCATCATTTTCTCTTATTTGACATATTTTATAAACTTTGAATACAAAACAGAAAATTCCAGAATAACATCAAACGATATGTTATATATATTAGAATATGATTTACCATGTAAATGTGTATACTTTCGAAATACTTTCAACTTATCAGCAATGAACTGTCATTAGTCTACATACTGACATTCTATTGGACTAATCCGTGATTTCTGATTGATTTCCTAGATCTCAGGTGAATCTCTTACAGTCACAAATGCATTCATTTCATCTCTTCATAGTACACATGTCCCTGGCTACAAAAAATATTTATGTTTTTCTACCCCTGAACTTTATACTCTTTCGATTTTTGTCCCATAAATTCACGAATCCACCCCAATATCTATTTCTTTGTTCTTTTAGCGGATTTTAATTTCTACTAGTTGTCAATTGCATGCTTAATGTCAAAAATCTCTGAATTAAAGGGTTTGACCCACAGAATCCAATTACACAATTGTCTCCTATGTCTCGAAGGCCAGGTCTAAGTCTTGAAGTGTAAAGTGATAATGACCTTCATAACTGATATATAATCAAATACTGATTTGAAACCACACAGTAAATAACTATTCTAATTGTTAGCCTTGCAATTAGTCATCTGAACTACAAAAGTAAATGTGAAAATACACTTACGAAACGAAATAAAGCTTTAAAACGAAGCATCTGATTTCTTGGCAGCATTTCACTAAAAGGGCCAAAGTGTCACCAACCGCCGTTCTAGAAATACATACCAATATCTAACAAATCTAGAAGGCTAAACATTTTTTTTTATTAATGTGTGTTATCCATTTAGGAAAAGTAAATTTATTAAATTTAGGAAAAGTAAAATATTAAAGGATTTCTTCCAATCAAACAAAATTAATCAACCTGCAAAAGTGCTTAGGGGTGACTTCATCTACATTACTAGAGTTAAATTGACACCAATGAATTTAAAATGATTCATATATTTTATTTTATATAAATTAACAGTAAATATTTGATATATCTGTGTAAAAATTTAGTCACATCTTGAGAAATTACAAAAATAGAAACCAACAACTATAGAGTTTTAAATTAAGGCATACTTCCTTCGATTATACATGAGTGAAGTTATGTTAAGGAAAGAAAGAAATCTGACAGAATTGCAATTTAATGCTACTAATTTGGAATTTCAATACCATAAAAATTTTGTCATCCATTAGAAAATTTCATCTTATAAATTTTTCAAGAGATTCAATAAATGATTACTCTGATATTTAAAACTACCGTTCAATTCTCATGAATTTTAGATTAAAATAAAAGCTCTATGTTTTCAAAAAAAGGTTAGAAAATTTATGTTGTATATGTATTAGCTTTAGATTTTCTTTGTTATATATACATGTTCCTTTCTGTAAAAACAGCAATCTTCATTGTAAAATGAACATATGTGTATAAAAAATTTAATATGGAAAGTGATATTTTTTATGTAAGCTCATAAAAAATTTAAAAGCCTTTTATTTATAATTCAAAGTGTTGAAATCTGAAATGTTTACAAAAACAGTTAAACACATATAAGTGCATGTATAAAACTGAAAAATATAAATAAAAACCTGTTAGACACCAAATGTAAAAAAAAACATTTTAATTATTTAACAACCACATTTTTATCAGTTTTAAAATTTTTTTAACCTTCCTTATAAGGCTCTTATTATTCATTTCCGTTTTTAATTTAGAAGCATTTTATTTCCATAAATGTTTTTTATATCAAACTGAGTTAAATAAAGTGAGAAACATGAATTCTTCTATTACATTTGTGGTGGTAAATTCATAATAACTATTCTTTTAAAGCCTTTTTCTTTGTAATAAAATACAGACACAAATGAAACAATTAATACTTGAAGAAATGCGTTCAATCAAAAAGCAGTGGAAATATACTAAAAACTCCTTTTATTTTTTGGTCATAAAAAGTGATATTATTTGTCGAGAAAAGGATTAAATTAGAATAAAATACATATGTGAGGAATTTCTGTGATGCACTTATGGGGACCCCTTCTATGGCTTGACGATTCTTAAAGAAGTATCCGCAGGGATCACATAATATATAAAACCATGCTCAGAAGGGATTCACATGGTACAGTTAAAATAAAACAACTAGATCTAGACACCAGCATTTATTTAAGATAGTATAATGAATGCAATAAATAAACATCATCATAAATAAACATCAGCACTCTCGATGCAACCCAGCTTGGTGCTACTGGCACACTGACTCTTATTTAGGTAGAGAACATATACAGATATTTGCAAAGATGATGTGTTGCCACAAATAAAACTACGACAATTATAAAACATTACAAATATCAATACAGATGAATGAATTCATGTTGCAATATGTGTAAATACATTACAATATTTAGGTTATATAGAAGACACTATTTGCAATGACTGAACATTACTCATTTAATCAGAAAACATGACTTAATCGCATTTACACACACTCAATCATTGTTTGAGTCTAAGTTCATTTCTTATGCGAAATAATTTTCTTACTGATACTCTTATAATGTATGTTAGATATGGATCTTCGAATGTAGTTAAGTGAGTGCCAGATGAGTATGCTGCTTACTTGCATTTTACACAGATATCTTTCTGGGGAATTTCTTTAAAAATAACACAAATAACTCTTCTAATATTCTACTGATCCCATCTTGTTATTTGTAGAATAGTTCTGGATGTGTTTTCCAGTGTAATCTTACCTGGCATAAGCAGACCTTTCAGATGATAGGTCATTCATCTGTCTTTTGTGGTAGCATCTTATAGGAAAACCTTCTCACATTTTACACTGCATATTTTTTCTTTAATGAATCCTTCTTTTCTAAAAAAACACAAATAATAATCCTTCAAATATTCTACTCATCCCATCTTATTATTTGTAGAATAGTTCTGGACGTGTTTTCCAGTGTAATCTTACCTGGCGTAAACAGACCTTTCATTAGAAAATTTTTGAAAGTAGCTACACAATTCATCTGTCTTTTGTGCTAGTCCAAAAGACTTCCTCCTTATAGGAAAAATCGTTCTCACAATGTTAGTATCAACTGCATAGATTTTTCTTTAATACAACGTTGTTAGAACTTCTGATAATTCTAGACTTCTAATATCTAATCCTTCTAATCCTTCTAATATTCTACTCATCCCATCTTGTTATTTGCAGAATACTTCTGGACGTGTTTTCCAGTGTAACTGTACCTGGCATAATCAGGCCTTTCATTAGAAAAAATTTGATAGCAGCTACACAATTCATCTGTCTCTTCTGCTAGTCCAAAAGACTTCCTCCTTATCAGAAAAATCGTTCTCACACTGTTAGTATCAACTGCATAGATTTTTCCTGAATGCAACGCTGTTAGACCTTCTACTGATTCTAGACTTCTAATATCTAATCCTCCTAACCCTTCTAACATTATACTCATCCCATCTTGTTATTTGTAAAATAGGTCTGGACATGTTTTCCAGTGTAATCTTACCTTCCGTAAGCAAACCTTTCATTAGAAAAATTTTGATAGTAGATACACAGTTCATCTGTCTTTTGTGGTAGTCCAAAAGACTTCTTCCTTATAGGAAAAATCCTTCTCCTACTAATAGTATCAACTGCATAGATTTTTCTTTAATGAATTGTTGTTAGACCTTCTGCTAATTCTAGACTTCTAATATCTAATCCTTCTAATATTCTACTCATCCCATCTTGTTATTTGCAGAATAGTTCTGGACGTGTTTTCCAGCGTAACTGTACCTGGCGTAATCAGGCCTTTCATTAGAAAATTTTGAAAGTAGCTACACAATTCATCTATCTCTTGTGATAGTCCAAAAGACTTCCTCCTTATAGGAAAAATCCTTCTCTCACTAATCGTATACATTGCATAGCTTTTTCTTTAATGTAACATTGTTAGACCTTTTGCTAATTCTAGACTTATTGGAGATAGAATAAGATCTCTTGGAATCTATCTAGCAAGACTGTTGGATAAAAAACTAACCTCAACTGGCTTGACAATACTCATGGTTATCAGAACAAGAAACTACACTATGTTCAACTTTCTACGATTGGAACAGGAAGTGTTGATGGTTTGAATATACACAACTTAATAGGACATGTACTTATAAATAATACTAATGAAAACTGCAATGTAAAAGAATATCCATCTTCAAATTTACTTATATTCCTTTCATTAACACGCCTTTTCCGGTGGTAATTGCCCAAACTAACAATTATAAGTAAGCAATTTACTGTAAAATTTTGTTTATTTTCAATAAGCAATGAATTTTGTTCTATCTTTGCTAATATGTTATCACAATAACTTATTTAAACAAGAGGTATCGAGACATTTTTCTTTTCTGGAATGTCCTCATAAACATTCTGGGCTTAGGATTATGAATAGGATATGAATAGTAATATATATTGCAATACGTGGATTATCCTAGTTGAAAGTTTCTTTTTCTGTATTTTTTCTGTTGTTGTAAATCTAATAGTTTTGCTGATCACCTAAGGAAAACTAAAGAAATCTTAAGGTTTGAACTACTGACATATTAGCTAGTAAACCCAAAAGCATGTTGTGAATTCTGGTCCATTACTCTATGTTATAAAAATCAATTTTTGAATTTTAGGATTTTAGTGTACGGTATGAGGTTTTATATAAACATTAACATCCAAGTGCGTAATTCTTCTGTAAATTAGAACATAGTTCTTGTATAATTTCCATTGCATTAGTATGTCTGCTCAATGACATGAAACATAAAGGGTAATAATATATATGTGCAATTTAATTTCAATTATCTGGAGTAACCATAGTCTGTGTTCTATAACTGAATATTTTAGAATTGTAAATTGGGATAACTAGAAACTTAAAAGGCTTTCTTTACAGAAATTTTACAGAAATAATTCAATTTAAAAAGTGAAAATCTGATTACTGTTCTCTCTTTCGTTTACATTCAATTACTAAAAACAATATCTTGCTGTGAGATCGTGTTTAACTAATTGCATAAACAGCATAATTAAGCGCTGGCGTTTCCAAGAAATTATTTTCTCCTTTGTCTGCATTACTCTGAAAGAAATTCTCCTCTGAACTAATAGATATTTAAGCTTTATCCAATTAAAACTAAAACACATGATAAACTAGTACTTTTAAAATTAAGGAATTAAAGTAACTCCTTTCGAACAAAATTATCATATGTAAATGAAAATTTAAAATTAGATCGTTTTGTTATCTGGTCCTGAGTAATAAGGTTAGTTTTTCAAAAAGCAATTTATGTAGGATCACAAACAAAGTTAACCAAGGGAATTTGGAATAGTTTTGAGGAATTTAACACTAAAGTTTTCGGCATATAATTATTTCCCAAATACTTAATTTAATTTCACAAAGTACTTAATAAATAGGATATTTTTAATTTAAAATTTTGTATATATATTTATATATATAATTAGCAATTATTAAATCTCTTAAAGAACTGCATTTTGTAAAAGAAAAATATTGACTTGGTTTAATATCTTGTAAATTTTTTGTTTGGTTTTCATCTATTCGGTATACTTTTTGCACCAGCATTAATTTTACAGAGAAATACTACTTAAACACAATTCCTAACGACTGCGAACCTCTTCAATAGAAAGTAATTCTGATATGATTACTATTAAGTCTTCTAAGACCGTGAAGGCGAGGCTCATCCAGTTGGTTACTTCTCTACCTATGACTCGCGAACCAGAAGTTCATGTTTCTATCCTCAGCGATGTCATGTTTTCCAAATTATCATTATAACTGCAAATAGTTATTTTTCTTTAATTTTATTATTTCTAAGCTTACTTTAATACTTTTAAACATCACATTTTATTTTTAAATATAATTTCGGATTTTTAATCAATAAAACTGTTTACTTCATGGTTTTTGTATGGATGTCCCTGGTCACAAAAATATGTGTTTTATTCCTATCCTTAAACTTTCTACTCTCTAGTTTTGTGTCATGAACTCACGAATCCACCTCTCTATCCCCTCTTTCTTCTTTTAGTTGTTTTATTTTTCTGCTCGTTGTTATTTTATGCTGACTCTTAGAAATCGCTGGATTAGAGGGCTCGTCCCAAGAAATCCAGTTGACCTGCCATCTTGAAGGTCTTGACTACGAACCTCCATGCTACATAGTCATTAGAATTCACGAACTCCAATCGCGATCTTGAGATTGATCAGGGTGTTTTTAGTTTTCCGCGATTGCTCAATGTAAAAAGAAATTTAGTTGAAAAAAAATGCAGCGGTGGTTGTCACCAACGATGTCATCAAATACAGTCATGTTTGAAAAATAAAAGCCTTTAGAATTGAAATTGACCACCCCTTCTGGTTTAAGACTTTAAAATATATATATATATATATATATATATATATATATATATGAGTGTGTACGTTATGTGAATAAACTCTACAATATCTCTCCCAAAAACTGTTTCATTTAGAGAATAGAACCCTATTCGCCCATTGTTCGGTACAATCTGTCTGTGAACTTTATTGATGGATAAAGTAGAGAACTCAATATAAACAGTGTATTGAAGTTTTCTATGTACTTTATAGGCATCAACTGCAGACCACTATTTCTGCCTGTAAGAAATTTATTACAGGAATCTTTCTTATTTCTTACATAGGAAATTATAATCAGAACTTAAATCAATTTAAAGAAACTATTCATTGTTATATGTGTTGTTGTTAACAATATTTCATGATCTTATAGTGATGAGAACTGGAAAACTATATAAGAAATTACAACACTTTTGAAACATTTATTAAGTGTTGTGGTTGTTGTTGAATTATACCACTTGGTGAAACCACAAGGGTGAAAGTACGACTTATGCTCAAGTGGGCCCTCGTAATTTTAAATCAGGGACCAGGCAGAAGACCCATAAATTTGGCCTGCTACCCCCAGAGGTATTGATTGAGAACATGGAGGACATTGTGATCACGGACATATATTACGTGCCCAAAACATCTTTAACGAACATGGCGGATTTTAGGATGGCTCCGGCTCCGAACCCTTCTTTGTTACCTTTACCGACTGAGCTACAGCGGCTTATTTGTGAAGTGTTTCATAATTTATTGAAGACAGATTCGTTAAATTATTACATTCAACTTGAGAGATTCTTCATTAAATTCTATTTATAAAATTTTCAATGACAATTAGTAATAATCATGATCGTCTCTTCTTTGCGCACTCTTGATTTACTTAAGCTTTTTTACTTTGAAAAGTATTTTTTCAGATAAGGTTTTCATGAAAAATATTTTAATGGAGAAATTGTCCCCACTCTTAACCAGTATATTTTTAATTTAATATAATTAATAATTCACCTTTATTCCTATTAATTATCCTTTCTCCAAAGCCTATGTGGATGAGAAACATCTTGATAACTTTAATTATTCCTCATCGAGGGTTTCACAATGTGCACACAGTCCTCTGGAGTCTGGATATGTTGCCCCTCTATGCGTGAAACTTCTATAAATCCAAATACCGAATGATTTGGAATAATCAATTAACCAGATATCATGAGCTTATTTCATATTTAATTTGATGATATCTGGATCATAAGTCAGCTTCAGAAGTGTAACATTTTTATATTTATGTTCTGTCCAAAAAAATGATATGCTTGTGGTTAAATGCATTACCACTTGAGTGCTTCTTGACAACACTGGCAACTTCTTGAGATCCCTTTCAACCATTTATCTCCTTCCAAAAACACATAAATCAATGCATAAGTACTGAAGGAATGGATTCCTATGGTTTTTGTAGGTTGCATTTGAGTTGTAAGCTGCGGGAAAGTCAAAGCATGATTTAGATAAATTATGTAAGCATATAATTTATTAGATCTTTCACCAGAACGAAATGCTCTTAGAGAATACTCATGTTTGCGACTAAGAAGCATTTTACATACAGACTTATAGCACGAAGGAAAAATTTTCCCACCATGATCAAGAAAATATATTTTGAAATGTTTCTAAATATTGAGAGATAACGATTTTAAACATAGTATTTATCCCATTTACTGTATCGCAACATACAGTTGTATGTTGCGATATAATCCTACTACCCAAAATGTGTTTTAATTTTAGCATTTCCACAATGTAAACATCTATTTGTACATCTTGTTGTATGTGTGGCTTCATTAGAAGAGTAAAATAATAGCAACTCATAATTTTACATTGTGTGCATAGCTTTCTGAACGATGGAAGACAACAGTGGTATGGATGGCTAAAATATAGCAAAAACAGTTTTGGGTTGCTGTTAGTGACAATGCCACTTGAAAGAGTCCAGTACATGACCCAGAGGACACACGAATTAAGTTCGAAGTAGTTCTTTCATTTGAAGAGCATTATGAGGGTGAAAATGCTTATTAGATCAAGTGTGCCGACGAAATTTAGAAGAAGATATTAAGCTAAAAATCCTTGGCTGTCGTCCCATAGGTATATTTCAAAAATTTGGAGGGCATCTTTATCAAGAACATATTTTACCTGTATCAGTCACCATTAAAGGACACGATGAATCTTAGGACGATCTAGCCCCAAACCCACAACTCTCCACTTACAAAATTTGTACCTTTACCGATAGAGTTACCGAGGCTAAAAGTTTTTGGTGTACTAGCAAGTAGTATTGTACATAATATTATGCAGTACTTATAGAGTTCAAAATGGTAAAATCATATTATATGATTTAGCTCAAGTGAAATAGGTTTTTAAACATTTAAATATGTTTTCGAGTGAGTGAAATTTATGTTGCCATTTCAAACATTTTTTTTTCATTTTTTTTTGTAATATAATATTTTTCAGCAAAATGAAATTCATATACAACTTTTAATTTTACATCAGCAATCAGGTAATGTTAAAATATTACAGTTATTTCTAAATGCTTTATGGTATCACTCATATAATGCATATATACAAACATAAATATCTGATATAATGCTCTCAGAATTGCAGCTTTTATTACTTTAATTTTCAAAATTATTTCATTGTATGAAGTAAGGGATATCACAAATAAAGTAATTAACTCTTACTATATAATATACTATTTTTCACCTGAACTATTGACAAAAAAATTATATATAGTTAGAGAGATTTCAGCATATAGTGAAAAGCAACTAAAAAGTATTAGAATTTTTACAAATGTACATATGTTAAATGTGCTACAAATTTCAGTAATGCTTAACTCTAAATAAATGTTTGAAAAAATTTTATTCTGTGTTAGAATTGTTTACATACTTTATATCTAAATAGATTTAATTGGCATTATGGTTAATACATAATTGTATATTAGTTGTAAAGCCAGTCTTCATTTATAATTTAGATGGTGGAGATTTTCAGGATTTTTATTGCTTCCTTAATTTTCAGAATCTTTAATTATGCTTTTAGTGTAATAGTTTGGGTACCTATTACTGTTCTAAAGTTAGTATCTCCTTTTAGGCTTAATGAGGTCAGAGGTATGTCTTTAAATCAAAACATCCTTTATCGAGAAAGCCGGGTGTGGCTTTATTGCAGATTTGCGGTATAATTTTGCAACTAAATTTCCTCATTTATGAGAAACTTTTAAACCCTATGTTATTAAAAGATTATTTAAATCTCAGTGATAAAAAATTCTTTAATTTTGTAGGAATTTTTAATCTGTCATATGTTCTATTTTACTCAAGTAAGCACATGAATTTTAAATTTCTTTTAAGAGTAAAAATATTGAAAATATTTCATATAACCGTACATATCTAAAGTAACTAAATACATAAGTAAAAAAAATTGCTAAATGTTCAATATATTTTAAACTCACTTCAGCAAATATATATTTCTATATTATTACATAAAATACTAAATCTGAGTGGGTTTTTCTTAAAGAAACGAAAAAAAATTTGTGTAAATAGACAGCATTTCAAATATCGTATTTCTGATAAGGTAAAGACAAATGTTTATTTTACTGTGATCAAATACATATTTTTTCGGAAATTTTTCTATCTATTTTAAATTTGTTACAGTTTCTGGATGCTTCTTGTCTCAAATTCTAACTTTTACTATTTTATTATTGGGGTAATATTTAATACCAATATTTGCTTCTAAGGGATATTCCATGGGAGAACAGAGATAAATCCAAAGCTTTCTTCAGTAACTAAGCCTAAGTACAGTTTACGTAAACTCAATATGTTTACTATTCTAACAGAAGAGGCAAAAAATGATGCTTAGAATTAAACTAAAAACAATACATACTAACAAAATCTTCTTAAAATTATGTAGATTAAATTATGTGAATATATATATATATATATATATATATATATATATATATATATATATATATATATATATATATATATATATATATATATATATATATATATATATATATATATATATATATATATATATATATATATATATATATATATATATATATATATATATATATATATATATATATACATATATATATATATATATATATATATATATATATATATATATATATATATATATATATATATATATATATATATATATATATATATATATATATATATATATATATATATATATATATATATATATATATATATATATATATATATATATATATATATATATATATATATATATATATATATATATATATATATATATATATATATATATATACAGTCGCGTACGCAGAATTGTTTCAAGGGGGGGGTTCATAATTGTCTGAAAATACTAAAAGAAATTCGAGTGTGAAATGCACTATTATTTCCCTAATTTAGACAGCTAGACAATTTTGACTTTTTATTTAGACAACACGGTTTAGTTAAATTTTGATTTGATTTTTTAAGTTTAAAAACATAATTATTTTTTTATAATAAGAGGCAAAATATTTTATTTTTATTAAAAAGTAGGAATTAATCAAGCCATAAAAAACTACTCATAATATAATATCGACCTAAATAATAACCGTATAAATGTGAATACTCTATAGAAAACCGATTTATTTGACTAAAAAATAAGAAAAAATAACTTACCAACAAACAGCTAATTAAACCAGTATACAAACACGCTAAATATTTATTTATTTATACAGTAAGCAAGGGGGGATTAGGGATTTAAACCCCTAATCCCCTCTTGCGCACTCTCCTGTACATATATATATATATATATATATATATATATATATGAATTCATAATTAATGATTACAAATAAAGAAACAGATGGATTCAAGTTTAACTTTTTGATATCTAAAAATTTTATGCCATATAAAATGGAATGTTATTTTATGCTCACATATATCTCAAACCGTTTTTCGGAGGAAAAACCTTCGATGCGTTGCCAACGGGAGTGTTAACAATGATAAAAACAAATTTTTAAGTAAAGTGTAGGTCTCAGAAGTAACAGGCTCAGATTTATGCGTAGGATGTCGGAATTGAAAGTGGATATCAGGTATCTTCATATAAAACAATTTAAAATTGTAGAAATTATTTATCTAGCACTTATAAAGCACTTATTTGAAAGTTTCTTTAATTATTTAGAAGCATAAATTATGTCTCAGATAAACAAATTTTAAAGCACTTTTCAAATTCTAAAGTTGTATAGAAAGCTTTAAAAAAACTAAGAAATTGATATGATAATTTTTCTAAAACATGATTTGATTTAGAGTTAAATTATTTATGGATAGATATTTTTATATCATGAGAACACAGAGTAATGGATGGGATGCAAACTTTACTTCTTTCTTGTAGTTTCATTAGGTATGTTAAGAATAAATATTTTACAGATACACATAAAATGGTGCATGTAACAACTATGATAATGCGGGGTCATAGCTTTTGTCATAATTATTATAAAACATACAGCAGGAAATTTATATTGGCTCTTTAAATAGTCAGTGGAGATGTTAAAGTAAGCAACTATGAGGATAATGAGTAAAATTCTTAAATTTAATTTAGGAATTGCTAGATACTTGTGTAAGTTTGAAATATATTCTCTGATATCGTGCTGAGAAATATTGTTCACGTGACAGAAGATTCCAGATTCTTACAATAAGAACCTCAAACTGTGGAACGAAATACAAATGCTAGTCCAAGACTTTTAAGAATGTAGGGCAACTGGATTGCCTGGGCCGAGCTTTCTAATTCACAGATTTCTAACAGTAAGCAGAAAATGACAAAGAGCAGAAAATAAAACAACTAAAAGATGAAAGAGAGAATATGGAGGTGGATTTGGGAGTTTATAATAAAAAAAAACTAAAGAGGTTAAAGCTTAGCCTTAGAAAACATATATATTTTTTGTGATCAGGGACATCCTTACATTGCAACAACTACAGATGAAGTGAGTAATTTTGTCATTCTGAGGTGATTCAAATGGCCACAAGAGGACCAATAGAATTTCAGAGATTGCTCTAATCATATTACAAGTATTTTCGATGTTAGAAAAATACTCGTTTTAGATATGAGAAGAAGTAAATCAGTATATGTTCATGAAATTCATTTTGGTGTCCAGAGATTTTTGCCCTATTTGCCTGCCGAGCTTGACAGTATATCGTATCGTATCGTATACCTATAGAAATTATGACAGGATGTAGAAATATCAGAATTAGAAAATGTTATATTTGCTAAATTTTACAACTTACTTGAGGACCAAAGAAAAACTAATAGGTTGTTAATTATTTTCCCTCCAAACCCATTGTAAATTTGAATCCACTGTCTTACTAAATATTCGTAGACCTTTTGTAGTAGGGATGTTTCTTATTTATTTTTTTAATATAGAGTGTTAGTCTAACCCATTTTAATGTTTCGATATATTTAGTATATACGCACACTGATGAATTCATAATATATATAATATATATGTAATAAGATGGACTTCGCGATGGGAGGTTTTCAGTGATGACCCATAAAAATGACACCGTTTAGTTAAAGACCTTTATTAACAGATCGTTGGAGGACGGGTTCCCACTTCATCATAGGTACAGGACGTACTGCCGGGTAATCTAGCATGAAGTTAGAAGTAAAATGCCCTTAACTCCCGGATAAACATCTCAGTTAAAATATGTGAGAAATTCTCTAGGAAAATCTGCCTCCGATAGCGTGCATCCTTTTTTTGTTTGGAAATTTCCTAAATTGTCCACTAGGGCAATGTAGAGTTATAATAGGTCAGACCCCTTCTGAGGGTGTAAACTGTAGCCCCAGTGTTCAGTTTAGGTAGGTTAGAAGTTAAAAAGGGAAAAGCAAAAGGATGCCAGTATATTTGCCCTTGATTTAAGATTTGAAAACCCCTGAAAATTTTCTGGGGGTTTCTTAGGGGTTTTATAGAAAATGCTTATATTAGTTTCCCGATCTAGTTTAATTTTTCTTACATATATTTACTAATAAAATTAGTAATAATATTTCTGTACTACATCAAGTCTCCAACTAGATGGTAGTAATAAAGTTCTCATTATAAAAATGAATTATGGCACAAAACTTAAAGTAACAATGAAAAAATAAAATATTTTATATCTTCATTATTTTAACTACTTTATCACTATAGATAACTATTGGCAAAGCTGACCAAAGCAAAACTGTTTTGATAGCTTGTTTCCGTTTCAGTTAACTTAGTATTTCCTTATCTCTACACTGATTAAGCATTTTGTACAATGAATATATGACACATCTGCTTTCTTTTCAGTTTTCATTTATTTTATGTCAATGAATGACACTAGCTGTCATTCGTTGTTTCACCTAATTAAAGTTTTTAATGATCTGCATCCCAGTAACTTTCAGCTATATTTTAAATCATTTTTAATTTTTCTCTTTTGAACTCTAATGAAAGGAATTGTAAATAAAACATTTTGGAATATAATTATCATGAATGTATCTTTAAAATTACTTTCGCATTTTATTTATTTGCTTCAATTTAAGAAGTACACTTAAAGGATCGCAATCATCGTAAGCCACTGGGGAGATGGCTATCAGCCAAGGAGCTCCATAAAATCTATATATTCTGGTTTACATGGATTAGAAATTACTATAAAATTTGCTTAACCATACTTTGCATCTGTGATAACATCAGTAATTGAAACAATCCATATCCAGCTATATTAGGCAGGTAAAATTGTGACAGATACAACAGGTTGTAACACGTTGCAACAGATAGACTTACATTATGTAGTATATAACCCATCCCAAACTAATGCATTTATATTTTTATCGGCTAGAATGTTATAAAGCTGAACAAAAAGAAAACATTAAATTTTAATGTTAAAAGATTCTTTAGGGAACTGAAAAAAATAATTTGGGATTAGAAGGAATTGTTTGAAACGGAGTTCTAAATGTAAAATTGCTATTTAGAAGATACTAAACTGCATTCAGTTTTGAAATATTTTAATTTCAGCGATCAATTTATCTGAAATATTCAAAAAGAAACTTAGTAGTCCTGCATTTAATATATCACTTGACAAGCTGTACTCTAAAATTGAAAATAGCGAAATATGGTAAATCTATTTTGTTACACAGACACATAGCGCTAGTCGATTTTCATATTTTATTTTTTGGGGTATAACGTAGAACTCCCTTGTTCCTTCACGAAGTAATTTGTGACCACATGATTAAATTTTAAATGGGTATTCATAAAGTCAACTGTTTAATATATAAATCTTCCTCCACGTCCTTCCTTCATTCTACCTGTGCTGTCATATCTTCTCAATGAAGCTTCCTCTGAAATTTAATTAAGGAAACAGGGAGGGGAATTGAAGTTCCCTCATTTAGTTCCAGTGAGGACATTGCAAGCAATTTCGTGTACTTACTGCACTCTATTCCCAAATGACCCAATTAATGCTAAATTTTCTAGACGTTTGTGCACTTTCTTAAAGAACCTCTTGATTGAGAGCGGATGTAGGTGTCACCTTCATCAAACATTTAGCAACCGATTGTCTATCCGTGTACAAATATACAGACTGTTTACTCCTCCATAAGCCCCAGGGAACTCCACACAAGACCGTTTATGCCTCTGCCTTGAAAACAGTACCACCTTGTCTCAGATTCAACACATTTCAGAAAATAACTTAAATGTTTTACAAGATGCTTTAAGACAATTCTGAAATTTGGATTAATTAGATTAGCCCATCTCTCTATATCAGAAATATTTTATCAGAGATGTCCATATATCATCTACCTTACTCATCTGGCTTGAGTCAGAATTATATTGTTCTCTCTGGATTAGAGAGTTCGGCACAGGCAATCCAGTTGATCTCACATCATTTAGGTCTTGTAGATATGTCTTGTTTACCATCCTATCCCCCTTTTTTTATCTTTTAGTTGTTTTAATGCTCTGCCAGTTGTCAAATTCTATGTTTACTGTAAGAAATATCTGTATTAGAGGGCTCAGCCCTGGAAATCTATTTCGCCTATTACCTTGTAAACCTTGTATGGCTTGTTCAGCAAGGATTCAGGTAAGTTTTTTTATTATATGGGTTCGTTGATAAGGAGATTTTACTTTTATATTTTAACCATTTGTACTTGTATTCATACTGCGAATCACCCTGGCTGAAAAAATATTTGTGTTATGAACTTAAGAATCCACCTCCATCCCCTTCTTTCATCTTTTAGCTGTTTTATTTTCTGCTCGTTGTCCTTTTCTGCTTACTGTTAGAAATCTCTGGGTTAGAGGGCTCGGCCCAAGGAATCCAGT
Organism: Pardosa pseudoannulata; assembly: GCA_032207245.1. Lineage (NCBI taxonomy): Eukaryota > Metazoa > Arthropoda > Arachnida > Araneae > Lycosidae > Pardosa > Pardosa pseudoannulata. The sequence goes on from CM063510.1 coordinate 131,654,042, forward strand.
TGTACCAACCCTTTGTATGCCTTGTACGGCTTGTTCACAATTCCAATTTTAGCATTTTGCCACAATATTCCATGACCATTAAAAAAAAAACGATTCCTCCTGTTGAGGTGAGACATGCCAACTACTCCAGAGTTGCTCCGGAGAAATGAGAGAAATTGATAACTCCGGAAACTCCGCAGATTACTCCGGAAAGTAATCAAACTTTCGAACAACTAGCAGATCGCAACTGAACAATCAAATAATGCTGAATATATTACACTTTCCACACAGTATAGCTACATGTAACAGTTTTCGGTACTGTTCAGAAAAACCGCATTGAATTTAGGTCAAATTTGAGTAGACAAACTCTAGGAGGGTTGTGGATAAAAATTTTTTACATGTATTAACCAGGATGGATATTGCTACAGAAAAAACTTTTCTGAAAAATAAGTTGTTAAAGCTAAATAAGCTACTTACACATTTAATTTACACTTTATAATCTACTACTGTGTGTTTACTTTTAATTGAATTTGCTCGATTTTAAATTAGAAACCAATAAAATACATAATTTATTATTTATTTCATATTTTATTATGTATTTATATTACAAACGCTTTTAATTTGTATATAGTTAAATTTTAAAACAAAGCTATTGCTCATGACCGAGGTGCTTGAACGTTAGCATGTCTATGAGGGTACTAAATTATTTATAAAAGTTTACTTATTATAATCTGATGAGACTGCTCTGCAATAACATATGTTTTTATTTTATATTTATACATATGCTATTATTGTGTTGTAATGCATGTATTCTAATTTAGAAGTAAAGATAAAAAGAAAATTTGTCATTTCTCCAATGTGTGCAATTTATACTACATAGACCACTGTTTTGAAGTTCTCGAAAAAAGAAATATACAATAATTGTAGTTTATGACCAACGACACGCTATATTTTCTCTGCATCGTAGTCTTGGAAAACAAGTAATTAAAATACAATTAGTTTTAAATTTATTCAGGTCTCAGATTTAACACGTTTCAGAATATAATATAAAGGTTTTACACGATTCTTTAAGACAAATTTAAAATGTGGATTAATTGGATTACCCCATCCCTCTATAACAGAAATATTTTATCAGAAACATTCATATATCATCTACCTTTCTCATCCGGTTTGTTCAACAAGGGTTCAGCCACGGTTAATTACTCTGTGGATTCAGCGGTAAGCTGAATTTACTTATATATTCTGAACATTTGTACTCTTAGTGTGTTCATACTGCAGATGTCCATGGCCGCAAAAATATTTATGTTTTTCTATTCCTAAACATTCTACTCTCTAGTTCTTGTATTATGAACTCAAGAATCCACCTTTCTATCCCCTTTTCTCATCTTTCAACTGTTTTATTTTCTGCTTGTTTTCATTTATTTGTTTACTGTTAGAAATCTCTGAATTAGAGAGCTCGACCCAGACAATCCAGTTGCACAATCGCCTGGTATGCCTTGTACGTCTTATCCACAATTTCAATTTTAGTACATGCACGTTCAAGTTTTTACCACAATTTTCCATGACCACTTTTTCAAAAACTGTTTCTCTTGTTGAAGTTACTTAATTACTTATATAAGTTTGTTCATAATAATCTGTTCAGACTGCAATGAATAACATATGTTTTTATTTTATATTTATACATATGCTAGTACTCTATTATAATGCATGTGTAAAAATTAAGAAATAAAGATAAACAGAAAATGTGTCATTTCTCTAATGTAAGCAATTTATACTACATAGAACATTATTTTGAAATTCTCAAAAAAATAGATATACAATAATTGTAGTTTATGACTAACAACCCGATATATTTTCTCTTCATCGTAGTCTTGAAAAAACAAATTTTTGCTGAAGTAATTAAAATATAATTAGTTTTAAATTTATTCGGGCCTCAGATTTAACACGTTTCAGAATATAATATAAAAGTTTTACGCGATCCTTTAAGACAAATCTAAAATGTGGGTTATTGGATTAACCCCTCCCTCTATAATAGAAATATTTTATGAGAAATATTCATATATTATCTACCGTTCTCATACGGCTTCTTCAACAAGGGTTCAGCCAGGTTTTATTACTGTGTGTGTTCAGTGGTAAGCTGATTTTACTTATATGTTTTGAACATTTGTATTTACAGTATGAATACACTGGTGTTCATCCTGCAGATGTCCATGGCCTCAAAAATATTTATGTTTCTCTATACCTAAACTTTCTACTCTCTAGTTCTTGTTTTATGAACTCACGAATCCATCTACCTATCCCCTTCTTCCATCTTTTAACTGTTTTATTTTCTGCTTGATTTCATTTATTTGTTTACTGGTAGAAATCTCTGGATTAGAGGGCTCGACCCAGGCAATCAAGTTGCACCATCGCCTTGTATGCCTTGTACAGCTTGTTCACAATTTCAGTTTTAGTATTTTTTCCACAATTTTCCATGACTATTTTTCCAAAAAACGATTTCTCCTGTTGAGGCTACTGAATTATTTACTTAAGTTTATTTATCATAATCCGATCAGACTGCACGGCAATAACATATATTTTTATTTTATATTTATACATATGCTATTATTGTGTTATAAAGCATGTGTTCAAATTTAGAACTAAAGATAAGAAAATTTGTCTTTTCTCCAATGTTTACAGTTTATACTACATAGAATATTGTTTTGAAGTTCTCGAAAAAAGAGATACACAATAATTGTAGTTTATGACTAACGGCACGCTATATTTCTCTGATTCGTAGTCTTGAAAAACAAATTTTAGTTGAAGTAATTATAATACAATTAGTTTTAAATTTATTCAGTCATCAGAGAACGTTATTACATTTCGTGACATTTGCAAATCACGTACGAGTTTATTTCCGATAATGAGTTTAAACTTCGCTTATTAGGCATAAAATGCAGTCACTTTATAAAATTTAGCACAAAGGAGATTTAATAGAAGCCATCAACAACCCGTGAAAATTTTCTGGATTATATATTTCATAAATTTATTATGTGCAGCAAATTAATGTAGGGCAAATTTAAACTAATTCATGGCTAAAACTATTCCAGTATACGTTACAGTGGAAAGAAAATTTAATTCTGCAGTCAAATAAAATTAATATTGAGTTAAAATGTTTCTCGATGATTATGGACAAGTTTATTAAATTAATTAATAGAACACATTAAAAATATATATCCATCTTGCTGTTTGTATTGATACATACCACACACACACACACACACACACATATATATATATATATATATATATATATATATATATATATATATATATATATATATATATATATATATATATATATATATATATATATATATATATATATACATATATATATATATATATATATATATATATATATATATATATATATATATATATATATATATATATATATATATATATATATATATATATATATATATATATATATATATATATATATATATATATATATATATATATATATATATATATATATATATATATATATATATATATATATATATATATATATATATATATATATATATATATATATATATATATATATATATATATATATATATATATACATATACTATATATATATATATATATATATATATATATATATATATATATATATATATATATATATATTTATATATATATATATATACTATATATATATATATATATATATATATATATATATATACCTATACATATATATACATATACATATATATATATATATATATATGTGTGTGTGTGTGTTTGTATGTGTCTGTGTTCAAAGACAAATCCATAAATGAAACATTACTTCTATTTGTTAGTAGAACATTTACAAATGTAATAAACTTAGACTATATTCATTATTTATAACTAAAAATAAAAAATGGTACTATTGTTATAATTCTATTAAAGTTTTATGTGACATATAAAAAGGTGAGGAAATAGGACGAATTTTTAATGTTAATGAAAACAAATTTAGAGGAAAACATTTATGTAATATGAGTATAAATGACTAACTAATATTACATTTTATTGTGATTCTAAGAGATGATGTCTAAAATAACAAGGAAATTTTGTTACTCATACAAATGTACTACACTTTACTATGTAATGAAAAAGTAAACTAGAAATTTATTTTAGCTTCTAGGATCGTGATACGTTAGTCATAATACAGAGATAATCATAGAGATGAGTAGTATATTTAAATAAAATAAAGTAAATTCTTAATGTGAATTCTGTTTATTACATTCAATAATATAGGCATTTTATTTTTGACAACTTAGGTATTAATTACGGTTGTCAAAGCAATACAACAGCCTACATTTTTACAATGTCATTTAATAACGGTAATTTATGGATCCTATAAAGGAACAAAATTACTCAGTAGAATATCGCAATATAACAAATCCTGCGAGATGTGGATTGAATATAATATAATAAATTTTTCATAACTAATGATTTCCTTTTAAGCAATATTGTTACATATATCAAAATCCTCTCGAATCTGCTTGAGTTTCCCTACGTAAACTCAGTTTCTCAGTAACAGCTGGAAGTTTGGGCTTAAAACAGGTATACGCAAATTAAAAAAAAATATGAACTTATTTTAGCAAGTTTGATTTATGTAGATTCATAATTTACAGATATATTAATTAAAAACACTTAAATAGTTAATTCTTTTGGTATAATGTTTTTCTTACTAAATGATGTACTACATTAGGTGATTATGACGCCATAGATAAATTGAAAAGGGAAAGTTTCCTACCTGTATTTCAACCCGCTGCTGTTTGGGGTCTAGCCAGGTTTCCATGGACTCAAACAATTCTGACAACTCTCATTTCATTGAACCATAATTAAAGGGGATATTAATTAAAAGCCAAATAAAACGTTAATATTTTCATCTAAATGTAAAACAATTTACATTCACCTCCTGTGTGAAAAATCTCCATAGAATCACTTATGATGTAAAAATTATGTTATTTAACAAGTTAATTTTACAGACCGGTTCAACGTATGTTTTCATTATCTAAATTGTATACAATAGCTTCATCTATTTAAATTTTTTTTAGATTGAAATTAAGATAATTGGTTTTTACTAACTAACAAAATATAAATTATACCATTTCATTTCAAAAACATATAATATTCATTTTGGGTTAAGAATCTTTTATCTGTATTGTTTCATAACAAGTATTGAACTGTTCCATAATAACTTATTACTAAGACTAAACTTATTTATTTCTAAATCTCTTATTTATAATTTGTTTATGTTTTTCCATTTTTGCTGCAATCACAGATCATTGTTTTTACTTTGTCGTTTGGTTTCCATAAAAAAGAATCATTTAAATACTTATAATTAAGTGAAAATACATTAGATATCAACCAGGATTAGAGGGGTCGGCCCAAGATATCCAGTTGACCTACCATCTTTAGATATCATCTACATATTCCACAATTGAGACACTAAAAATTTAATCCTAAGTTAAAATATTTATATTATTTCAGATTATGAGTATGATTATTTCTAATTCACGATTAATTCTGATTCGGAGATCTAAGATATGTTAAGAGAGATGCACATGCAAAGTTTTAAAATGACACTTTTTTCAACAATGCATCAAATAGTACTTCATTGTGTTGACGGTATCCGAATATATTTAAAACTCTGTTTTATATTTCAATTTTAATAACATAAGAAAAACCCTCAGAATAATTTAATTTTTTTGTAGCGAGACTTAATATTTGTGCTGGGTGTGGATTCGCACTTACACTGCTGAAGCTCACAGGTTAGGAATTTTTGACCAGTTGGATGCACTATGAACATTCCCCAAGACATTGCAAAAAGGTGCGACCGAAAATCGAACACACACGGAGACTAGAAAAATTTTGCTGAACCCAGAGGAGGAGAAATTTCAACTTTAGAGGGAGGGACATTCAATTTTCACCCCTCCCTCATCGAATATAAAGATATAAAAAAAAATATTTTTTGCCCAACACCAAAGACTATAAGAACTTTTTGTTTTGGGCTGGGGTTTTGATAAATTTGGAAACACGAGCGATCGCTAGGCATGATTTTGACTAGGGTTTGACCACGGTTAATTAATCTATGGGTTTAGCAGTAAGCTGATTTTACTATACATTTTAACCATTTGTACCCGTAGCGTGTTCATACATGTCAGTAAATAAATGTCTTTATTATGTGCAATAAAGTTATCTCGAATTTATTTCAGTGACAGATAAAAAGCTAGAGCTTTTAACCTCTTGTCTTATGAATCGAGTGACGATTGTGTGTGCCACTTTCGATGAAAGCTTTGCTCATGCGTCATGATCAGAAGCAGTTTCATCACTAACTAAATTTTGCACACGCTTTTTTACAGGATAACTACAATACTATCTTCAGATGTATCCAAATCAGTATCTGTTTCTAAGGTGTAATCAGGACTCTTTCCAGCGCAATTTTCAATTTTCCTTTTTGCCGTTAAGTTAAATTTTTAGATTTTTTTTAAAGAATCTTTAAGCACCAACAGTTAATTATTTATTGCATATAATATAATACTCTACAGCAATTACGCCTAAGAATAAACGACCAACTCTTATATTGCAATTGTAACAAACAATAACGCAAAAACAAAAACTTTATCGCCTAAAAACAATAACGTGTATGATACGAGCTTTTCACATTTGTCCAAACATAATCATCACGTATCACGTGTCATCAACCTGGTATAACGTGTGTGATACGAGGTTTTCATTTTAGTCACAGCAGTACGATCATGTCTACCATACGTTGTTTTAAGGCAAAGGGTTAAAATTGGTGAACCAATTGTATATTAGGAGATGCATAGAGAAAACAAATAGCTGAGGCATACAGTAAAAACACCGAGGAAAGCAGTAAGGATTAAAAGTTATATGATTGTTTATCAGTGTTTATCTCTCTCACTCTCTCTCTTTATTTTATTTTATTTTATTTCATTTTTTTAAGGAGGATTGGTTTATTTTTCTTGATTGGTTTAAGTAGCGAATTATTCCGTTTAAGTACGGTTATATTAGTCTTGTTTAGGTTTTCTATTTAAGTCCTGGTAGATCTTAAAGTGCACTTATAAAAGTAATTTATTAATTCTTTAATACGTATAATTTTTTTTAACGTTTGCAAGTCACCTTGTTCTCAAAGCAAGCAAGTATGTAATAAAGTTCCTTTTTATATTCGTATACCTGGATATAAATACAAGTTCTTTATGAGAGATATGTAAGTTTATATTTTAAAAGTTTAGGGCTAAAAGTGAGGAGATTTAACAATTCAATTTATTTTTGTAGTTTTTGATTTATTTTATGAAAATACAATAGGAAATTATTTTATAGTATTAAAATTTCTTGAGGAATTCTTAAAATGTCACTAAATTCATACACATTAAATTAAAAAATCCAAAAAATAATAAAATATATTTAATAAAATATCGAAACTATATTTCTGCACTTTGTATTTATAAAATTCTTAATTAGTATGCATATATCATTTTGTCAGAATTTTATTTATTTTTTTAATTTTTGAATTAATGTATTGAAATTTAACTTACCTGCAGCCTTAATACCAGTAGCTAAAATCTTTATTTTCTGTAGATTAAATTTTAGCGTAGCTGAAAATTGTTAATGTATAAATACTATAAAGAATACTGTAAACAGGATATTCACATAGAAGAGAAACATAAAATAAATTACATGTATCTGATAGTATGATTTATGTTTTTGATTAAAATACCGTCTTCTTTTCAATTTATCTAAAATTATTAAAATTATTTTCATGAAATTATTTTTAACAAAATACGAATATCCTTTCATAAATCTTTAACAGATCAAGTACGATTTGTAAATAATAATTTATATTTTAATTTTTTTAACCAAATACTGTCTCTTGAATTGAAAGTTTGCTGAATCTTAAGTTAATATATAAAGTATTTTTGAATTTTATTTAAAAAAATATGTAATATTACAAATACGTAATTCATAGTAATTTCATTGAAACATAAAATAAATATTCATAAAACAATTTATCATATATTCAGTTAATAATTATCCATGAGTTTGAAGCAGTTTTATTTATATAAAATTAGAAAAATATTTATGGGTAAAACACATTTGTCAAATTTAAAATCGATTGTATTACTTAATTTAGAATAACATCTAGAGAAATATATCACGGAAGACTGATTTTGCTACAATTCGTGTTCCACGGTGAGTTAATGCTTTAATTACATATTCCTCTAATGATGTCTGCAAGCATCCTAAATTACAGAATTTCTTAATGGTGTTTTAATTATCTCTTAAGCATTATAGTGCGAGTAATATCGCAAAATTTAAAAGTCTTTGTCAGCAACCCAGAACTTTATCGTGGAACATCTCGTTTCCCTGATGCAGGTATCTTAAACAGAGTAAACATGCATTGTGCATTCTTGTTTAAACACATTATGGAAATCATTTGGGATTAGAAATGAAATATCAGATATATTGAATTCGAATCTTTCCCGTAGGAGTAATTTGATAAATACTTGGATAGAAGTGTATTTTTGAATTTGTGTTCAAATTAAGCTGAGTGTAAATCCTTTATTTATTCAATATTATCTCCCTAATTAAATTTGTGATAGTAAATAATTTAATTTATCATTCAACTGTCAGATTTGTTTTTATAAAATCATATTAAGAATTTAATATATAAACTAAAGGCCTATTTACAAGGGTCGTATATTGCATTACCGATAAATATGCATTGTAATTGTATAAACAAGTTCATATCTGTTTCTAAATTATATACACATTTTTTTTAATTAAAACTTTTTATATAAAGGTTATTAATACATTAAGACGCCCTGAAATAATATTTGATTATTTATTACAGTTACACATAATCTTCGAAGATATAATACTTCAATTATTAAATGAATCATTTGATTTACTGCAAAAGTTTCCCTGTGCTACATCTTTTTTGTATTTACTAATGCGTTGAAACACATTTCATGTGTGTTATACCTACTTAAATAGGTAAATGCAACATTTACTTTCCGATTTTAAGTGAATGGGGTACATTAATAAGATAATAACTAAAGTGTTATACATTACTGCCATTAAAAGTATCAAAATTATTATAAAATTTTTTGATATAATCACAAATATATCTTACTACTAATACAGAGATTAAAATGGCATCTTGAGTACCTATAATATCATTATGAGCCCGTCACTTTTCATATTATGTACCTTCACTAGTGGAGATATGTTTGTTACTACCAGATTCTCTGAGAATACCATCCAACTTGAAGAGAGAACAGAGATTGAAACATGCATAGAATCCAAAGTCAAATAAATATATACTCTTTAGGAAAGAAAAAAGATGCACTATGTAGGAGTTATATGAATGGGATTAAAATCGATAGATGTGATATACATGTGCCGAAAAACAAATAATGACAATTTAAGAAAAATTGGAGGATTTATTCATGTGATAGAGCTTACCAAAGTAAAAAACTGAACTACTCATTTGCCTACATATAGTCTTCATTCTAGCAGTTATTAGGCTTAGCATTGATTGATAGATGTTGCGAATGTCCTTCTGAGGGGTATACTGACAAATTCTGTTCAACTGGTATTTGATATCGTCAGAATCACGTGCTGGTTGGTAGGACTTACCCATAATGCTCCAAACTTGCTTTAGAGAGATTCTGCAACTTTCCTGGCCAAAGTAACGTTCAACAACAACGAACACAAGCAGTAGGAACACGTAGTATGGGGCCGGTCATTCTTTTTATAAAAGCTAAGCCCATGATGGTGTGATATGAAGGTCAACTCAACGGGGATTAGAACTTCGATGAAATAGCTGCTGTGCTGTAAAGGTGCAAGGTACAACCAAAGGGTCCTATTACGAAATGAAATTCCCCCTCCCAAACATTAACTTCTGATTGTTGTTCTGTATGCCGGAGGACAGTCAGGTTGTTATCAACCACAGTCCGGGGAGTCTCCAGACATATATTTGCTGGTCATCGGGGCTGAGTTGAAAGAGGAGACACTAGTCAGTGAAATTCCAATTCTAATGACCCCGACACCACTACAAACGGGCTTGTCATTGCTCAGAGGTCAATGGCAGTAGACTCAAGGGGCTTCGTGACTTAGCCCCTTTTCAGTGAGAAGCTTAAAAATGGCCCTTGATGTCACTGAAGAACTAATCGGAAGTAAAGTCGATGATGATGATGATTCATCTGGTGCTGCGATTACTACTCTGAAGATTGCTCGGTCTCACGCTCTATTGTTTCCCTATGCCAACCTCTTCGTTTTGGACGCATTGTATAGCTATGGTTCTCCTTTTCCTACCAAAATCGTCTAATACTGACATCGATCCTGTCCAAATGTCGATCCATTCACACATTAGACTAACGGCTTCTTAAGCCCAACAACATGTTGTCTCTTAAATGCTGATATTTGAGCATATCATTCAAGCACCTGCATGCAAGGAATAGTTACTTTCTACCTGAGTACACGGAATGAAATTCATATAGTTTCTTTATGACCTGCTCTCGATATTATCCCCCTTAAATATTTTGCCAGGTGAGCAGATAAGATGCACTGCAGCTACATACGTTAATTCATTTGCCGCCAAAATTTAAAATTTTGCATTTTCCGTCGAAACCTATATGCACATCAATTGTTGTGCAATTTTCATTTCATCTCCTCAATGCATCCTGTTGCGTCTATATTTTTGTCTAAGACAGTATTACTCATAGAAAATATATAACGAATTACATACATCACATTTATAGGTTTTTACTAAACAGCTTCTGTTTCAAATACCATCCGTATATTTTATTTATGTAAAGTTACTTAAAATATGTTCTAAAATTGTGTAGTTAAACGCAAATGCCCCTAATGAATATTTATGTAAAGGAAGTAAGGATTTACTGCATATAAACACTGCTATTTTAAGTTAAATCATTCTTACATAATATATGTTCTTTTGAAATGAGCGTTTGCAAAAACTAAAGTCTTTTTTTACAGCATTTTTGAGATAGATTCATCAGGCTGATATTACCATCGGAATATCATTAAAGCTTTTCATTACATATCCGGTGCATTATTAAACATTAAATTGCCATACGATATGAGTTTAGAGGTAAAAGATCTTATCATATTGAAATTTAAAATTAATATTAGTTTTGGTACGTCATTATAAATATTTATTAAAATACTTAGATGCTATCTGAAAATAATATCGGAAGATTCCCCCTATGTTCTCAGTCTAATGTTTTGTTTACTTTAGCGGAAACAATATAGACTACGCATCATTTACGTCTTTTCATTCGAAATTTGGAACAAAAGACACTCGCTATTTTATTGAATAACAGTTTCAGGATAAATATAGATATATAAACACAGCGAGAGACAATGATGAAGTTTATATGTAAAGATTCTTAATAATTACACATAGATTGGTGGATGTTTTAAAGACATGTTTGATACAAGAAAAAATATTCAATATATAAATACTTTAGTATTTATAAGTATATTGTTTGGGAATTGCTTACCAGCCCCTATTTATCGTAACTTACATATATACAGATGCAATAAAGATTATTTGTCTGGTGAGATAATAGTTTGGAATGCAGTTGTGGTAAGAAATGGCTCAATAATGCGGAGCCAAAAATAGACAGAAATATGGTGAGGAGTCATGTTTTCAAAATATGCTATTTATGGAAATGGGAATGGGATCGTCACAATAAAATATTTATTACAAGAAGTAAAGCTAGGAAGAAAAATAATGCATTTTAATGAGGAATTTCTGAGAAACTTGGGGTAGTATTTCCTGTTTGCTTTTCTTAATAACGATAACATTTACTTTAATTTTTTATGCGGAACAATTTTAATTTGTATAAAGCGAATATTTAATTAGTATAATATTGTTTTTATTTTTAGAAGTAATGAATATTGAAAAAAAATATTATCAAGGGTATTAGTTGTCCCATTAGTTGTTAAATTCAATAAGATACATATTCATAATTATGTTATCATCTGCGCCCACAGACTTCGGTATTTGTATACATAACCATGATGGCATGTGTTTATTTGAACAAAAGAATTCAGTCATTATTCTTTTAATATAAATTACAACGCATAAAAATTAGGATAGAGACATAAACTGATTATTATTAGAATCGAAAAATATTTTCATTTTTCGATTAAAAAATGACTGCAATTTGGAAGCATTAAAATATTAGTAATGTTTTTCAAGTATTTGTAAATGTTTAAAACTAAGCCAAGGGCGCATTTTATTTTTAAGAAGACCTGTAAAATCAGAATAATGATTTCTGTACCGGCATCAATCGAGGAAAATTTGTTAGTAATATATATAATAACATTAAAATCGCAATATTTTATGGAAAATGGCCATACAAGTGCCTGTTTGTTATTTAAAAAATCATTTAAATTATGTGTATGATACATGCATTCAGTTTTAACTTTGGGGTTTATTTTGAGCTTAAATAAGTAAAATAAATTTTTTAGTAAAAGCCAGCATTCAGGGTTATTATGACTGAATGTTTAGGTTTTTCTGCAAATATATATATCTTTAAATATATGTTTTAACATTAAAAGAGAATTTTATCATACTTACGTGTATTATAAATAAATATTAGTAATTTTTTCTTATGTGATAAATTTTAAAAAGACTAATGCAATATTCATCATTACAATCTCGACAGTAGTATGTGCATCTCTCATTGTTGTCATGTCTTTTGGAACATTAAACATTACATCCTCTTGATGGTATCAGTTTCTTATCAGTGGGAGGTGTCAGTCAAATAAGAGGTTTATCAATCAAACGGGTAGGGTTATTATTTAAGCTTATCTGGCATCGTATTGCAAAGGAATACAATCCTCGTATGGAATACTTTTCAATAAGTTAATCTACTACAGAAAAATGTAGAATCAAATGAGATTTTTCCACCTTTTTATTCTTTTCTGTAAATAAAGTACTCGTTCAAAATAGGTTGATGTAACACATTACAAATAATTTGTTACTGTCATGTGTTTGGTGCACAGATTGATAAATACATTGTTTTTCATATTTTCGAATCTTTGCTTTTTAACAGTCCAGCCCGAAAATATCAAGGGCTCATGAGATAGAGAGTTAAACTTCAGCCAGTCATTTTTATGAGACCGAGAAGGAAGGTGTTAACATTTAAAATCTTAAAGGGCTAATTCGATAATAAAAACACTAAAAAGTCTAAGTAAATATGGAATCTATAAGGAATAAATAAAAAAATGACACCTTAATTTATGCAACATTTTTTTTTGTGCGATGCACGTTTAAACAAAAAATTTGTAATTTATTTATATTGATGGTTAAGAAGTTAATCATCGTCTAACTTAGCATTCATTTGAGTCGATAGAAGAAGAAAACTTGAGCAAATCATATCAAATACATAATTAAGATATTAATATGAATGAAAGTTATCTAAATTGATGTAGGAACTAATAAAAAATATATCAGTATAATCAAAATATCAGTATATCAGAAAATATCAGGTATCAGTTCCTTATCAGTGGGATGTGTCAATCAAATAAAATATTTATCAATCAAATGGGCAGGCTTATTATTTAAGCTTATCTGGCCTCGTATTGCAATGTAATTCAATCCTCGTATGGAATACTTCTCAATAATTTAGAAAAATACTGCAGAAAAATGTAGCATCAAATGAGACTTTTCCACCTTTTTATTCTTTTCTGTAAATAAGGTACGCGTTCAAAATAGATTGATGTAACACATTACAAATAATCTGGTACTGTCATCTATGTGGTGCATAGATTATTAAATACATTGTTTTCATATTTTTGACGCTTTACCTTTTAACAGTCGAGCCCGGAAATATCACTGGCGCATGAGATAGAGAGTTAAACTTCACCCAGTAATTTTGATGAGACCAAGAAGGAAGGGGTTAACACATAAATAAAAAGTCTTAAAAGGCTAATTCGATATTAGAAAAAATTAAAAAGTCTAAGTTTATATGAGATCTATAAGAAATAAATAAAAAAATGACACCGGATTTTATTCAACATTTTTTGCGAGATGCACGTTTAAACAAAAATATTTTAATATATTTATATTGATGGGTAAGAGGTTAATCGTAGTGTAACTTAGCAATAATTTGCGCCTCTAGAAGAAGAAAACTTGGGCAAATCAAATCACATACATAATTAAGATAATAATATGAATGTAAATTACGTAAATTGATGTGGGAACTAATAAGAAAAATATCAGTATATCCCAAATATCTGTATATCAGTAAATATCAGGTATCAGTTCCTTATCAGAGGGAGGTGTCTGTCAAATAAAAGGTTTATCAATCGAACGGGTAGGGTTATTATTTAAGCTTATCTGGCCTCGTATTGCAATCCTCGTATGGAATACTTTTCAATAAGTTTATCTACTACAGAAAAATGTAGCATCAAATGAGATTTCCCCCCCTTTTTATTCATTTCTGTAAATAAGGTACGCGTTCAAAATAGGTTGATGTAACACATTACAAATAATCTGGTACTGTCATCTATTTGGTGCATAGATTGATAAATACATTGTTTTCATATTTTTGACGCTTTGCTTTTTAACAGTCACGTTGAAACAAAAAAATTGTAATTTATTTATATTGACGGGTAAGAGGTTAATCATCTTGAAATTTAGCATTCATTTGCGTCGCTAGAAGAAGAAAACTTGAACAGATCGTATCACATACATAATTAACATATTAATATGAATGAAAATTACCTAAATTGATGTGGGAACTAATAAGAAAAATATCAGTATATCAGTAAATATCAGGTATTAGTTCCTTATCAGTGGGATGTATCAGTCAAATAAAAGGTTTATCAATCAAATGGGTAGGGTTATTATTTAAGCTTATCTGGCGTCGTATTGCAATGGAATTCAATCCTCGTATCGAATACTTCTCAATAAGGTAGAAAAATACTACAGAAAAATGTAGCATCAAATGAGATTTTTCCACCTTTTTATTCTTTTCTGTAAATAAGGCAAGCGTTCAAAATAGATTGATGTAACACATTACAAATAATCTGGTACGTCATCTGTTTGGTGCATAGATTGATAAATACATTGTTTTCATATTTTTGACGCTTTAATTTTTAATAGTCTAGTCGGGAAATGTCACGGGCGCATGAGATAGAGAGTTAAACTTCACCCTGTCTTTTTCATGAAACCGAGAAGAAAGGGGTTAACACATAAATAAAAAGTCTTAAAAGGCTTATTAAAAAAATTAAAAAGTCTAAGTTTATATGGTATCTATAAGGAATAAATAGAAAACGACACCATAATTTATTCAACATTTTTTACGGGATGCACGTTTAAACAAAAAATTTGTAATTCCATTATATTGATGGGTAAGAGGTTAATCATCGTGTAACTTAACAATTATTTAAGCCACTAGAAGAAGAAAACCTGAACAAATCATATCAAATACATAGTTAAGATATTAATATGAATACAATTTACCTAAATTGATGTAGGAACTAAAAATATAAAAAAAACTCTTCAAAATGCAAATATTAGTTTTCGGATAGGGAGTGCATATACACATATTTTATATTTTTACTTATATAGATAGATAATAATTCTAATAAAGATTAATTAATTTCAATATAATATCATGTATAATTATTAAAGTTGTATCTATGTCGAATTCATTTAAATTCATTTATTTATTTCAGAACTGCCGGAATACCATGCTGTTACTGGAGGCAGGGCGGATTTACCATGCAATATCTCCCAGCATTCCATGGAAGATAAAGTGTCCCTCGTTTTATGGTATAAAGAAGACGCCAGAGCACCTATTTACAGTGTTGATGCCAGAAACAGTCCATTAGAGAACGCCAAGCATTTCCCAGGACAGACATTATCGTCTAGGGCATACTTTGAGACATTCACTAAACCAAGTGTGCTTAAAATTGAGCCTATTCAAAAATCCGACGCCGGGATATATAGGTGTCGAGTTGATTATAGGTGGGCAAGGACATTTACGCATAGTATGATTTTAAACGTCATAGGTGAGTATTAAATCTAGTTTTCAGTTATTTAATAATTCAATTTATGTAAAATTATAATTCGTGGATTTATTTCAGGAATATAGAGTAAATCTCAGGCTTAAATTATCTCAATATGTATGAACAATAAATAATTGTGCATGTGTTTAATTATATGTGTTGTTATGATGATATTTATATTTTGTGATTTTTAATACCTAAATTAATGACATTTTCATATATTATTGGATTGTTAAATTGTTAGTAAGTTCAGAATAAATAATTTATAAACGACAGATTTCCATTTTTTCATAAAATGAAAAAAGTATTTCAGAATAGTTAATTTTCAAAGATATTTAATAAATATACTATTTCGTTATAATATGGTATAAGTATTTTAGTATATGTTCGTTATAATATACTAGAAGTTAATATAAGTAAGATTTTAAACGTCATAGGTAAGTATTAATCTAGTTTTTAGTTATTTAATGATTCAATTTATGTAAAATTAAAATTAGTAGATTTATTTCAAGAATATAGAGCAAAGATCAGGCTGAAATTATTTCAGTGTGTATGGACAGTCAATAATTGTACATGTGTTTAATTATATGTGCGGTTATGATGATATTTATATTTTGTAATTTTTAATACCTAAATTAATGACATTTTTATACGTTATTGGATTGTGAAAATGTTAGTAAGTTAAGACTAAATAAATTTTAACTTCCATTTTTTCATAAATGAAAAAAGTGTGATTATTTCTTTAAAGGTTATTATTCAAATAGTCATAAGTAACACAATTTTTTTAAAAAAGCATTTCTTTAGAATAGTGTAATAGTATGTACTATTTCATTATAAAAAACTATAAGTATGTTCGTATATGTTCGTTATAATATACTATAAAATAATATACTATAAATATGATTTTAAATGTCACAGGTAAGTATTAATCTAGTTTTCAGTTATTCAATCATTCAATTTATATAAAATTAAAATTCGTAGATTTATTTCAGGAATATAGAGTAAATATCAGGCTGAAATTCAATCTGTATGAACAACAAATAATTGTGCATATGTTTAAATATATGTGCGGTTATCATGATATTTATATTTTGTGAAGTTTAGTGCTATCGAGTTATTTTTAATGAATAAATTAATATCATTTTTATACATTATTGGATTGTGAAATTATTAGTAAGATCAGACTAATTAATTTTTAAATTACAGATTTCCATTTTTATAGGAAAATGTAAAAAAGTATGATTATTTCTTTAAAGATTATT
>CM063510.1:131676407-131683907 GCA_032207245.1 Pardosa pseudoannulata
TAAAACTGATTTAACTTTCTGATTATCATGTCAACGGCTGCCTTGGTTACTGTATCATTTTTAATGTAGCAGGAATTACTCTCTACACGTTGTAAATTAGCTGGAAAGATTGTTCTATCATTTGGAGTCAGGGTGTAATTTTCTTCCCGTAAAAGCCATACAAGTTACCTTTAGCGCAGTAATTAATATCCGAGGAAATATGGGGAGGATTTTGAAAATTTAGTAGAAAGTATTAGTATTTGGGAAAATTAGGCTTAGTTCATAAATAAAATATCTTTCCCGAATAGTTTCCAGTTTATAAAATTAAAATAATAAAACTAATATTAGAGGAAATTTGAAAAATTAAATTTGAAAATTTAGTAGAAAATATTAGCATTTGAGAAAATTAGGCTTAGTTCATAAATAAAATAATTTTTTCATCAAGTAAATGAAGATATAACTAGATTGATTCGACTTATCAATAGAATTGGAATGATATTTGAAGCAGGATTGTTATAATAGTGTAAAGGTGTTGTTCAAATATCAGAATTATAAGAAAAAATTGTCTCTCCTTAACCCAGATGAAAATACATGTTAACGGATGTTTGCGGACATATCCTAATAAAAGAGCACTTATAAAAAATGTTTTGTTCACAGGAATACATAAGGCTTTTCCTATAAAAGACTAACACTTAAATTTTACCACCTTCTTCAACCGGATTTATATTGATGAACTCTTAGTTTGTTCTTAACCACTTCCCTTACAATTTTTTTTTCAAAAAAAAAATTGCAAAAAACTCATCACATGTTTTTTTATTTTATTATTAAATACAAGGAAATGAAACAAAAGAAAATATGTAAGTTTTAAATTGACTTTTTAATTTTTACAGGTGTAAAAACATTTAGTTTTAATATTAGTTTACTATACCGAGTTATATCGGGCAAATGGAAAACGTTAAATATTAGTCTTTGCATAATTGTTTTTGAATCAAGGGACAACACAAAGTGATACCTGACATTCTGTACACTGGTATCTGATCTCTTTTCTTGTGGGCTTACCTCTGGAAATTGTTTTAGGGGAGTACAGAGTACACTGTCTGGTTGGATTTGATTATTTTTTCAGTAGCAGGAGTAACATCGGGAAAATGTCTTGAGGTTAACGTGATTGATAAACGACTAATGCTGGGTCTTTCTGATGTATCAGAAAACACAAAGAATTCTCCACAAAGGATGAAAATTGTCCTATTAAAAGATATACCTTATAGTTACTCTGCAATTAGAGAATAAACTTACACCGGTCTAGAATTTTCTAGAGAAATATATTAAAACTTTAGATAGGACCTGAAAGATTATTAATGGGTTTAAATTCCTGTCTTCGGCAAAGAAATTTCGAATTTTTCAACCAATGTCTATCAATCATGTACACCAATCAAGATAATATTTGTCATTAAATATTTGGTAATACTCAGCGATTTTATAAATTCTGTTTAATTGATGAGGTTTAATTGAGACTTGAATTCCATATTGGGAAATTTCATTCTTCAATTATTGGTTACTAAATTCACTGATTCTTCAACTATTGGTTATATTTGTTCTAAACATTTTGTAATAGCTCAGTGGTTCTTACAATTCTGTTTAATTGATGAGTTTTAATTTAGAAGGGAATTCTTTATTGGGAAATTTGATTCTTCAATTGTTGGTTACTAATCACTGATTCTTCAACTATTGGTTATATTTGTCCTAAACATTTGGTAATAGCTCAGCGGTTCTTTAAATTCTGTTTAATTGATGAATTTTAATTGAGACTTGAATTCCTTATTGGGAAATTTGATTCTTCAATTATTGGTTACTAAATTCACTGATCCATCAATTATTGGTTATATTTGCCCTAAACATTTGGTTATAGCTCAATGGTTCTTTAAATTCTGTTTAATTGGTGAGTTTTAATTGAGACCTGAATTCCTTATTCTGAAATTTTATTCTTCAATTATTGGTTACTCACAGTTACGGGAAATTTAAATGCTAAGAGAAATGCCTTAAAGTGACTAATTTAATATAAAATTACAAATAGAATTTAGTTGTCTTATTTCATGCAATATAATAAAATAAACAAAAATATTACCCGTTTTAAAACAACTACTGGTATTCTTTGGAGCTATTGATATTATACTATAACTATTTTTATAGTAGATCTATTATACTATATTCTAATATATGTACTTGAACTATTAGAACTATTGATATTCTTTGGAGCTCTCAAAATTTTTATTACATTGGAGTTTAATATCATGTCTTTTGAAATGACAAGTAAGAAATTTGAAATGAATTTTATAAATTAACTTTTAAAACTTTTAATTCTACAAAGAGAAGAATGTTTAATGCTATTAGGAACAGAGAAGAAAAGGTCTTTGGAGAAAATCTATAAAACAAATCTTTCTGATGTGGGACATATAACTATGTGGAACACATTTTATAACATGTTCATGTACTACCCTAACACACATACCTCTAATACAAAAAATTCACTTTTTATATTTATTTATTGATTGCACAATCCTTTATCAAATTACTTTGTATATTGCACAATACACGAACAAAGTCTAATACAATCATGTAAAACGTAAAATTATTCGATACATAAATAAAAAACTGGGCTAGAATTTTTATAAATGCATTTGTAAGTTTAAAAATTTCAACAGAACATTTTAAACATTAAGAAAATACAAAAATTTATTATTGGTTTTAAGAAACATGACTGAAATATTGGAATGAATCTAGTGCCAGATCTAAAACTGTATAAAGACTCAAGATGAAAATTTCTCTGAGATCCACCAATGTGCAATTATCTCTAGATAAACTGTGAACATTAACGTGTAATTAAAATAATTTTAATGAAATAATTAAATTATCTAAAAGATAAAAACCTTACGACTAAAAGATTAACATAGTAATAATGATGTTTTTAATTTATCTGTAAATAAAAAAATGCTTTCATTAAAGTCACTACAAACCCTGTAAATTTATGACTGCTTTCAAAAATATTCAGTTCCGAAAATACTCAGACAATTGTTAAGCTTTTTAAACTGATCCACTTAAAAACAATTATCTAACTTTTGAGCCCTTTTCACTTATCTACATATTTTTCATTCATCGTATTTATCACCTATTACTTTTGAATACAACAGATTCTTTAGTGTTCCCTCTCCTTCATTAGAGGGTGGGGTAAAACGCACCCCCTTCCTATGTTTTTAACCTTATGCTAGACATCCTTCCCGAAAAGAGAAAATAAAAACTTTTCATTCTACTATATCTACTTTAACTATTAGAACTATTGATATTCTTTGGAGATTTCAAAACTTTTATCACATTGGAGTTTAATATCATGTCTTTTGAAATGACAAGTAAGAAATTTAAAATGAATTTTATAAATTAACTTTTAAAACTTTTAATTCTACAAGTACAAGAATGTTTAATGCTATTAGAAACAGAGAAGAAAAGGTCTTTCACCTGTAAAGATATTAAACTCTCCTTAAGTAATAAAAATTACACTATGAAAATCTGCTTTATAAGATTCTATGTAAATACTCCTTGAGAGAGAATGTACCTGTCTTTAACCTTACGCCGATGAAAAAACATGTAATGCACTAGACGGGGCCCAGCTGTTTCAAAGTCTTACCTCCATCAAAGGAAATTCCACTGCATTTTCTTTCAACCATTCATGTACCACAATTCGGAAAGATCTTTGTCCCTAAAGATTTAACGAGAGCGCAACGCTTCCTTTACTTCCGTTTAATGAATGAGTTCTAATTGAAATGGGACCACCCCATTAGTAAATGGGACTCTTAAACACTAGGTTACCCACAGTTAACGTTTAAATGAAATAAGACGTCTTTTAGAAACAAAATATTTTCTCGTTATGGAATTTGCTTGAAAGCGCATGTTGCTATCTAGGCCATTTTTTATGTTAAGTATATAATCAGATTATAAAAATGTAGGAATTATTTTCTTGTTTTCAAAAATTCATTTAAAGTACATTTTTCAAGCAATTGCGTTGATTATAAATTCAGAAATAATAAGAACTATTAATGTGACTTTGAATGATGCTAAATGCCTGAATAAAAATAGTATGCTTTAAAATTATTCATTGTGTTGGACAAATAGTTTTATCTAAATAGAATATTTAGATACGGATTGAATGTAAATAGTTTTACAAACTAAGAATTGGGACAGTATGTATTCAGAGGAGCAGTGATTATTGCGGTACACATGGTCTTATTACAGTTTAAACCTGGATTTATGACAGTCTTGGGAAAGGTAATAAACGATACCAAAAGTTCTACGACTTGCTTTATTATTTATTTATTGAACACTTAATATCATGTGTTCAGAGTGCCGTCTTACTTCAGAGTTCACGTCTTAATCCAGAGTTCAAAATTATGCATAAATTTTGATTAAAGTGTTCTCATATTAATGTAGAAATACTCTGGATTCTCGAAAAATTTCAGCTGGTTCCACAAGCACCTCATGTATTAAAGATTTTATGTCCCATGCGAAAAAATAGTCCTTTAGATCCAGTAAGCCAGCAAGAAAAGTCACAAGTCCACTACGTTCGACCTATCCTTCGGTATATGTGGCTTTCAAGAAGAGTTTGATGGAAAATGCTAGAGATCCATATTGTTTAATATATATTTCTGTATTGATGGGAATCAGGCCAGCGTGGAATAAAATAAGAAGCAATTATACAGTATATTGCATGGATCGAATCTCTAACAAGATGTAAAGGCCTATTATGTTATAACTAAATAGTATGCTTTAAAATTATTCATTGTGTTGGACAAAGAGTTTTATCTAAATAGAATATTTAGATACGGATTGAATGTAAATAGTTTTACAAACTAAGAATTGGGACAGTATGTATTCAGAGGAGCAGTGATTATTACGGTACACATGGTCGTATCCTAATCTGAGAGATCGAAAAGAGTAGTATTACAGTTTAAATATGGACTAATGACACTTATTACCTACTGTTTATTACCTTTCCCAAGACTATCATATCTTGGGAAAGGTAATAAACGATACCAAAAGTTATACGACATGCTTTACTATTTATGTGACTTTGAATGATGCTAAATGCCTGAATAAAAATAGTATGCTTTAAAATTATTCATTGTGTTGGACAAAGAGTTTTATCTAAATAGAATATTTAGATACGGATTGAATGTAAATAGTTTTACAAACTAAGAATTGGGACAGTATGTATTCAGAGGAGCAGTGATTATTACGGTACACATGGTCGTATCCTAATCTGAGAGATCGAAAAGAGTAGTATTACAGTTTAAATATGGACTAATGACACTTATTACCTACTGTTTATTACCTTTCCCAAGACTATCATATCTTGGGAAAGGTAATAAACGATACCAAAAGTTATACGACATGCTTTACTATTTATGTGACTTTGAATGATGCTAAATGCCTGAATAAAAATAGTATGCTTTAAAATTATTCATTGTGTTGGACAAAGAGTTTTATCTAAATAGAATATTTAGATACGGATTGAATGTAAATAGTTTTACAAACTAAGAATTGGGACAGTATGTATCCAGAGGAGCAGTGATTATTACGGTACACATGGTCGTATCCTAATCTGAGAGATCGAAAAGAGTAGTATTACAGTTTAAATATGGACTAATGACACTTATTACCTACTGTTTATTACCTTTCCCAAGACTATCATATCTTGGGAAAGGTAATAAACGATACCAAAAGTTATACGACATGCTTTACTATTTATGTGACTTTGAATGATGCTAAATGCCTGAATAAAAATAGTATGCTTTAAAATTACTCATTGTGTTGGACAAATAGTTTTATCTAAATAGAATATTTAGATACGGATTGAATGTAAATAGTTTTACAAACTAAGAATTGGGACAGTATGTATCCAGAGGAGCAGTGATTATTACGGTACACATGGTCGTATCCTAATCTGAGAGATCGAAAAGAGTAGTATTACAGTTTAAATATGGACTAATGACACTTATTACCTACTGTTTATTACCTTTCCCAAGACTATCATATCTTGGGAAAGGTAATAAACGATACCAAAAGTTATACGACATGCTTTACTATTTATGTGACTTTGAATGATGCTAAATGCCTGAATAAAAATAGTATGCTTTAAAATTACTCATTGTGTTGGACAAAGAGTTTTATCTAAATAGAATATTTAGATACGGATTGAATGTAAATAGTTTTACAAACTAAGAATTGGGACAGTACGTATCCAGAGGAGCAGTGATTATTACGGTACACATGGTCGTATCCTAATCTGAGAGATCGAAAAGAGTAGTATTACAGTTTAAATATGGACTAATGACACTTATAACCTACTGTTTATTACCTTTCCCAAGACTGTCATATCTTGGGAAAGGTAATAAACGATACCAAAAGTTATACGACATGCTTTACTATTTATGTGAATTTGAATGATGCTAAATGCCTGAATAAAAATAGTATGCTTTAAAATTACTCATTGTGTTGGACAAATAGTTTTATCTAAATAGAATATTTAGATACGGATTGAATGTAAATAGTTTTACAAACTAAGAATTGGGACAGTATGTATCCAGAGGAGCAGTGATTATTACGGTACACATGGTCGTATCCTAATCTGAGAGATCGAAAAGAGTAGTATTACAGTTTAAATATGGACTAATGACACTTATAACCTACTGTTTATTACCTTTCCCAAGACTGTCATATCTTGGGAAAGGTAATAAACGATACCAAAAGTTATACGACATGCTTTACTATTTATGTGAATTTGAATGATGCTAAATGCCTGAATAAAAATAGTATGCTTTAAAATTACTCATTGTGTTGGACAAATAGTTTTATCTAAATAGAATATTTAGATACGGATTGAATGTAAATAGTTTTACAAACTAAGAATTGGGACGATATGTATCCAGAGGAGCAGTGATTATTACGGTACACATGGTCGTATCCTAATCTGAGAGATCGAAAAGAGTAGTATTACAGTTTAAATATGGACTAATGACACTTATAACCTACTGTTTATTACCTTTCCCAAGACTGTCATATCTTGGGAAAGGTAATAAACGATACCAAAAGTTATACGACTTGCTTTATTATTTATTTAGTGAAAACTTAATATCAAGTGTTCAGAGTGCCGGTTACACGTCTTACTTCAGAGTTCAAAATGATGAATAAATTTTGATGATAGGGTTATCATATTAATGTAGAAATACTCTGGATTCTCGAAAAATTTCAGCTGGTTCCACAAGCACCTCATGTATTAAAGATTTTATGTCCCATGCGAAAAAATAGTCCTTTAGATCCAGTAAGCGAGCAAGAAAAGTCACAAGTCCACTACGTTCGACCCATCCTTCAGTATATGTGACTTTCAACAAGAGTTTGATGGAAAATGCTGGGGATCCATAGTGTTTAATACATATTTCTTTATTAATGGGAATCAGGCCAACGTGGAATAAAATA
>CM063510.1:131688907-131756407 GCA_032207245.1 Pardosa pseudoannulata
AAAGTAATAGGTGATAAATACGACGAATGAAATATATGTAGATAAGTGAAAAATTCTCAAAAGTTAGATATCAATTGCTTTTACTTGAACCAGTTTAAAATGTTAACAACTATTTGAGTAATTTCGGAACTGAATGTTTATGAAAGCAATCATAAAATTTACAAGGTCAATTACAAAGTCAATAATAAAGTGTTTATTTATTATTCGGAAAATGAGGGGCTCCCTTGTGTAAATATATTCTAAACGCATATATACAGTTTCATATTCTTGATGCCATATACCGATGTAACTTCATTATATTATACTTACCAGATAATTACATAATATTGTTTCTCAAAATGACGATTTCGAAATGAAAATGGAACGTTCTCCTCGGGATATAAAAAAAATATTTTTACAAAAATATATTTCTTATTTTCTAAAGTAGGCTTGAGAACAGTAATTGTTTTAAGTATTTCTGAATAGTATTATATAGTTATATGTACTCAGTAATTTTTTAATATAGTTTAATAATTGATATACTTATATGCCTGATACAATTATATTTTTATATATTTGTATATGTTCATTTGGTACATTGACATCTTTAGAAGTAAATAATATATATTTCTGAAAATATCTAAAACATCATGCTTTCACACAATAATCTTTTATTTCATATGTGTAAATATGTTTTTGACGATGAAATATTTTGTATGTCATATGCTTTTCATGAATTGGTGTTCTTTTCTATTCCACCTTTATTTGTCATTATTTATGATTAGGAAAATAAATGTGATTTTATATCACTACTGACAAATACGAAGGTATTTAATTAAATTGTAATAAAACAGAACAATACTTTATGTGTATCATTTTTTTCATGAGTTACCTATCTATAATACCTTATTTATGATTTGGAAAATAAATATTACTTTATGTTACTCCTAAGAAATACAAAAGCACATAATTAAATTGTAATAAAACAAAACATATTTTCTTTTCTTGTGTGTATAATGTCTTTCATGAACACACGTGGTGGTGTTTTTCAGTGTTTTTAGTGCTACCTATAACTCCTTATTTATGATTCAGAATCTAAATATTGTTTTAAGTTTCTGAGAAATACAAAGGTATTTAATTAAATTGCAATAAATATAATTACTTATTTACGTATAATTACTTATGTCATTACTTACATATTACAACACAAGTAATAATGTTTATTACTTGTGGTGTTTTTCAGTGTTTTAGTGCTACCTATAACTCTTTATTTATGATTCAGAAAGTAAATATTGGTTTAAGTTTCTGAGAAATACAAATGTATTTAATTAAATTGCAATAAACGTAATCACTTATTTACTTAAAATTACTTAATTATGATTAGGAAAATAAATATTGTTTTATTTTTCTGATAACAAATACAAAAACATTTACTTAAATTGTAATAAAACAGAACACTACTTCTTTTTGTGTGTGTAAAATGTGTTTTATGAACACACGTGGTTGTGTTTTTCAGTATCTTTTAGTGCTACCGATAAGTCCTTATTTATTATTTATTGTTAATTGAACAAATTAAATATTGTTTCAAGTTTCTGAGAAATACAAAAGTATTTAATTAAATTACAATAAAACAGATCATTACTGTTTTCGGATAATGTGTTTCATAAATTTATGTTTTTTTAGTACTACCTATAAGTCCTTATTTATTATTCGCAAAATAAATATCACTTTATGTATGTAATGAAAAATATTCAGGATGCAAAATCCCATATATTCTAGGAAATATTAAAAGTATGTTTTTACGGCAATCATATTTCTGATATGAGTAAATACGTTTGTGAGCAGTAAGTATTTTGAATATCAAACATTTATTAAATGTCAAAAGTTAAATAAACGTTTTTTTTGTGACAGCCTGAGACCAAATTCATATATGGATTGATAATGTCAAAATATCTATGAACGATTTCACTTTTTTTTTATCTTTTTAACTGTTCTAAATTTTTTAAATAAAGTTCAAAGTTTTTATAAAAAAAAAAGGTTTTGACGTATTCAAAAATTGTTTATTTCCGAAGAATTTTCGTCATTTTTATTGTGAAATTGAAGTAACACGTGTACTTATTTTATGTTTATGCGTTTTGAATTTTACGTCCACATATTACGACCTCTATTGAGGAGTTTGCTTTTAATATTGAAATGGCACTAGACGCTATAAATCTGTTTAGTATTAAATTGATATTTTAAAAACTTATTTTGTGCAATGTTTGGCACAATTTAGTAAACATAATTATCAATCAGTTATAATCACGTTTAAAATGTCGATGTCTTTAAAGTTTAAATGCATGTGCACTTTTAAGTTGTATTTTTTCAGTGACACCTCCAATCTATTATCAAAAATGTTATCTATTATTCAAAAAATGTTATCAATTCATATCACTGACGGCACATGCTCAGAAGCTTAAATAAATTCTAATTGACGTGAACATTATGCATTTTTATAAAAACATAGTGATGTCTGAAAAGAAGTAAATGGTATTTATTATCCGAAATATAAAGACACGACAGTTTTCAAGACATCCATACTTTTAATGTATGTAAATATGAATATGAACTCTATGTCTTTTGAATATCAAATGTGTTTCATTAATTATTTTTTTCCTTCAAGTGCGAACTATTAAAAATCTTATTTGTAATTCAGAAATTAGGTATTATTGTGCATCTCTGGAAACAAATGTTTAGTAATTTAATTAAATTCTGATTAACTATAAATATTATTTTGCATCTCTGTAAACAAATGTTTAGTAGTTTATTTAAATTCTTATAAACCACAACATTTTACAATATTTTTTAATAAAATGATATTATAAATGAGCAAATTGCATTTATTCTTCGAAATATACACATGAGAAATTTTCAATAGTCTTATATCTTACATATGTTAATATGTAAGATCACTTTACGAGATCACTAAGTCTTTTTAATGTCAAATGTATTTTATTAAAGTGGCTCCGTTTTTCCATTGCCAGCAACTAAAGTATATTAATTATAATTCAGAAAATAGATGATAATTTATATCTCTGAAGATGAATACTCAGTAATTAAGTACTAATAAACTACAGTATTTTACATTTTCCTCTATAATGATATCTTAGTAAAGTAAATCTCATTTATTCTTTAAAATGTAAAGGCAGGATGATTTTAACGAAATTTCTATTTTTGACATTCTTGAATATGCCTGTAAACAATAAGTCTTTTTGTTGTCAAATGTGTTTCATTAAGTGTCTTTGTTTTCCTGTAACATCTAATAACGGCTTATTTATTATTCAGAAAATAAGTATCATTTTATATTCATGGAGAAGAATACCCATAATTTTAATTAAATACTAATTAACATAGCGATATGCATTTTTTTCACTATAATGGTGTCATAGAAATGTAGATCTCATTTATTCATCAAAATATAAAGACATGATGATTTTGCCAAACTTTTTGTGTCTCATATGTATAAAGATGCTTGTAAACCCTAAGTATTTTTGTTGTCAAATTTGTTTCATTAAGTGTCTTTGTTTTTCCTCTAAAATCTTATAAGGTTTTATTTATTATTCAGAATATAAATATCATTTTATATACTTGGCGAAAAATACACAGAGTTTTAAATAAATACTAATTAACCATAACGCTTTACATTTTTTCGCTAGAATGATATCAAAGAAACTTAAATTGCCTTTATTCATCGAAATATAAAGACATGACAATTTTGTCAAAATTCGTGTGTCTGATATGTATAAAGATGCTTGTAAACACTATGTGTTTTTAATGTCAAATGTGTTTCATTAAGTGTCTTTGTTTTTCCTGTAATATCTAATAAGTGCTTATTTTTAATTCAGAAAATAAATATCATTTTATATAATTGGCGAAAAATACTCAGAATTTTAATTAAATACTACTTAAACATAGTGCTTTACATTTTTTCTCTGTAATGGCGTCATAGAAATATAAATAGCATTTATTCATCGAAATATAATGACATGACAATCTTGCCAATATATCTATGTCTGGTATGTATAAAGATGCTTGTAAACACTATGTTTTTTTAATATCAAATGTGTTTCATTAAGTGTCTTTGTTTTTCCTCTAATATCTAATAAGAGTT
This sequence comes from Pardosa pseudoannulata, assembly GCA_032207245.1. Taxonomy (NCBI): domain Eukaryota; kingdom Metazoa; phylum Arthropoda; class Arachnida; order Araneae; family Lycosidae; genus Pardosa; species Pardosa pseudoannulata. The sequence continues at coordinate 131,693,037 of CM063510.1, forward strand.
TTTTTAATCCAGAAAATAAATATCCTTTTATATACTTAACGAAAAATATTCAGAATTTTAAGTAAATACTAATTAACCATAGCGCTTTACATTTTTTCAATATAATGACGTCATAGGAACGTAAATAGCATTTATTCGAAATGTAAAGACATGACAATTTTGCCAAACTTTCTATGTCTGATATGTATAAAGATTCTTATAAAAAATAAGTCTTTTTATTGTCAAATGTGTTTCATTATATGTCTTTGTTTTTCCCGTAACATCTAATAAGTGCTTATTTTTAATTAAAAAAATATCATTTTATATAATTGGCAAAAAATACTCAGAATTTTAATTAAATACTACTTAACCGTAGTGATTTACATTTTTTATCTATAATGACGTCATAGAAACGTAAATAGCATTTATTCATCGAAATATAAAGACATGACAATTTTGCCAAAATTTCTGTGTCTGATATGTATAAAGATGCTTGTAAACACTAAGTCTTTTTAATATCAAATGTGTTTCATTAAGTGTCTTTGTTTTTCCAGTACCACCTACTAAAGTGCTTATTTATGATACGGAAAATAAGGAGCTCTCCGGTGTAATTGGACCATATGATGAAGGATCAGAATTAAAACTACGCTGCGAGTCTGATGGAGGTAATAAACCCTTTATACTTGGCTATGAATATTTATTAATATGTTTCAGCACAATATGCTATTTGAAACTCCAGTACGTGAACATTTCTCTACTTATTATACGCGCGCTGTAATTCTGCTGAGTGGGAACAAAAGCCATTTGCTTCTGAACCTCATTTTGGAAAATTTTGTTACGGTCGAAACTTCTGAGTTTCATATCCGATGGTATTGTTTGCTTCAAGTCCGTAATTACCTTCTCCATGTTGGAAAATTTTATTGGTACTTCACGTATTGTCTTGGTGTTTAACACAAAGACTCTAGAAAGACACGAGGAGTGCATTTAAAGCGCATTAGGGATAGTTGATCAAAAGCATGATGAGATGGCAGTGATTAACATTATTAAATTACATGTCATAAAGGAATTATTCAACCTGCAGTTGTACAAAAGTAAGAACTTCAAAGCGTTTAAGTTTTACCTCAGATTAAGATATAATTGAAATTTATTGTGTAATAAGAGAATGAACAAATAATAGAGGAACAATTCTACCATTTTAAAAGTGTAATGAACCAAAACGAATTAGGTAGCACTTCTTAACCATTTAGTGCGTATATTCAATATGAATAAAATAATACACAACTTAGTAATTACATAATTCGTAAAATTCTAAGCATGTTAACATTATATAGGTACACTACAATATAACAGTTCAAATGAATTATGAGTTTACGTTTTGCTACAGATTGAAAAATAATTGAAATTTATTGTGTAGTAGGAGAATAAACAAATAATAGAGCGACAATTCTACCATTTTAAAAGTGGAATGAACTAATAAGAATTAGGTAGCACTGCTTAACCATTTAGTGCATATATTCAATATGAATAAAACTTAACAACTTAGTAATTAAATAATTCTTAAAATTCTAAGCCTGTTAACATTATATCGGTACACTACAATATAACAGTTCAAATTGATTATGAATTTAAGTTTTGCTGCAGATTAAGAGATAATTGAAATTTATTGTTCAATAAGAGAATGAACAAATAACAGTGGAACATTTCTGCCATTTTGAAAGTGTAATGAACTAAAAAGAATTAGGCAGCACTTCTTAATATTTTTGTGCCTGTATTCAATATGAATAAAATAATACAAAAATTTGCAATTACATAATTCGTAAAATTCTAAGCATGTTAACATTATATCGGTACACTACAATATAATAGTTCAAATAGATTATAAGTGTAAGTTTTGCTGCAGTTTAAGAGATAATTAAAAATTTATTGTGTTATAAGAGAATGAGCAAACAATAGATTGACAATTCTACCATGTTTAAAGTGTAATGAACTAAAAAGAATTAGGTATCAATTCTTAACCATTCTCTGCATATATATTTAATATAAATAAAATAATACACAACTTAGCAATTACATAATTCGTAAAATTCTAAGTATGTTAACATTATATCGGTACATACAATATAACAGTCAAAATGGATTATGCGTTTAAGTTTTGCTGCAGATTAAGAGAAAATTGAAATTTATTGTGTAATAAGAGAATGAATAAATAATAGAGGGACAATTCTACCATTTTAAAAGTGTAATGAACTAAAAAGAATTAGGTAGCACTTCTTAACTATTTTATGCATGTATTCAGTATGAATAAAATAATACACAATTTAGTAATTATACAATTCGTAAAATTGTAAGCATGTTAACATTATATCGGTACACTACAATGTAACAGTTCAAATGGGTTATGAGTTTAAGTTTTGCTGCAGATTGAGAAATAATTGAAATTTATTGTGTAATAGGAGGATGAACAAATAATAGAGGGACAATTCTACCATTTTAAAAGAGTAATGAACTAAAAATAATTAGGCATAACTTCTTAACCATTTTGTGAATATATTCAATATGAATTAAATAATTCTAAACCTTAAAATTCTAAGCCTGTTATCATTATATCCGTACACTAAACTATAACAGCTCTTATGGATTATTCGAAACATTATTTAAAACAGTCGTGAAAGAGGGTAAGTAATAAATTAAGGATGTTCTTGGTTAGAACGGTGGAACTTCGAGAATGAAACAAGCTATCAAATTAGCTGTAGTTTTATAATGATTAATTAATTTAATAATTACAGTTTTTGGTATCAAGTGCAAAACAAGAAAGATTAACCACGATGGAAGAACAGACAGACTGTTGACTTTGAGCACCTGAAATTAAATTTAGCTTTTGAATGTCTATAACAATATAGAATGCACTTTAAATAGTAATTGATGGTTGAATTAATTGTCAAGTGTTAAAAATTTTACCACAGTCCTCTCTCCAACTAACTACACAATTAATATATTAATCTGAATGTTTACTAACAGGATTAATATAACTTTTCTTTGTATATTGAATGAGATTAATCCTTCACAACTAAAAATAAAGAAAAGGCATATAAATGACGTTTGTTAACTGTTTTATGAAACATATGAGGACATCAAAAGAAATTCATTCGTAATCAGTGTAAAATTGGTATTAAGTGTGTTCATATATTGAGTAATGCATAAATCATAGAATCAATATATTTATTTCTATTTAGTCAGTATTAGGGGAAAAAGATATAATTCTCTTTAATTAACAAGTAAACATAATTTTATGCATCAATTACTCCTTTTTTCAAAAGAAAGTTTCAACAATCTACTCATTATGAGAAAAAAATACTTCCTTGAAATACTTTTAGGTGTAACATAAAGTATTATAAAAGGCACAATTCCATTTGTTATTTTTTTGGTGAAAGTGATTTTGGGAAAGTAAACTACATATGATGTATAGCTGATCTACATCCCATACTTAAAGAATATTTAAATAGTCACTTATAAGAATTAATGGGAGAAAAGTGTGGTAGATCAATCCATTGTTTCCACAGTATAGCATTATGAGATATTTTTCAGAGAATGTGAGACTTTAATATATAAATAAGTACTGTGTGTTGTATCTTAAATTAATCATATTTAAGATTTGATAAAAGTTTTCTTTAAAATATATTAAATAAAAAATCTTGTATTTCGTCTAAATTATTTTAGTAAATTTTGAAATCGGACCTTCCTCTGTTTTTTAAAAAACAATACATTTTCGTGGTAGTTATGATATGTATTGTTGTCTTAACCTACAGCTTCCTTTCCGTTATTTGATACGTATAGTAATTCACATAAATTTTTCCATTTTTCCCTATGTTTTCCATTTCTTTGTTTAAGCAAACCCCAGTCTCTAAATATTTTTTCTTAATTTTGTTGATTAATAAATGCATTATTTTAAAAGAAAAACTTAGTAAATTGTAAGTTTATTTGATTGAAGAATATTGTGAAATAGTATAATAATTTAATGCATCAGAAATAAGTTTTTGTATCAGGCGAAATTTTGGTGCCGTGTTTGGAAAAATTAAAAATCGACACTTAAAAAGATTATTAGGTAAAAAAATGACTGAATACAAAAATTCATTCAAAATTTACTTTTTTAACTTAAATTGTTTAAAGCTGAATAAAACTATGCTAGTTTCCTTAAAACCTAATATTCAGATACATATTTTAAAAAATAACTAAATATAAAATGTGTTTTATATATTAGAAAATTATATATTTTTTACTTTCTTATCGCTTAGGTTTTTTTGCTTAGAATTTTAGCTTTTAAATAAATTAACCCTCTAAGCGGTTCGCACGTACAATTCCACCAAACCGATGACTTCTTCAAAAAGTACAATTTTCGACCTTCAAAAACGCTCTGAAAATGGATGTAATGTACATTTTTGCCAGTGCTTTCCTTCATGGAGTTTTGCCGTAAGAGGATCAGGTCGATTGTTTAGGAACTGCACCCCTCTTTGACATATTTATTGAGAGATGCACCTCTGAGGCACAAAGACGCTGATAGTTTTTCATGGCTTTGTAAATCTCTATTTCGAAGTATTTCATTTGAGGTAACGGATGTGTCTCTAATTGCACCACTTAAATATCTTGGATGACTTTCGTAAAAAATATAAATAAGTCTTTGGAAGACTATTTTTATTTGTACTTTTAGAATCCATTATTTCTTATGGGATGATCTTCGAGACTTGATGAGCTTTATGTGCATTAAAAATTAACAATCTATAACTATCTACTTATATATCAATTTATAACCGGAAGTAAAGGGACAATAACGAGGGTGGGTTTCCCGTATTCCATTCTAGTCGACAAAGGGTGGAGGAAAAAATCATAGAACGCTTTGGCCACTGACACAGTAAAACTTTAGCGTATTTTTGGAGACTTTTTTTTCCTCGATGTGTTCCACCCAGAGGGTTAAGATTGTTCGTATCTAAAATTGTGTCTCCCTTTTTGCCAAAATTTCACTAAGTGATGACTTAACTCGAACTGCGTATACTTAATATGTTGAGGTATTATTATATGTAAAAGTTCTGAAACATTTTATATAATATGACAAGTTTGTTTCACTGTATTTATATCTCATGAACTAAAAAATAATCATTTTTCAGGAACGCCTCCCCCTACTGTCACGTGGTGGAGAGGATCCACTCTGTTGGATGACACGTTTGAAACGCTTCCAGATGGAGTTGTAAGAAATGAACTCATCATTACAAAACTAATGAGGTCTGATTTATTAATGGTACTAACTTGCAACGCTAATAATAACAATGTAACAGTCGCAGTGGATAAATCTGTGAAAATTAACCTTAACTGTAAGTACATATTTTATTAACTAATATTTGACGATTTTGACTTAAAATAATAGAATTATTATGACGAATAAACTTCCTTTTACTCAGTTGGTTTGCGGTAATTTTCACTATTTATTCATATATTATACATTTAAAATAACGATGTTTCTAAATGTATTCATTTTTTGAAGAAAATATTAAAAAATAAATCACTCTCTCAGGAATTTTATCTTCATATAAACTTTGCAGCGAAATACAAAGTGACTTGCTTACCTCACTTTAATTTTTGGCAGAAAAAAATCCTAATCATAATGGATTTATTGTCCTAGTTTTTAAATTGTTATTAAATACTTTTATTTACTATTCACTAATACAAAATAAATTAATTTGTAATGTAGGAACTACTTTTAACATTTAAATTCATAATTGGAAAGTAAACAGGGTGAAGTTCACAACATCGAAGGAATGAAGTTGATTACAGAGATAAAATTGATTGGACATATATCAAACCGCAATAAACTTTTTTCGAGGATCAAGGTGAAGAATTATGGGATTTTACAGAGTACCTAGCAGTGAAAAAAATCACTGCTTCAACCTCCGAACTAAAAAGATCAGAAACATAATCTGGATCATCAATGCAAAATCATCATATGGGAATAATGAACGCTCACAGAAACTTCCGAATCGAAATATTGGAAATTCTGCAAAGTTTCATGGATCATTCAAAGCTATGAGTAAACAACGTGTTGCCTAATTACAAATGCTAATTAGACTGTATCAAACTCTTTTCTCGGTCCAGCTCCGGTTTACATTCAGACTAAAATACTTTTTTGGTTTTTGGTTCAGTTTTCATTCAATCCTCTGTTTTAAATACATCAATGACAGACTGCTCCATATTTTGCCTACTTTCTGATTAAGCTTTTTAGTTTAGGAAAAGATATTTTTGTGAAGGTTCAATCGGTTCAAACCGAAGAATACCAAAAGACTTTACGAATCATTTTCTATGACTGTATGTACTGATACGATTAAAAAATTTGCAATAAACAATTATTTTTCGTTCATTAGTTGATCAGCATACAAATTATGGAAGAGCTATCATTTGGCCACCCTTGCTATTTATACTTTCAATAGCCCGGCATATAACGGCATCAGTAAAATTTTTAATTTTTCAGAATTGTAAAGTACCATATGAGGCAGGAGAAAATGTTTTGTTGTTTGGCTAAGATCTATCTGGGACACGCTCAATAATTCATTTATCTTCACTCTTCGTTTACTGCTCTAAAGTCTGCCAATACTGTGGATACAGTTTAGAACCGCGCTGTATTCATTTAGTCAAACCGTTTGGTAATGTATAAAAAACGAAAACGCAAACGAATATACTTCTTAATTTTAAAAGATATATAACTTAAACGCTAATTGTTTATTAGCCCGTGAAATAGAATCCTAGACTTTTATGAAACGAATTTGTTTTTAATACCTGTGATAAAACTTTCATTGAAACAAAAATAATCGGTGATTAAATTTAAAATTATCACATATGTATCTAATCTATTATTTATGCCAAATATAAAAGAAATTTATTTACGTAACAGCTAAGTTTTATTATAAAAGTATGAAAATAATGCAGATGATATTTAACTGATTTAAAATAAGAAATGATTAAATTAGATAGTCTTTCGAGTCAAATTTGTTATGACAATATATTATCCAGAAAAAACTTAAACTTGCTGCAAGTATGTATGCCACCTTGGATAAGATTAAAAAATAGTATATCTTTTCTTAAAGTCTTTTTTTCTAAATTTTCATCGTAATATAATTAGATTATTAAAGATATCTTCATTTTCTACTTTACTGAACTTTTCAGAAATTATTTTTATTAAATGTTTAAGCTGAGTACATAAGTTTGCAATATGTCAAAAACTTAAATAATTTATAAAATTCGGGGAAAAAAAGGGAGTTATTTAATAAAAAGTTATATAATAATCTTAGTAAAACTAAAGTAAACGAATATCGTTAAGATAATATCAAAGAAGCATCTAAACTTTGGTGGGATCTTGTAAATATACCAGTTTCCTTAGGATTCTAAAATTTCGAACATTTACCAGAATCTTAAGCACGAATCTTAAGCAAGGCAATACCAGAGTGCTATTATTATAAAGTTATATAATATTCTTAATGAAAGTAAATTAAAAGGAAAAGTGGTTGAACACCTTTCATATCATATTAAAGTATTATAAGAAACATTGGAATCATATACATATACCAATGTTCTTCTACTTTAAATATGGGGATATTTAGCAAAAAAAATTTTATATTTCAGTAAAACCAGTGGAAGCCAGAATAACGTCTATGCGAAGGACTCTTTCGGCAGGACGTCGTTCGGAGTTAGAATGTGTTGCTACAGGTTCACGTCCGGCAGCTCGAATAACCTGGTTGCTAGGCAATACGCCTCTTACGAATACATCTGAAAGTTTCTCTCAAGACCGAAACCGGACGACCAGTGTTTTAAACTTTTGGCCTGTTGGGGAGCATAACAACATGTATCTGGGATGTAAGGCAGAAAATCCGATGCTGCCAGGACAAGCTGTTGAAGATGGATGGACTTTAAATGTGTCTTGTAAGTTTATACATGTGCTTTTTTCTATGCAATATTAAGCTATTTAATTTATTTGTACCAATAGATATTCAACCTTAACCCCTTAATACAGAGTTCTTTTAAAAAGGCCGACAAAAAAAGTCTATTTTTTAATGTAAAAAATACAATTTAGGATGTTGTCTTGACAAAAAAATTACACAAATAGAAAAATAATCAAAATTTTTATTCCATTTTTTATTGTATTTTATGCAATATTATGCCATTTAAGTTATTTTTACCAATAGATATTCAATCTTAATCCCTTAATGCACAGTGTTTTTGCAAAAGGCCAGCCAAAAATGAATTTTTTTAATGTAAATAATCCAATTTAGAAAATCATCTAGCCAAAAAATTACAAAAAAAACAAAAATAATCAAAATTTTTATTCCATTTTTATTGCATTCTATGCAATATTATGTCATTTAAGTTATTTTTACAAATAGGTATTCAACTTTAACCCCTTAATTCACAGTTTTTTTTAAAAAAGGTGTGCCAAAAAATCAATTTTTTTAAATTTAAAAACGCAATATAGAACAGTATCTTGCCAAAAAAATTTACAAAAATACAAAAATTATCAAAGTTTTTATTGCATTTATGTATTTTGATAACATTGCAGAAAATAGTCGAATATTGTAATATTACACGCACGGTTTTTTTTATCTTTCTTTCCTAATTCCCATTTCAGAATAAACTTTATTATCAGTAAAATACTTATTTATTTAAACTTTAAAAACATAAATAATAACAATAATAGTATTTATAAAATTAATCCAAATTTTCTTTTGTGTGATATATTTCGAAACAACGTAGAGATATTAAGGTAGAGATATCCAGGTAAAGATATAAACAAGGAAGAGGTAAGTCTTAAGGGATAAGTAGAAAAAATATGTATATTTTATACTTGAATAAGCAAGTGTTATAGATTACAATCCCATGTAAATGATAAATATCAATAAAACGATTGTTTTTTTCTTTCACATTGTTATTTTCAATTCTCGATTGCATTCGAGTGTGAAAAATCATAGTAACATAAAGTGCAACGCCGATAGAACTATCTCGAGTCTGCACTGTTTTGGCAGTTTAGTGAGATAACTCGAGCGTACAGGTTACGAGGTTGGTTATTAAATATTTGAGTCTCTTAACTGTGTTGGACTCGGAACATCCATGTGGAAAATTTTAGAAAACTAGACACAGGATTATCGATTTATAGATTTTAATAGTTTACATTCTTATGTTCATACTAGCATATAGCACGTTATATGAGTCGACTAGTAAAATTTTTAATTTTCCAGAATTATAAAGTACCCTATGAAGCAGGTAAAAAATGGTCTGTTTTCTGATTGAGAATTATCTTGCAACAAAATATAATAGATGATTAAATTTAAAGTTATCACATATCTTCCTAATCTGTTATTTAAGCCAAATGTAAACGAAAATTATAAAAAAAAGTTATCTCATGTAGAATTAAGCTATTAACTTAAAACTTGAAGTAAGTTGTTCTGAAAATATCATGTTATAAAATAAAAAAATAATAATTGAGAATTTTTTAATATTAGAAACTTATAAAGCATTCAGATTTAAAGACCAATATATGTAAAATGAAAACTAAAATAATTTGTCACATTTATTAACTTAAAATTCATTAACATAAATAAATATTTAGTTATTCGGAATATTTTTATTATTATTTATATTTACAACCACGGTACACATTATAAGCATTTTGTAATACAATAAACTGTTTTATTGCCCTTTTAAGTATAGGAGCCTCATATAGTTAGGACAACATCACTCCCTATTAGACAACATTATATGAATATTAGACTCCCTATTGTACAACACACAAATATAACCAAGCCTTGCTCAGGAACTGGCACTGTATAATCTGAATAATAGTCAAATAATACAATATTATTTCGATAATGTACTATACACAAAAAATTGACTTTTTTAATTTATTACATTTTTGTAAAATGTTGTGAATCATAACAACATTGAAAAGATAAATTTATCTGTAATATTTACAAAATCAATGGACATATTTTAATAACTTTAAAAAAGTTGTAATAGTTTTGGACCTCAGAAAATTTATTTATCATTAAGAAGAGTTTAAAAATGTTCTGGTTTGATTTTAAGATAATTTTTAAAAGCGTTTAAAAGGAAAAAATTGCCTCTGATATTTTTATATATCTTGTTTCCTTATCATTTTTACTACCGATGATGAATATATTTGCTTAGATTTATTATAATTCACATAAGTAAAAAAAATCATAAAAAAATTTTGTAATAGTTTTGGACCTCAGAAAATTTAATTATCTTTATTAAATATTGAAACATGTGTCAGATCGATCAAATTATTTCGATAATAAATATACATTTAATAAATTTACTTTACGATAAAAATTATACTTTTCAATTTAATTTATTTTTGTAAAACGTTTTGAATCATAACAACATTAAAAATCTAAATTGATATATAATATTTAAATAATCAATGGACATATTTTAATAACTTTAATAGAGTTGTAATAGTTTTGGATCTTAGATAATTTATTTATCTTTATTATAATAGACTTTTTAATTTCATACATTTTTGTATCACAACAACATTAAAAATATCATAACAAAATTAAAAATTTATATTTGTCTATAGTGTGTTATTATGAACAGACATATTTTATTAATTTTAAAAGAGTTCTAAGAGTTTTGGATCTTAGAAAATTTATTTATCTTTATTAAGTATTGAAACTTGTGTGATCGATCAAATAAAGAACATTTTATATGTAACAAGGCTATGTATTATTAAATCAATTTCGTCAAGTTTATACTTATTTTCTAGACTATTTCTATTTCTTTCAATCTATTTTTTTTTGTTTCCAATTACAAAATAATATTTCTTATTACTTATATACTTACAACCAATCATTAAAACATTTAAATTTGAGAAAAAAATAAAAATAATTCTACAATTATAAATTATGTTTCTTTTCATAAAATAAACTATCATTATTAAGAGTTTAAAAATGTTCTAGTTTGATTTCAAAATAATTTTTAAAAGCGTTTAAAAGAAAAAAAATAGAATCTGATATTTTTATATCTCTTGTACACTTTATCGTTTTTACTACCGATCACGACTATATTTGCTTAGTTATTATAATTTACATACTTAAAAAAACATCATAAAATATTTTTTCTAAATATGCATGCTTAATATTTTCTATTTTTTATTGAAATTAATTACGTACTTCTAAACCGCATGAAAAACCTTTTACCTTTAAAAATCTCATTCTCAAAGAAAAAAAAATGAGCTCCACGTTTTTTCAATAATTCACCTGTAATAAATATGAATCTCCAGGGTAAACAGTATTTGAGAGCAAAAGAAATACAAGATAGGATCAATTCTTGAAAACAATTTATAATCTAAAACATGGAAAAAAGGAAAATCCCTACAAGTCATCTAAATTGTAAAGAAAAATAAATCTAATCTCGGGTGTATTTTCACGTCATTTGATATTTCTTTTTTTATCTTGTGTGGATATTAAGTCTCAAGTTAAGACCTCTTCATAGATTAAAAAAATTAAAATTTTTATTTGAAGTTCAAATAGATTTGGAATAATTGCATAACTATTCAGTTATAAAAAAAGTAAAAATATTTGCCTCTGTTTTTTAAGTACATTTATACTAACAACATACAGAGGTATATATAAGAAAAGGTTATTATTATTATTATTATTTAGTATTATATAAATATTTTGCACATTTGTTAGAAACAAATAAGAAAGTAAGCGTGTAAAACATAATTGATGCATAAATTACAAATCCAAACCAATTTAGTATATCAGCTTCCTTAGTAAGAGTTACAACTATCATAGTTACTTATTTATTTTTTTTATTTTTATTTATTTATTTATTTTTAGTTTTTGGTTTATAGTCTTCCAGTACATTAGTTTCTTAATATCTTACTATTAGTTGCAATGATCATTTTTATTTATTTTTGTTTTAGCTACAGTGCTTTGGTACATGAGTTTCCTTACAATAAGATTTCTAACTACATGTTTAGTTTTGGTGTTAGCTACAGTGTTTTGATGTAGTGCATATATAACAGTAATATCTGAGATGATCATTTTATTTGTTTGTTTATTTATTTATTTTTGTTATATATAATGTTTTGATTTATCAGTTTTCTTGAAACAGTTGAAACGATTTTTTTACAGAGGCTCTTCACACATTTTTAGACGATGTATATTGTAGTCACAAAACTAAATTACATAAAATTCTTGTGTTTGAAATGTTCTATTTGATAACGTTTATTTTAAACTATCTTGTGGTATCTAAATTTCCAGGATAATAAAGCGTTTTGAAGTGTCAGAAGAGGTATTCTATTCCATTCCTTCTGAACAAATTTTCAGAGTCCTGTAAGTGTTGTGGGATGACGTTTGGATAATGCAGATTTTAAAATGATTTTTACAATGGTGATATATCGGGAATTTAGTAGGGAAATCAGTGAAAGGTATGGTCTTAAAACGGTTTTTTGTTCCATTTCTTTTAGGAAATTTAAAGCGGATTTTCAGGTGTGACTGCTAGCTTTGTCTTGATGCAGTTCCTCAGAACTGAGGGTAAAGCGATGGTATTTCATTCAAAAAAATTGGTGATAAAATATGGTCCTCATAGTATTTGGAGTTAATCTTGACATTTCTTTCAACTCTCTTTAGTTTTAACTTGCCATTATCTGAAAAACTAGCAACAAGCATGAATACCTTAGAAAAACTTTCTTTAGATTCCTTGACCATGTGTTTAATATTTTTTATCCCTTATTGTGATAAAAAATGACTCTTTTTTGTTGCAATCATTTAAATACACCAATGATTCATCTATTGTGACATTTTTTTCCATTTTTCTTTGGATAAATATTTCTTATACAGAATTATGCAGCTTGTTCTGCGTTTAGCGATATGCTTTAGAGAAAGACGATGTACATTGCGTTTTTTTGCTTTCTTAAGATTTAAATCAACGTTTATCATTTTCTTTACAGTAGACACAGCATTTTAATGATTTTCTAGTTGTCCTTTGACTAGGGGGATTTTTTCAACGTACCTTTGCAATAGTCGATGATGTTTGTTTTTTTCATGGATACTTGTTTGGAATTTTTGTCTCACTCGAGGTTCCAATTGGACTTTTTTTTTATTCTTTTTCACGATATTACCTATCGATGCTTTAGATATCACAAATCCATGACTCTCACATCGTTTTTGGATAAAGGAATTTTAGTACTTTTATTCGGAAAGAGCATAAATATACCTTTCGAACCTCTGCTTCGTTAAAAACGTCATTTTGAATAAAAACAAACCATTCATGCTGCAGAGGATAAGTTGGACTTTTAAAAACATAGAACACTTGCAGTTATTTATTTTGCAATAGACGATTTTTGAATACCGCTAACCAAATTCGTCTAAAAAATATGTGAACAGCTTCTGTTGTCTTTTAGCTACAGTTTTTGGTTTATCAGTTTCCTTATAGTAAGTGTTGCAGAGAAACTTATTTTTGGTTTTTGCTACAGTGTTTTGTAATATCAGCTTCCTTATACTAAGAGTATACTTCGGGACTTCTAAAATAAGTCAAAGTCTTTGAAATATACTTCAAACAAAATGAAAAAATATTCTTAAGGTAACCTCTCTGTTTACATTTGATTAAGAAACTACTTTTGAATGTTTTAGTAATTAACCAAATGTGATGCATTTTTAAGTATGTCAGCAATTCCAAATTACACACTTTCTAAAAAATTATATCGTGTTCTAGTGTTTAGTGCTTCAAAAATATTCAGATCACGTCCAATTTCTCTAATACATTATCAGTGCTACCACGCAAACAATGCATATGTGGAAATAATCCGTATATGAATATCTTCTGTTACTGAAATCTGCTTTTATGTTAATATTTGCCTAATTCCCCTTTCTCTTTTGTGACTTTCAGATTTTAGTAATTAACCAAATGTGATGCATTTTTAAGGATATCAGCAATTACAAATTACACACTGTTTTAAAAATTCTATCGTGTTCTAGTGTTCAGTGCTTCAACAATATTCAGATCATGTCAAATTTCTCTAATACATTATCAGTGCTACCAGAAAAACAATGCCTGTGTGGAAATAAACCGTATATGTAAACCTCTTATTTCTGAAATCTGCTTTTATGATAATATTTGCATAATTCCCCTCTCCCTTTTGTGACTTCCAGATAAAAATATAACACATATTTTTTAGAATTTTCCCCGCAAGGAATAACATGTTGAGAAAACGTTTGAAACAAAATTAATTTTCCAGTTTATAATTTCTCGAGCATCTTCCACAATCGATATACGCAGAAAACACTATTGATTTTTAAACAATAAAACCGTGTGCATCAATTTTTTGTTCCAGATGAATGATTTAATATAGCATTCCTAATCTTTAATATTTTTCTCAATAAATGTTCTACAACCGATTGAACAAATAGTTTAAAAGAAAACTAAATAAATGCTTAATAAAAAAAGGGGGGAAGATAACAGACAATGAAAAAATCTGGTTCGGAATCATTTCAAGATTATTTATAAATTGTAAATTTTCATGCTTCTTCAAGATTGAAGTGGAGAGGAAAGAGGGAGGGGGTTAAATATCCATTTTTCTTACTAGTAACGATTTGCATCTGTGTTGATCAATGAACACTAATGGATTTGAAGCAGCATGCAAAGCACGTATAAATTTAAATTGGGAAACTCGAAAATTTATGCTTTACAGATGTTTCTGAACGATGATCAATATATTAGGAAAACCTTTAAAAGAAGGATTTTATTTCTTTTGATTTTTGGATTCTTCCTCCACTCATGAACTTTTTCAAGGATGTAATAATTAAAGCATATCGATCAAATTTCTAATTTAAATATCAGCTTCATTTTCTCGCCGTAGTTTTCTACTGTGGCCTTTAAAGACAGTTTTATTGATCCCTTGTTAAAAGCCGTGAGTTGTAAAATGGAATCTTAAGTATTAACTACTGTTTTAAATCTGTACGCGATAAATGATGTTAATGATAAAAATTCTAAAATTTGATATGGGTTAAAAAACATTCACGCTTTTGGTGCCTGCAATTTTCTCTGTTTTAACAACTGTAACAGAGAATGACAAATAGTGATTATTAAAAATATTTCTGACTTAAAATTAATTTACTGTCATTTTATTGGAAATATTTCTTTTGCATCATTCGATCAGAAATATGTAACACCTTTCTTGTTTAAATAAAGATGGAAAAATGTCAAATTTGATCAATATCTTGATTTTAAAGAATTTAAATATTTAAGCATTATGTTTGGCTGTATTTAGTGTTTTCAAGAAGCATGTTTGCTTTTCTGATTATTTTTTGTAAATAACTACTCATATACTGCCTGTATTAAAAATTAAAATGTAGACGTATTATTAAATTATTTTATTATAGTTGAGAATTAATGTTAAGTAATTCATTTCAAAATGAACCAATGTTATGTTTATATTGCATATTCTTTGTAGCCCACAAATGTTTGTAAATCCAAATTTATTGAAAATATGCGTCGAAGAATTCTGTTGAATTCTTGTTTGATTTAACGTAAAATGGTGAATTAGTATAACATCAAATCCCAGTGGCGTTGGTGTAGCGCTTCGTGCTCCCATGACACAGGTCAGAAGTTCGATTCCCGGGCTAGGCAAGGTTGACTCAGCCTTTCATCCCTTCAGTGGGCAGATGAACTGAGGACCAACCGTGCTTGGAAACTAAACACTGGGGGTTCCGCTTAAGATTGACCACGTAACCGGAGTATATGCTTCGCACCCAGGGCCCTTGGTAACGTAAAGGGATATTTGGCACCATAATCCCTGGCCCCGTAGGTGCTGTTGTGCCTAGGAATTTAGTTTTAATATTAATATTATTATATAATGAGGCAGAAATCTGTTTAAAATCAAGTCCGAACTACTATGAATATCCATGTCAAACGAGTGTCAAATCCTAGACTCCTATATTTAAAATCCTTACTAACTTAAGAACTATTTAATAAAGCTATTCGTGGTAATTCTTCTACAGTGCATATTTTTACTGATTTACGAATCACGCTTTAAAAATAGTCAGTGCTAGTTTCCCCTTTTTATTTTTAAATTTTTATTTTTCTGTAAATTTATAAAATAAAAAGCTCAATTTATCTAAGAAGCTTTCTGATTTTCATCACATTTTCTGTGGTATTAGCATGTACAAGCAATTGTTAATCAATTGTTAAATGCAAAATCAGTGTTCAACACTCCGTAGTTTCCGAATTACTTCTTCTCCTAACTCATTGAATCTGATTCACCAGAACGGCAAGATACTGGATTTATTTACCTGACATGCGCAAATCGTCTCCCATGACAGTAAATAAATATGTAGAAAAATCAGTTCTTAATCGAATTAAATTCTGATGTATGTCTTTGTAAGTTTAGTTACGCTATTTATTTAATTAAATGTAAAAATGGACTAAAAGTTTAACTGGGGGCAGTATTTTTTAAAAAAAATTAATAATTAGTTACCAAATAATCGGGATATAAAATTTTAATTCTACGTATGTGTAGTTTGCTTTCTCAAAAGCTCTGGCAAATGTAAACTACTAATATTTTATAATAATCTTCATATAACGATTTTTAATGTATCTAGCTATACTTATACTATTGTAGTTTAGAAATTAGTTTCATTTAATATTTACTTCTGAAAAAAATTCATATTATTTTCTTTTGCAAAAGTTAGTTAATAGTTACACTTAAATCTGATTGCTTTTCTTAGAATTGTTGTAAATATACTCATAATTTCTAATTTCTGGTTAATATGTAATGCTATTCTAGAGCAAACTTGAGTTTTTAATAATTTTAAAATTTTACAATATTTTGTAACACCACAGTTTAACTAAAAATTTCAAAATCATTTTATATTTTCGCATAGGAATCATACGATTTTCACTTTTACAGCTTGTATTAAAAAAATAAACGACTATAAGGATTTTCGTGCATTTTTCTATGTCATAAATTTATTCTTTACTTATATGGTAGTAAAATTCCTTTTAATAGGAATTTCCATCATAATTTCTAATGTGAAAGGAATCCCTATTAACGAACAAATATAAATGAAAAATGCTGTCCATCCATACTCACATATATGTTTGTCTATCCATCAGTTGTATTAAGTGTTAATTCTAGAATGGAAAATCCGAAAGAGATTTTCTCTAGAAATCCTTTCTTTGGAAAATATCACTTACAGATAATCCGATGTTAATCTTTGACTATAGGTAATCCTCGGATTTCGTGATCAGCGTGTTACTCTCTGTTTAGTTACTACTACCTTAAAAGTTGTGGACTTTAAGAACTGATGAAAGTAATCGGATATAGCAAATTTTAAATTGTTTCTGAGTATTGAACTTCCTAATTCTAGTATTTTCAGTAATTTAAAGGCATTTGTTCCAGTTTTCAGCAAATTATTATGAAATATGATTATGAAAGCTTACATTTATTACATTTCATTTTTATGCTCATACTCTGCCTTATTTACAGTCAATCAAGCTGTTTTACCTTTCACTCCAGGCATTATAAAAATTAATTATTTTTTTCCAAAAGAATACCTTTACTACATTTATACTGATTATATATAATCATCATAATACATGTGCTATATTTAATAATCACTGGGGGAAATGATTTTTGCCTATTCCACTAATAAAAAGTTTTTATTAGAGTACAATTATTGTTATTATGTATGCAGATCCATTTAGATTTCCCATGAAATTATTAAACTAATTGGCACCATGCTGTTTTCAACTACTTAGGATGTTATCATAAAGATCATTAATTGCAGAATAAATACAATAATGTTTACTTAAAAATATTAAATTTTCATATATATGTAATAAGATAAACCAAGGGAAATATATTTTCTTTCAATTTTATTTTTCTTAATTCATATGAGTTTAGTGGGCTAAACGCTGTACAACATTTTAACTGAAAATAATTTCTCTTGATAGAGCATTAAATTGCTTATTCGTAAAATAAACTCAGTTTAGTAAATTCTTTAAACTATTTCTCCCATTTTGATGGATGGTAATAACTGGCTTAGTGCCAGTTACCATTATTTATGATCTTCGAATGCATTAAATTTTTCTTATAACAAAGTAAGCTGACTTAGTAATATGAGAAAAGTAATGATATATTAAGTGCCTTTATATTTTATATCCAGTTTGAATCTGTTTTATTCTGGTATGTAATGTTAAAAGATATAAAGTATTAAAGTATTAATTTTATGTTTTGTTTTTAAAACACATTCCAGTATTATTGAAGTAACGCAGAACATTTTCAACGTACCAGAAATTCAACTTTAATTTTTATGTTGTTTATTTTTTATAGTCTATATATATTTAATATCTCAGTTGTATTGCTTCCATTAAGTATATGGAAATTTAATGGGCTGGAATTTCATCAAAAATAATTGTTTTTTAAACTAATTAAGTGTAAAACACTTTGATATAATTGATTTTTTCTTTGAATATTTTGTATAGAGAATTGGATATAGTCAAACATTGTCTACGCTTGTACTTGAATCTAAAAACAATATTAAGAAATTAATTTAAAATTGTTATTTTCTTTTGTAGTTACTATTCAGTTGTTCAGAATTGTAATATAGTCTCGATTTCTGTATCCTTTTCTAGGCAGATATTATGTTACTCTTGTATTATAAAATAACTCAAGTGTTAACTAATGTTTTTACGCCATAATTTCTGAGATGGTGAACATAAAAAATTTTTTATAAATGATTAATTTTAAAATATGAAATCTTGTACACAGAATTTTTCTTTGAATATTTTGTATAGAGAATTGGATATAGTCAAACATTGCCTAAGCTTGTATTTGACTCTAAAAATAATATTAAGTATATAATTATAAATTATTATTTTTTGTAGTTACTATTCCGTTGTTCAGAATTGTAATATAGTCTCGATTTCTGTATCATTTTCTAGGCAGATATTATGTTACTCTTGTATTAAAAAAAGTGTTAACAAATATTTTTCTGATGCATAATTTCTGGGATGGTGAACACAAAAAAGATTTCATAAATTTTTAATTTTAAAGTGTGAAATCTTGTACACAGAATGCATCAATCAAATTAAATTGTTTCTTAAAATAAAATAATATTTTTAAATAACTCATTTTTAATGAAATATTTCATTAAAATTTGAGTTATTTTGAACTTAATTTTTTGAGGATTACTAAAAAATATACACCAAACACTTCTAACATACATTAAAGAAAATTTAACTATCCGTTTTTTTAGCATCGTTTGTATTTAACACAATTTCATGATTAAAAAGTCCTAAAATTTCCTTTAAAATCAAATATCTAAAAATTTCGTACGGAATAACTATTCATTTTAGAGATAAAGTATTACCCAAAATTGTAAAAAAAAATATTTTAAGAACGTAAATTATAAAAAATCAAAGGCTAGGCGCAAAAATAAAAAATTTTAAGTAAATTAGGTCTTATGAAATCTTCGTATTAGTTTACAAAAATTTCAGTTCAAAATAAGTTAAAATTTTACATCCTAGACAAACGAATTGTGTTTAGTAATTGACAAGATTATGTTTTCTAACACATTATCCTCTATTAACCATTTTGAGTTATTTTTTGTTAAATTTTACTATGCATAATTTCTTCACGTATATACCTGGTGATACAGAAGTCAAAACGAATTTTAAATCGGATAATTCGAAAACGAATGAAGATAAAAAAGGTACGGTTTGAATCAAACAGACAGAAAAGAAACCGTATTTTGTGCGTCAACGTAAAAGTAGTTCTGTTGGTGACCAACAGATAATTTCTGATGTAGGATTATGCACAGCAGCAAACAATATAAAAAGAAAACTGCAGCAGGTAAAGGTAGTCGAAGCTTATATGAATCAAAATAGTTGATAAAACCCTCTTAGTTAAACTGTATTAATAGAATTCTGGAAGTGACATTGCGAGCATTTCGCCAAGTAAAGGAAATGACAGTGGGGTAACTCGTCTCACGCTGTACTACTGAAAGATTGACATTACATTAAACGTTTAATGTAGTACTAAATAACTGTAATTAAGTTAACGTGAAAGTTGTCGGCATTTTTTTATTTGTAAATCATTCTTTGGTAGAATAAAACACAACAGCGCCATCTGTTGGTCACCTACAGAACTATTCTTTTTCGTTGCCACAAGAAATCCGATTACTTTATCCTCTTTTTGGTGCAAACCGTATCTTCGAATCTTCATTCTTTTTCGAATTATTCCTTTTTAATGTTCGTCCTGATTTTTTGGATAACCCGGTATATATATATATATATATATATATATATATATATATATATATATACATATATATATAATATATATATATATATATAATATATATATATATATATATATATATATATATATATATATATATATATATATATATATATACATACATATATATATATATATATATATATATATATATATATATATATATATATATATATATATATATATACATATATATATATATATATATATATATATATATATATATATATATATATATATATATATATATATATATATATATATATATATATATATATATATTTCATTGCATTTTTTGCCCTGATTTCTACATGGATATTCTCTTTATAGCTTTTTACATATATGTGTTCTTAACAAGTGTTCTTCTTTTATTAAAAAAATGATGTTTCAAATTTCAGATATTCCTCGAGTTATGCTTAGTTTGAACATCGATCATGGAAAGCAGCAAGCTGCCAGTGAAGGCAGTGATGTAAAATTTCTGTGTAAAGTTAAATCAAACCCATGGGTAACTGATATTGGATGGTTATCAGAGGACGGGCGCCTGACTCATGAACCAGCGATGGGTATTGTTATCTCAAACAACACCATGATAATCAAGAGGGTTCAGAGGAAGCATGCTGGAAATTATCAGTGTTATGCAACGAATTCCGAAGGAACAGGAGAAAGTGAACAGGTTTATCTGAAAGTTAACTGTAAGTATCTTAATTTGTATTTTACATACGATTGTACATACAAGTCTCTGAATATATATCTATATATATGTATGTATATGAGAGATTTTCAGTGAATATTTGTACACACACTATATATATATATATATATATATATATATATATAAGTAGTATCTCAAAAATATTTAACTTTAATATTTCCTTAAAAACCTCCTCTCTCATTCTAGTTCCTTATAATCTTTTTCCCAGCCTCTAAATGTCTTAACCAAAGGACTAACTGTCTTAATCAAAGGATACATTTCCCAAAGCTTTCTGCCCTGTAGATGTAAATTTTCTATCTATTCAACACGTTTTCCAGCTGTCGCCGGCAAATGGCTCCGGGTTTTTCTGATCTTAATACTTAAATTCGCTGAGTAAGTTTCTTGTCCGCAGGGAAGATTCTTTCTATCTTCGCTCTTGTGTGCACTTCTTTCCGAGAAGAGTAATTTTTTTGTCTTTCTCTTGTCTGTCATTGACTATTAAAGATGTCCATTTTAGCAGTTCTAAGACAAAGTTTTAATTAGATTTGTGCCGGTCTCTTCAATGTGGCCCGACTACATAGTTATTGCCGTTAGCTAATTAGGCTTTTACTTTTCCAGTAGCCCGAACAAGTAAAAACAATAGGGGCTACATAATTATTGTGACTAGAAGAAGTAATTGTTACATATATATATCGACTAGACTATTATATTTGATTAACACTGCTCATATTATTGTTTATACTCTTAATAAATGAGTGTTTTTATTCAAGTACTTATTAATTTCATTCTATGACACATTCCAAAGTTCATTTTCAATTTTTTTATGCTGTATTACATAAGTTTAGTTATTATGAGATATACTCTACAATAAATTGTCTATTTCATACATTTAGATTACATATTATCTCGTAACGGGAATTCGTTTACCTCTTTGGTAATAAGTAGTCATATTATATCATATAATATGCATAATATATGAGACAATTGCACTAAATTAAACATATCCTGTAAACAAATTCAATTCTGTACCTAATTTATCGTTTCGGTAATACATAATATTATTACATTATATGACATAAATTATGCATTCTGAGGAAGATGCTTTAATTTAAATATTATTCGTAAAAAAATCCAACTTCATAAGAATTTTACAGACAATGTATGGCATCAGTCGAATAATTCAACAAATCATTCATATTCTGCTTTTACAATGAATTGTCCATTTCACACATGTAGATTACATATTATCTCGTAACAGAAATTAAGTTTATCTATTCGGTGATAAGTAATCATATTATATCATATGATATGCATAATATATTCTGAGAGAATTGCACTAAATTAAACATATCCTGTAAACAAATTCAATTTCATGACTAATTTATCGTTTCGGTAATGCATAAAACTATTACATTATTTTACATGAATTATGTATTCTGAGGAAAATGCATTAAATTACATATTATTCTTTAAAAAAATTCAACTTTATAACAATTTTTATAAACAATGTATAACATCAGTCGAATAATTCAACAAAGCCTTCATATTCTTCTTTTACAAAGAATTGTGTATTTCACACATTTAAATTACATATTATCTCGTAACAGGCATTAGTTTATCTATTCGGTGATACGTAATCATATTATATCATATAATATGAATAATATTTTCTGAGAGAATTGCACTAAATTAAACATATCCTGTAAACCAATTCAATTCATAACTAATTTATCGTTTCGGTAATGCATAATATTATTACATTATATAACAAGAATTATGTATTCTTAGGAAGATGCATTAAATTAAATATTATTCGTAAAAAAATTCAACTTCATAACAATTTTTAAAGACAATGTGTAACATCAGTCGAATAATTCAACAAAACATTCATAATGTACTGTTAAAATGAATTGTGTATTTCACACATTTAGATTACATATTATCTCGTAACAGGAATTCGTTTATCTGTTCCGTAATAAGTAATCATATTATATCATATAATATGCATAATATATTCTGAGAGAATTGCATGAAATTAAACCTATCCTGTAAACAAATTCAATTTCATAACTAATTTATCGTTTTTAAAATACATGATATTACTACATTATAACATAAATTATGCATTATGGGGAAAATGCATTAAATTAATTATTATTCGTAAAAAAAAAATCTTCATAACAATTTTTAAAGACAATGTATAACATCAGTCGAATAATTCAACAAAGCATTCATATTCTCCTAGCGTTTTATCTTCTTGCAAAGTGCTGGCATACAAATTAACACTCCTCTTTCAATGTCGTTTATTTAATTGCGCTTGTTTGGTATTAAAGTAGAATATGTGAAGTGACAATTATGAAGAAATTGAAAAACACTAAAGTATATGTCTAAACGAGCCTCTTCACGGCAGAACAAAAAAAAGGGCGTAATGCGATTAGTATGGGCGATAATGCGATTAGTATATTTTAGCTGACGAAGCGAGAGTATTTAAGTGGAGCTTTTTACTTGTAAACAGTCAAATGTAACAGCATAATTTCTTTAGTACATGAATTAAAGTTAATTTGAAAAGTCTCTTTTATGGAGCACTTGCTTTCTGTTTGAAATGCATTCTTTTTTCAGAAAATTCATATTTTGTATTTTTGAAAGAAAATTCCCTTTTTTAATTACTAGTAACTGTAAAAGACTCCAGACAGAAATTAGTTTTCCCAGTTGAATTTTACATCAATAAAATTTTATAAATGATAAATAGTCTTGTTTAAAGTTATCTATAGTTCAAATTTCGTATTTATAGCAATGGATATATTGATTGTCCATTTAATTTTACGGTCTTACAAAATACATGCAATTAAAGTCAAGAAAAGTTTAAAAATGATATGTAATTCTGAAATGTAGATTCTTTTCTATTATAAAAGTTCAGTATATTTAAATACAAATAGTATTATGCGAGAGATGTAGTACAATTTTTTTATCATTAAAAATAAGGAAAATATAGTCTTCAATTCATTATTATTCTCAAAACATTCTACATAGTCTGAATGTAGTGTTGTATGATTTCAACATTGTTATTTAGAATTCCAGGGAAATCTTTGTATTATCATACCACAATCACATACATCCTTCATAACGTTACATCGATCTACGCCTGGCTGAAACACAAAAATATCAGAATTCATGTCTCTAATTTATGCCATTTTACAGATAAGGGGGAGCAACTGTAGCTTAGTCGACAAAGGCAATGCTCTCGTAACTGGAGGATTGCTGTTTTACAACCCAAGCCGATCTACCGTGTTCGTTAAAGGTGACTGGGGCACGTAAAATATGTTCCTGGTCACAATATCCTCCAAGTTATCAATTAATTCCTCTGGGGGTGGCAGGCAAGCTTTTAAGTCTTCTGCTTGGTCCCTGCTTCAAAATTACGAGGACCCACTAGAGAAGTCGTACTTTTTCCTTGAGGTTCTCGTTAAATAGAAAGGTGAACTTCTTTGCCTTAATATTAGTAGCCTCCGACTTAATCGTGCTTGGTTTGACCAATTAGCATAAACAACAAAAACAGAAATATATAAGGGAAATTTATTATTACGAATAAATTTTAACCCTCTAAGCGGTTTGCACGTACAATTCCGCCAAATCGATGATGTCTTCAAAGCCGTTTTCACGTACAATTTTTAACCTCCAAAAATGTTCCGAAAATGGATGTAATATACTTTTCTGCCAGTGCTTTTCCCCGTGCAATTTTGCTTTAGGAGGGTCAGGTCGATTGTTTAGGAACTGCACCCCTCTTTGACTAACATTTATTGAGGGATGCACCCCTACCCCCTGATGCACAAAGACACTGATAGATTTTCATGGCTTTGTATATCTCTATTTCGAAGTATTTCATTGGCGGTAACAGATGTATATCTAATTGCACCACTTAAATATCTTGGATGACTTTTTTAAAAACTATAAAGTTTTCAAAGAATATTTTTATTTGTACATTTCGAATCATTATTTCTTATGGGATGGTCTTCGAGACTTGAATAGCTTTATATGTATTAAAAATTAACAATTTATAATATATATTTATATATCTATTTATAACCGGAATTAAAGGGACAATAACGACGGTGGGTTTCCTGTATTCCATTATAATCGACTAAGGGTGAAATAAAAAATCATAGAACACTTTGGCCACTAACTCAGTAAACCTTTAGCGTAATTTTTGGAGACATTTTCCCTCGATGTGTTCCACTTGGAGGGTTAAAGAGTTACCTAGGTAAGTTTTAAACGATTTGCAATAGCCCTACGTTATAAATGTCGCCTATTGTTTCATGGGAACCAATATAGCACAACTGATTTTGGGTCGTTTTATTTAACTTCATTTCATTTGAAACACATTTTAAGTTTCACATCAAAAATTATCTCAAAATATCTTTTGTCCAAATTATGAATAAAACATAAATAAAACATGTTCTTGCATTAAGCTTGATCATCTTAACAGTGATATATTTTGACTAAATGTTAAATTCACACTGTATCTCCTTCTTATACTGTTCTTTGACATATTATGCAATTGTAGGTATCTCATTTTTACTATTCTTCCCAATGTTATTCCTGTTGAATAAACGTATGTATACGCATACATGTTTTCTATATAAAATTAAAAAGTAATTGGAGCATTCCTGTATTTATTATTCAAGTGATTTATTTTTATTTCTCTACTTTCCCAATTTGTTTTATTATATAATCCAAGTGCATATTTTCATTAAAATGAAATTTTCACCTTATTTCTTCCACCTTCTCAGGTTTATCGTACTTTTTTATTACTCCAAATTACAGAGATATACAGAGAGTTTAATGTATTCAAGAAGTGGGACGTTATTAACAACACAAAAAGTCATTAATCATTTTAGTAACACATCGATAAAATATTTAATCTCTTACAGGATAGTATAATCTATACTCTTGATTCCAGATTCACCAATTTGTCGAGCTGGACAAAAGATTGTTTACGGAGTAGCAAAAGAAGAACCTGCCAGGGTAGAATGCAGCGTTGATGCAGAGCCATCAGACGTCAGCTTTCGTTGGAATTTCAATAACAGCCATTCACAACATGACATTCTATCATTCACAAGTTCTGGTCCTACTAGTGTTGCAACATACATTCCAAGAACTTTGAAAGATTTTGGAAAGCTGTACTGTTGGGCAAAAAATAAAGTTGGAGATCAGCAGATACCGTGTATATTCAATGTCATTCCTGCAGGTAATTACGATTTATGCTTAAAAGTTATACATATTAATCTTAATTTTAGAAAGAATAAAAGTTTTAAATCAAGCCTATTCTCCTGAATAAGAATTACTTTTTGAGTTAACAGAGTTTATACACATTTCTTTGTTATATTGATGAAAAATTTATTTTTTGTTACATCGATATTTATTACGAAAGAAAAGTTTAACGTTAAAGTTTAAAAGTTAAAAGTTAAAACGTTTGTCTTTGTCACTATTAAATAAAATTTACTTAAAAATTAAAAGTCTGAAAAATTTTATTATTCTGAAAATATTATTTTGAGAAAGAAACGTATGGTAATTACAAACAATTCTACATTCACAAGTTTATAATAATATTCCAAACTCTTAACATAGAGTTTTATATTATTTTATGAAAATGTCTCGTTGTTCTATAAACTTTTCCGATTTAATTGAATAAAGATTTAAAAAATAATTTATATAAATCTAGTAAAAATATTTCTAAAATTTTAATAAAGTAAAATTTACTTTTATTTACTGCATCGCTATTTATATAGTAAAAAAACGTTTATGTCTGTCACTTTTAAATAAAATTTACTTAAAAATTAAAATTCTGAAAAACTTTATATTTTTGAAAATATTACTTTGAGAAAAAAAACGTATGGTCATTACAAACAATTCTTCATTCAGAAGTTTATAATAATATTCCAAACTCTTAACATAGAGTTCTCTAATATTTAATTAAAATGTATCGCTGTTCTATTAAATTTTCCGATTCATTTGTATAAATATTTAAAAAATAATTTATATGCATGTAGTAAAAATATTTCTGATATTTTAATAGAGTAAAATTTACTTTTCTCTACTGCAGCGCTATTGATATAGTATAAAAACGTTTATATTTGTCACTTTAAAATAAAACTTACATAAAAATTAAAATTCTAAAAAACTTTATAATTCTGAAAAGATTATTTTGAGAAAACATTTATGGTCATTACAAACAATTCTTCATTCACAAGTTTATAATAATATTCCAAACTTTTAACATAGAGATCTCTAATATTTTATTAAAATGTGTAGTTGTTCTATTAAATTTTCCGATTCAATTGAATAAAGATTTAAAAAATATATATATGCATCTAGTAAAAGTATTTGTAAAATTTTCATAAAGTACAATTTATTTTTGTAACTACATCACTACTTATATAGTATAAACACGTTTATATTTGTCACTTTTAAATAAAATTTATTTAAAATTAAAATTCTGAAAAACTTTTTAATTCTCAAAAGATTATTTTGAAAAAACTTATGGTCATTACAAACAATTCTACATTAACAAGTTATAATAACATTCAAAACTTTTAACACAAAGATCTCTAATATTTCATTAAAATGTGTCGTTCTTCTATTAAATTTTCCGACTAAATTGAATAAAGATTTAAAAAATAATTTATATGCTTCAATAAAAATATTTCTAAAATTTTAATAATGCATTTTTTTTACTACATCGATATTACTACATGATACAAAAGTTTATATAGTGTAAAAACATTTATCTTTTTCACTTAAAAATGAATTTCTCACTTTACAAATAAAATTTAAATAAATTTTTGAAAAACTTTATAAATCGGAAAACATTTTTTTCAGAAAAAAATTATCGTTATTACAAACTATTTTACATTTAGAAATTTATAATATTATTCTAAACTGTTAACATAAAGATATCTAATATAATATTCAAATATATTCATCTTATATTAAATTTACTGATTCAATCGAATAAATATATAAAGAATAATTTATATGCATCTATTAAAATATTACTAAAATTTTATATATATTTTTTGATAAAATATAAATATGTCGAAATATTTAAAACAGTTTACTGTATTTATTTCAAGTCCTATTTTATATTACATAAGAAAATCGTTATTTAATATAATTATTTTAAACGATTTCTAGAAAGATCTTTAAAATATAGAAATATCTAGTTAAGGACTAGAGTGTAATTCAATTACAGAAATTGCATAAAAATGAATGAATCGTTCCATTTACGTCATGAACATTTTAATTATTCCTTATAATTAAAATTTTCTAAAATATTAATGACGATATTCAAAGGTAGCATTAAATATTAATCCCTAATTAGCTAGATACAAGTAAAACTTGAAAATATAAAGTAAGACATTACTAAATTATTCTGGGATAAATTTATTTGGCATTTACAGTATAGCAGATTATTTAAGTTATCTCTTAAATATTATTTCAGTGAAATTACTACATGCTGCTTACTCAAAAGGATTTGAATACTTTCACTTTTCTTTAGATAGTTTTCGTCAGAAAATACTTTAATTCAAAATTTGCTTGATCAAATAAGAAATATAAGCGTATGTTTAATATTCAACATAAAAGCTTAATTTTACTTAGACTTTCATGCTAAATAATTCATAATAGTAAGAACGAGAATGAATTACAGAATCAAAAAGTATTTATTTTTTTACTTTAAAAAATTAAAAAAAATATAAAAATAAAAGTAAAAATATAAAATATAAAGTAAAAATATAAAATTTATTTTGAGGTAGTTTTTTTTTATATGTTACTTGAATTTCAGTTTTAATATACCTTTTATTTACATCAGTTTTCATTAGTACAATATCACAGAACATTTACACTATGTTTTAAAATACAAATGAATTCATTTTTTTTAAGTTATGTAAATTTATGTGTTATATTTTATATAACAAACAAATATTGTAAAAATATATTAATTATCTCAACATTGGTTTGTATTGGTAGATTTTATATATCTTCCACATATTTTATACAGATAATATTTATCTCAATAGTGATTAGTATAAATTTCCTGAAATGGTAAGAAAAATGTCCAATATAATCATTATTATCAATCGTTATTATCAATCGCATTTACAATTTAAAAATTAAGATGGCTCACAAGATTTTACATAAATATGTTTTCATGACACTTTTATGTATGTAAATTACGTATCTATTACAAGCTCAATATAGAACTCTTATTCCAATATTAGATTTTTAGATAAAAATATAAGAACATAGGGTTGCAGAATAAGATTTTATATACTCTACGAAGCAAAAAACTAGTACACAATACGTTAACACAATAGCTAGTTTTTCGATCTTAACATTCTTAAGAAAAATAAAAGATGTACCCTATCTTATCCACTGCAGAGAAAATAAAATTCAGTCAAATGAAAAAAGAAATTAAGTTTCTTATATACGCATATATTTCACTATTAACTAATAACACCGGCAGCGTTCAAATATATATCAGGTTACAGGTTCATTTGAAACATTTCGCATAATTAGCATTTGAATTACTTCGTATTATCTCTTGCCTGAAAAAAAACCTCGTTCTTCCTCTTTCTTTAATTTAGAAGAACTAAAGGATATTTTAGATAGTATATAATTATATGCAAATGCTACGTTTGCCCAGGAAGTTCCATTTTTACTTTTGATTAATTGCACTAAAGTCACTGAATTAGATGTGAAAATTCAGTAGCTGGAGAAATATGAGATATGTTATGACATCAGTGTAATGCTTATTATGAATTCATTTATATAAATTTCGGTAATAAACAGCAAGAACATCAAACAAATACATAAATATTTCTTTATTTGTTGTATTAACTTTGTGTATGCAAATTAAAGAAAATAACTTAGTGAACCGTCTGACGATAAAGAATTTTCTTTTATGTTCAGATATCATATACAACTTCTCATATGTAAATTCGAGGATATTATATATTTTTGATAAACGGCATACACATCTCTAATAAATACTTGTTTCTATGTATTTTATATAATATTAGGTTTATTTATCTCGCAGTTTAATGTTGTATATGTAAAAATATAAATTAATATGCATGTTCAGTTCAGAAAAAATCTCATTCTATTGGTTTTCTTATCGTGTAATTATAATATAAGTCGATACGCACACGCACACGCACTCACTCACACACACACACACACACACACACACACACGCATATATATATATATATATATATATATATATATATATGTATATATATATATATATATATATATATGTATATAGTGTGTGTGTGTGTGTGCTTGTGTGTGTGCTTGTGTGTGTATGTATGTATGTATAATTTTTTATGTTATTAGCTAAAAAAATTGTCCTATTTTCTATATAATCTAACTCCAGAAACCATTTTAAATTTCTAAAATTTTTAAATTACGTAAACGTATCATATAAGAAAAGAAGACAATTTTCTTTCTTAGAAAATACATGATTGTTCCCCTTTTCTTTTCAAAAGGTCCACCAGACCAAGTAAAAAATTGTTCAGTCACAAACTATACATCAAACTCTTTAAGAGTAGAGTGCGACGAAGGTTATGATGGTGGCTTGCAACAGAAATTTTACTTGGAGGTGTACAACGCTATTCAAGAATACTTAGAAAAAAACTTGACTCGTCTTGAGCCGATATTTTACGTGCAAGACATTCCATCATCGACCGAATATCTGCTTGTTATATATTCAGCAAATATGAAAGGGAAAAGTCCATCTGTGGTCATCAAAGGGGCAACTGAAGCTGGTCCAAGATCGGAATCAGGTTAGTAAGCATTAAATTTCTGTTATTCTGTACGCATACAGTTCTGCTTGCAAGTAAATAAAACATGATCTATAGTAAGATATATTAAGCCAACAAAAATTTCCACTATTTCTCAAAAATTGATGGGGCATGTACTTTAACTTTTTGAATACGCTAATACTCTATTCTGATTTAAAAAGTCCAAAGTTAAATACTGATATTTTTCTTATGATGCACACAATGTTCAAAAGTGACTCTGAGGTTTGTAAATATTGAATGACTGGAGTTTATAGATTAATGATATTTCTGAATGTCTACGATCATCTATGGCAGCAACGGAATTCGAATAAACAAATTCCGGTACCAAAGAGAAGAAATCTACAATTCAACTATTATCTGACGATTAGTGTTATTTTAAATTTGTCCTCATAAAAGATAATTCAGATCAAAAAATAGTAAAATATATGTCAGTTTTTTCACGTGGTAAATAAATAAAAAAATATTAATTTGCACTATATCGTATTAATTATTTATTTTTATAATAAATGTTACAACAGTGTTAGTTTTAGAATATTCATTTGAGTGTTACAAATTATTATTTTAATAATGACTAAATTTTAACCCAATGTCATATTTTAGAGAAAACGCCTGTGTAATTTTTACTGCATATTTTTACAAATGATCTTACTTACATTCTCATGTAAATAAAGCTACTGGTTTGTTAAGTACATATTAAAATAAATGTAAATTATTAAATAATATTTTATCTTAATTGCAATATATGAATATTTGATGCATGCTTTACAGTTCTATGATTTAAGTTTTGATATTTAGAATTTCTAAATATTAAAGATAATAATTAATAATAAAATAATAAGTAATAATAAATTCATTATAAAATGAAAGTTTCTAAAACAAATTTTGGAATTTTCAAAGAAATGATTTAAAGCATCCCATAAATATATTACAGCAAAATTAAAAAAAAATGTATTGATTAAATTATACAATAGATTATATTTTAAGTTAAGATGTCATATATATATATATATATATATATATATATATATATATATATATATATATATATATATATATATATATATATATATATATATATACATATGCAAGTGTTTTTATAAATAGACAGTTTTTCAAATGAAAGGAAATCCAAACTGCTATAATTTATTTTTAAATTTAAGTGGAAAAACTGAAAAATAAGATTAAGGAGGATTTTAAAATTAATAAGAAAGTTTTAATGTAATAGAATAAAAATTTGTAATATTTAAACCTCCATGTGATTTATTATTTTATATATTAAACTAAATATGAATTTAGTTTACTTATTTAATAAATATCAAAAACGATTTAAATGACTACTTTTCTGTTTCAACATATTTCTGTAGCGCTAAATATATAATATATGATCTACAAACTATTTATTTTAAATTCCCAAATTAATAGTTACATAAATTTTATTTATGTGTAATATTATCTTAATATTCTTAATATCTAGAATATAGAAATATGCTTGTGAATTACTTAATCATCAACGTCTTATTTGTGTAATAATAATCTGTACTATGTATCCATTTAAAGAATTAATTAATAATTTATGTTTCATTCGTAGTCTGCAAAATTCTAGTATTATATTATCAAACTATTAACTAGATATACCACATGTAATGAAACATATAAATGCATGCAGGATTTTCATCAGAGTCTATCAACATCATCCTGGGGGTAATGAATTTACTTAACCATCAGCGTCTTATTTGTGTAATAATAATCCGTACTATGTATTCATTTAAAGAAATTCTCAATAATTTATGTTTCATCCGTATTTTACGAAACTTCTATTATTATATTATCAAAATGTTAACGAGATATACCACATGTAATGAGACATATAAATGCATGCAGGATTTTCATCAGAGTCTATCAACATCATCCTGGGGGTAATGAATTTACTTAACCATCAGCGTCTTATTTGTGTAATAATAATCCTGTATGTATTAGAATGAAAAGAAAAAGAGAATGTTTAGTTATTCAAATTCTATATTAATTTTATTATAACAAATACAATTAATGAAATGAATGAAATGTATTCAATACTAATGCAAATTTACTAAAAACCGTAAAATAAATCCATTACTGCCTAATTTTATCAAAATATTCGTCTGTAAAGAAATTCTCATAATAAATTCATGTAATTAATAAACATTATTATATTTATTACAAGTACTTAAATCACATTAAATGACAAAAAATAAGT
Source organism: Pardosa pseudoannulata (assembly GCA_032207245.1). NCBI lineage: Eukaryota > Metazoa > Arthropoda > Arachnida > Araneae > Lycosidae > Pardosa > Pardosa pseudoannulata. The sequence goes on from CM063510.1 coordinate 131,726,159, forward strand.
AGCAATTTCCAGAATAAACATATAGCACTTATATTTATGTTCTAAACGAAAACAAAAAGCGTCATTAGAATATTAATATAACAATATAAATATTAAAGATATTAATATATTAATGTAATAGTTTTAATATATTATGTTAGAAGTTTTATTATGGTATTATCAAAAAATAAAAGAATTAAAAAAGAAAGAAATGGACCAATGAAAGAAAGAAAAGGTAATTTATAAAAAGAATATATGTAAATCAAAGAATGCGGATACATTAAATTATTAATTATAACAATTACTTTGCATTTATTACAAAATTATTAATATCCTTTTTTATATAATTCATAAAAAGTCTTGAATAATAAAAATTTCTGAATAAACATGTATTAAAATAAAATATAAATAATTACACGCTAATTCATTTTTTAACAAAAAAAAAGAAAACGAATTTACTATTACTTGTAATTGAAATTTAAAGATATACATTTTTAGATATTGATTTAATAAATTTCTAAAATAATATACATTATATAATATACCTCTTACTTAAAAAAAAAACATTTGCCTAGATTTAATACAATACATATACTTTATAAACATATAATATAAATTTTAAATAGAAATATATTTAATATTCCTATGAAATAAAACTTATCAATTTATAAATTCAGATTTTAATAAAATATAAAACTTTTTTACATAAAAATAGAGAAGAACCATTTATTACATTATTTTTATTCAATTAAATTAATACTTAAATAAACAGTCATATGATTTTATGTCATAATTAGGTGTTAAACATTGTTTAAAACTAAATTGATAAATATTGTTTGTGAACTGAAATTTGAGATAATTTGAACACTTGCATTTATGCAAATGTTACCTTAAATGAGTAAAAGAAGGTAAAATGGATTTACTATTAATTTGTAAATTGAAATTTAAGAATACCCATGCTTTTATTCATGTTAGGTCGCTTCAATATATTTTACAATTATCGTACAAAATTATATGTATATAACATCTTACATTACAGAAAAAAATATTTACCTTATGCATAATTTACTATCCATGCATACTTTAAAAAGCTTCATCCCGAAAAAAAAATTTAAACGGTTAGCAATACATTATTCCTATGAAATAACACATTACCTAACTTCTTAGGAAATTCAGATAATTTTAGTAAAATATAAAACTTTCCTCACCATAAAATATTGACTTTGAGTAAAACCGGAATTAATGAATATTATTTTTGGAGTGTTGGGCAAAATGTAAATTAATGTGTTAAATAAACAAGTCATAATGAGGTGGTTTGGATGTCATAATGAGGTGGTAAACATTGTCTAATCTAAATTAATAAATATTGCTTGTGAACTGAAATTTAAGATAATTTGAACACTTGTATTTATGCAAGTGTTACCTTAAATGGGTAAAATAAGGTAAAATAGATTGACTATTAAATTGTAAATTAAAATTTAAGAATTTGCATGCTTTTATTCATGTTAGGATGAGTCAATAAATTTTACAATTATAGTACAGAATTGTATGTATAACATCTTATAACAGAAAATATAATATTTGCCATATTCATAAAATACTATCCATTCATATTTTATAAAGCTTAATTCTGAAAATAAATTTTAAAATGTTAGCAATATATTATTCCTATGAAATAAAATATTATCTAACTTTCTAATGAAATTGAGATATTTTTAGTGAAACATAAAACTTTACCCACCATAAAATATTGACTTTGAGAAGAACCGGAATTTATTAATATTATTTTTGAAGTGTTGAGTAAAATGTAAATTAATATGTTAAATAAACAAGCCATAATGAGGTTCTAAACATTGTCTGAAACTAATTTGATAAATATTGCTTTTGAACTGATATTTGAGATAATTTGAACACTTGCCTTTATGCGTGTTACCTTATTTGGGTAAAATAAGGTAAAAGGGAAATGGATTTACTATTAACTTGTAAATTGAAATTTAAGAATTTCCATGATTTTATTCATGTTAGGTCGCGTCAATAAATTTTACAATTATAATACAGAATTATATGTATAAAACTTCTTACATTACAGAAAAAAATATTTGCTTTATGCATAAATAACTATCTATGCATACTTTAAAAATCCTCAAATAAATTTAAACGGCTAGCAATATATTATTCCTATGAAATAAAACATTATCTAACTTCCTAATGAAATTTAGATATTTTTAGTAAAACATAAAAGTTTCCTCACCATAAAATATTGACTTTGAGAAGAACCGGAATTTATTAATATTATTTTTGAAGTGTTGCGTAAAATGTAAATTAATATGTTAAATAAACAAGTCATAATGAGGTGGTTTTAAAAACTGCTTTCAAAAAGGGAAAAAGCTTCCGAAGCATAATTAAAATAATTTCATTATCATATTCTGAAATATTCCCCTAGTTTCAACTTTATAAGGCATTACTTTAATGCTCCATAAATGCATATCCACCGCAGAGTGAAAAAAAAGTTTATATACGTAAGTTTTAATAAAGAAGCCTTCAGAAAAGCATTCGCATAAAATTTTCCCAGGAAATTGTTACTTCTTCCTCTATTTTCATGGAGGTAATTTGCATTTAAGGGAATGTATTTTAATATACTTTTTTTTTACATAAACATAAAAATTTGTTTTTTTTTATAAAACCTGAAATCATTATTCTTCCTTTTCAGGGTCTAGAGATGGTCCAACGAGAGAAAAGTAAGTATTTTAATTTTTAAGAGTACCCTAGAAAATAATGCATGATAAAATATAAAAGTTATTTTTAGCAAACTTTAATGTTTATTTTTCCTCATGTGTTACAAAAAAGTTGGACTTGGATCCTCTTCAATATTTGACGTACATTACTGTATATAAATGTAACAAAATACTTTCATCATGAGTGAAAATTATAAGAAAGGAATACATTTAATAAAGCAAATTTTTTAATTAAAAATGTTAATAGATAGCTCTGAAATAGAAAGTTTTATTTGACGTTTTTAACCAATATTAAATGATTTAAGTATTTCTAATTTCATAAATATTCACCAAGGAGATAAAAATCTAATTTTTTTTAAAGTTAAATCAACAGAGGTTATGTTCTCATGAGGTTGCATATCTGTTGGTAGTCTAATGCACATATTATTTCCGTATAAATTAGAGATCAAATTAAACAAGGGATTTTAAATATCGGTATTAAAATATTAAAACTTTTAAGTGAATTTTTTAAAAAACATAAATGATGCATTTTATAAAAGTATTTATTAATAACATCTACAATATAATGAATGCAAATGAAATATTGGAATTTATATACAATACTATCTGTGATGACTACCCTCCTATATAATTTTGTATTAATTACACCGCCTTATTTTTCATGCTTGTTTTATAAATAGAAATGTTACTTATCAAAATTAACGTCTGTTAAATAAATGTAGAAATCTATATATTTACGAAATATTTATATTTGTGTTTCATTGTAGGATCCAATATGTAAAGATGATACGTAATATATTATTACATATTTGATGACTACCCTTCTAAACAATTTTGTATTAATTACACCGCCTTATTTTTCATTCTTGCTTTATAAATATAAATGTTACTTATCAAATTTAAAGTCTGTTAAATAAATGTAGAAATCTATAAATTTAAGAACTATTTATTTTTGTCTTTCATTGTAGGATCCAATATGTAAAGCTAATACTAATACACTATTACATCTTTGATGAATACCCACCTAAACAATTTTGTATTAATTACATCTCCCCTCATTTTTCATGCATATTTTAAAAATAGAAATGTTGCTTATCAAATTTAACTTCTATTAAATAAATGTAGAAATTTATAAATTTACGAAATATTTATTTTTGTCTTTCATTTTAATATCCAATATGTAATGCTAATAAGTATTATACCTAGTTTTATGAACCTTTTATAAAAATATTATTCAAAGATTATATGAAATTTAGTCATAAATAAAACACTATATACATTTTAAGTCACTTCATTATTAGAATCATGAATAATATGAAAATGGTTAAAATATTTTCAAGTTTTGAAATAAGAATATTTTGCTTAGCGCAGATTTTCATTTCCACCATCCTCATTCTATAATCATCTTCGGAATATCTCACCTATTTACCCTTTCACTAAATATTCATCGTTAGTTGTGTACCTTCATAGCAGAAAATGCGATCCCAATCAGTTCATCCATCTTATTTTGGTGTTACTTTCAGTGCTACACTGCATGATTGTCATTTGAAAAGATAAACTGCTTATCTTATACTGTTTAATTTTATAAATTTCACTATACCCTCTTTTTTGAAAGTATGGTTCAGTCTGAAGTTTATCTTTTGCTAAATGCTATTTGCAAACATAACATTAAGTGAACATCTAAACTTTCCTTTCAGAAATTGATACATTTCTTTCTTTCTGTTATATCAATGATTATATTCCAGAGACATGTGTAAGCAGTATTCATATAAGAATTTTATAGTAGATTCGCCAGATCTATCCGGATAAGATTCGATGTCAAAAAGGTACTTATCCCATGTAAAATAAATAAAAGAGTTTGGCAATTCATTTATTGAATTCTGGGCCAATCTCATTCTGTTGCCAATTTAAGATTCTTAATATGCATACATTAAATAGATTTAAATATGTATATTGTATATGTTTTCAGTTTCAAACAAATAAACACAAGATCATTTCTAATAACAAAATATCTTTTCATTTCCTTGTTTAGTTTTAATTGTACTTTCTTTCCTTCTTTTTCCATTGTTTGGAAGGTTTAATTCAAATTGTTTTAGATCTTATTGTTATTTTATACCATCAATATGTATTAAAGTCCGTATATAATTGTAAACTAGTTTCCTTGCATTTATTCAATGATTCCATACACAAGTCCTAGTTATTTATTAAACAGTAAACGTGAAAGAGGATCTCTTTAGAATAGGTATTATAAGGACATCACAATAATCCATTAAAATATCAGAGGTCATACGTAATTCTCTTTGAATTCATACCATAGAACTCATCCAAGTAAAGGTCAGCTTCACACATTTAATTGACATTTATATTACATCGATTTCTGCCAGTACCTTTGAAACACCATTCGGTCTTTACTGCCATATGTTCTATAGCACCATTTTCCAAATTTCTTCCAAATGAAGGTGAGCTTTTTTCTGTAAAAAAATATAGTGATAGTTGTAAACTAGTTTACTTGTATTTATTCAATCACCCCTAACCACTTCCCAGTTATGTATTAAACAGTAAACATGAAAATATAATCACTTTACATTAGATATTGTAAGGACCTTACAATATTTCATTAAAATTTCAAAGGTCATAAGTATTTCTCCTTGACCACATATCATAGAAATCTTCTAAGAAAAAGGTCAGATTCACACCATTAATTGATATTTATATTACATCGATTTTTGAGAGTACCTTTGCAACTCCATTCTGTTTATACTGGCATACGTTGTATAGCACCATTCTCCAGATTCTTCCAAATGAAAGTGACATTGTTTTCTGTAAAACAAATATGGTGATGCTTGTAAACTAGTTTCCTTGTATTTATTTAATCACCCTTAAACACTTACCAGCTATGTATTAAACAGTAAATATGAAAGAAATCACTTTACAATAGATATTACAAGGATCTTACAATAATTCATTAAAATATAGAAGATCATAAGTAGTTCTCCTTGACCACATACCTTAGAAAACTTCCAAGTAAAAGTCATCTTCACACGATTAATTGACATTTATATTACAGTACCTTTGCAACACCATTCAGTCTGTACTGCCATACATTCTATGGCACCATTTTCCAGATTTCTTCCAAATGAAAGTGACATTTTTCTCCTGTAAATAAAAGGATAGTTTAATGAGATAAAGTAATCATTTTATTGAAAAAAATTAAATTTTGACTACAGTTTTCTAGAATGTTCACCTTGTTTTGATGAATTGGTATTCATCTATTCTTTATTTGTCCTTGTATACTAAATATAAAAACTTTAATACTATAAATTAAAAAATGTTTAAAAAATATATTAAAGTAGTCTTATAAATACTATATTAATAATTATTACATTCATTTTTATAACATACATTATAATGTAATTTAAAAGCGTAATTATTGGCCCTATCAATTATGATGAATATTATTAAGGCTCAATAATACGAAATTGTATATATAACATTACATACATTATTATTTATCCTATAATAAGTGAATAATGAACGCACTGTTAACAATTTTTATTCATTTTATATTGTTCAAATTTATATTTCTAATGAATATGAGATATTTTGGAACACAATGTATTATAATTCAGTAAAATATTCTCCTACTACATACCTATGTCTTCTATCTCAATATATCTATATATACATATATCTTTGTCTGTTGCACCTTAATGGTAATATAGCACGGGTGGATCTTGACGGATTTCACAAGCTAACGGTCACTTGTAACATGCAACATACATAGATCAAGCGTGTAGGGTTTCCTGCTAATGTACATATGATGCATATCGAAGCTGCCATGAATATATTACTTTGTAAGTTCAAACGCTAGTGAGGTATATAGTAAATGTAGTCAGATGCGATAGGCTCTGATTTATTCTAGTTCTTGATATTTAAAATTGAAAATGTTATGGAATTTTCGTAAAAGGGAAAGTGAGAATTAAGTTGTGCTGGAGTTCATACGAGTATGTGATAAAAATATTTAGAATGCTAAATAGAATATGATATTTGGGTTTTTTTTTTTAATGTAATATGCCCATTTAAGAACCGAATACATTTTACATGTGACAAATTGTTATTTTTAACGTGATATGTTCCATATATTAAATCATTTTACAATTTGTTCATAGGCAAGTAAAATAAGCGAATGTCTCTATACTTAATTTTGAATGCAAGTCAAAATAGTTATACGACTAATTATCAGTGTGTTATACATTTACATTTTAACACTAACTACTATTATATCCATTGTTTTTATTAAGAAGAAATTAAAGTTAAGTAAGCCCTAGTACCAAGTAATATATTTTGCATAACTGACATATATTTAAATAATTTTCCTTAATATTCGATATGTAATTACAATATTGTTTAAAAGTGGTTAATATTTTGAAATAAAATATTTTTAAAAAATTAATTTTTATTAATTATTAGCAAAGCTTTTTTAAAAGTACTCAGTGGAAATTAATAGAGCAATATTTTTATAATTCACCTTGTACATCTCTAAGAAAATATTTGTTGTTATAATTTTCGTTGGAGAAAAAATATTGAAAATATTAGTTTGTTATTTATTTAATGTGCTTAATATTGCTTTTAAACCTTAATTATTAGGTTTTGAGTCTGCTAAATAAAGTTTTACACAGCTTAAGTTATAAACAAAGCTTAATAATTTTGGGATATTCCAAAAATTCGTAAAAAAGAAATAAATTATTTTATAAAATTTGAAAGATATTATTAATATAAACTCAATGTTTTTGTAAAATATATATCAAGTACATGATAATAAAAAGTAACGAAACCTTTTTCTTACAATAAAGTGTAATTTAACATTTCCTTAAAATATAATTTTGTCTTCCTGGAAGTCCACTGTTTAATTTCGCGATGTTAACTATAGCGACTAGTATTCACAAAGATATGTTTATTTATGGTATATTTACCAGTGAAATTAAAATGAAAAGTATGTAATTCTTCTTTATAATTTTATTATATACCTACTTTTATAGGGACGAAATACTTCTTAAGAAGAATTTAGTAGATCCTACAGAGCATGATGGCAAAGATCCTGATGTTATTCCTCCTCAAAATGTATATTGTGCCGAAATGGAACAACCAGGAGAAATGCCCAATATGCTATTACCACCAAATGGTACGTTTAAAAGTTATGTTCTCAAATGACTTCATTTAATGATATTTTGAAAGAAGCAAAGTAGCAAATAATATGATTTTAATCTTCCTTCCAATAGACTACATAACAGGTCCTGAAGAACATCCAAACTACAGACTGGAGGCTGTACAGGAAATGAATTATGACCCCGTGCCAAACAAAAGTGGCCTTTATGAAGCAGGTTTCACTGGAAGTCTGCAAAGAAATCCTAAGGTAGAGAGTTTTTCAAAATTTTAAATTTGTATTCAGATATTTTTCCTAAAATTCAAGTGGAAACAGAATTCTTAAAAATATGTACATGAATTCCATGTGCTGGTTACTTATCATAATTCACGTATAGAATGCATTGATTCTGCAAATTTTCATTTACATAATAGGATGTTACCTGATCTATATTAGCTCAGTCGGTAAAGACAATGCGGTAACTGAGAGGTTGCAGGTTCAGAACCCGAGTCAGCCTAAGTTTCGCCAAGTTCGTTAAAGGTGACTGAGAAAAGTTAAATATATTCGTGGTCACAATGTCCTCCAAGTTCTCGATCAATACCTCTGGGAGTGTCGGGCAAGCCTGAGAGTCTTCTGCTGGATCCCTGATTCAAAATTTAAAGACCTACTTGAGCATAAGTCGAACTTTCACCCTTGTGCTCGTGAAAACGGAAGGCGCATCCCTTTGTCTTACTACGAGTAGTCACTGGCTCAATCACGCTTGGTTAAGAATATGTATGTTGTAAATTACGTTCTTGGTCACAATGCCCTCCAACTCCCAAATTCTATTTTGCTTGGTCCCAGATTCAAAATTACGAAGAGCCACTACAGCAATGTTGTTCTTTCACATTAAACGTGCTCGTTAAAACGAAAGATTCAGATCTTTTCCTAAATATGGGTAACGTCTGGCTCAGTCGGACTTACTTTGTTCAAGTGTCATCAAAATCAACAACAGGATATTATTTTGTTCATGATCAGTTTTCTTTAATTCTTACTTGAAATTTGCACACTTTAATCATTTAAATGTTATGCCAATGTGTGTAATATTACCTTAAAGTTATTTCAAACTTCCGAAAGTTGTTAAATACAGAAGTTATATCTAAGAATAAAAAGGAAATCAAGAAATCAGTAATATGATAAGCAGATATTAAGTGATAAAGTACTTACTGGAAAACAGTTTATGGATATTAGATATAATGTAAGTAGTATATATATATATATATATATATATATATATATATATATATATATATATATATATATATATATATATATATATATATATATATATATATATATATATATATAAATATATATATATATATATATATATATATATATATATATATATATATATATATATATAATATATATATATATAAATATATATATATATATATATATATATATATATATATATATATATATATATATATATATATATATACATATATATATATATATACATATATATATATATATATATATACATATATATATATATATAAATATATATATATATATATATATAAAATATAAATATATATATATATATATATATATATATAAATATATATATAATATATATAAAATTATATATATATATATATATATATATATATATATATACATATATATATATATATATATACAATTATATATAAATATAAATTATATATATATATATATATATAAATATATTTATATATATATATAAAATTATATATATATATATTAAAAATTATTTATATTAATATATATATATATATATAAATATTATAATATTATAATATATAAATATATATATTTATATATATATATTATAAAAAAATATATATAATATTATATATAAAATATAATATGTTAAATATAAAATATAAATATAATATTATATTTATATAATATTTTATATATATATATATAATATTATATATATATGTTTATATTTTATATATATATATATATTTTAAATTTCAAAAATCACAATGAGAAATATAAAAATTTTCAGTTCCAATCAACTCCCAAAATTATGCATGTACAAAATAGCTAGATTATAACACTTAACTATTCTATTTTATACATAATTGCATTTTAATATTATAAAAACTCAGATATAAAATACAATGATTTAATAGAAATCCTATGAAATTTCAAATTACTGTTTCTCTAATACTAAATTTTAGATAGCTGCCAATATATGATTTTATCATATAAAGTTTCTAAATAAGAGAAGCTAGCTAAAAAATTAAAGCTTAAATCGAAAAATTTATGCATGACAGTTATTTGAAAATTCATACATGTTATCTAAAATTTTTTAGAACATTCTTGATGTGATATGATATAATGTAAAAATTAAAACATTAATTTGAATTTCTAAAAATTGTTCATAATTATCTAAGGCAATTTTAAATGATATTTTAGATATCATTTTCATGTTTATAGCCAATAGACAAACAATAAATGACTTTTTGAACTAAAGCCAGAATTGTCATATTTGAGAATTTGCACTGCATGAAATCGCCTTATTGTAATGAAATGATATTTAAATTCACAATAAATTCTTTTTATCCTGTATACTAAATTTTTATTAAATATGTTCATCTTATAGTAAAATAATAATATTTTAAAATTCTACATAATTGTTAGTAATAGGAATTTTTAAAGATCATTATATTACTATATGGAATTATATTTACGTAAAATTACAGTCTGTAACTGATAATTACATATTGATATTGTGCCTTCGTACATGTGTAAAATAAATAAAACTGTCTGTAATAACTTACAAATATATTATCAGTATGCATTATGAACATAAACAGATAAATTTGGCAGTAACAATGTCAGTATAGAATAATTACATATGGATTAAATTTACCGTTGGCTTTAATAGACTACTTATCGTAAGAAAATACCTCAACATGATTATCCTACATTCCTTCGAAAAGTTGCCGTTGTTTTTTAAATTTTTAAAAATGTGATCCATCTATAAAACGCAAAATATATTTTAACAATAATAGAATAAAATATCTGATCTCAATAGAGTGCATGACTTTTCTCTTTTTTTTCAGTGTCCAATGCTAAAATTCTTTATACCTTAAATCCAGTTTTTCTCAATTTTGCAACAAATGGTAGGGAAATTAATTTATTTGTATTAAATTAATATATTTTGAGGAAAACTAAATACATTTCTTTCTAAAACAATAATGAAGAGCAAACATGGAAATAATAATTTTATTTGTCTCAAATTTGTAGCCATTGTACCTATTCTGTTGTTGCACAAATGCGTTCTATTCACGTGGTTCATATTTGATTCACAAGCAATTTTTGCCTTCCATTCTACTTAACACACGAAGATGTCTCAGTCAATTATCATTGTTAGAAGACTCGAGACGGAAATATTCATTAAAAGTTAAGACGCTCGATGTATTCGGAGGTTATAGAACCAGCTCTTGTTATGTCTACAATTAGAATATTGCACTCATACACACAAAAAAGCAAATTGCATATATCACCTATTCTTCGGCCGAATATTATTATCAGCAATGAAAGTCATATGTTTTCTGTCACTACACTTGCTTGAAACTAATGAAAGAGTGAATAAGACGTGTTCTTAAAATTGAGGCAGGTAAGTGTTTGTATATAATATATATATATATATATATATATATATATATAATATATATATATATAAATATATAGATAGATAGATATAGATATAAATATAGATTTATATAATTGGAAGTACAGATAACTCAAATGACGTGCTTGACATTTATTATATAAGAAATTTTAGTACAAAAGTCCACCTATAGGTGGCTCTGTAAAACATATGGTATTTATTTAGCTTCATTAAGTTATGCCAGTCATTAGTTTCTTCTCTATACCTCTTTACCAGAACCAGCAGAACTTCGTTGGAGATCTAAAAGAATTCCGTCTTATGAATCAGGTACGAAGATTTCCAATGTCTGTATGCGCCTTACCTAAAATGATTTTTTTCCAAATATTACACCTTTCGACTTAAGGTTGTGGGGTTTCCTGTAGAAGAAGATCTACAATCAAATGCCATCATCTGGGCTAAATCTGAAAGACAGCAATCCACGATATGTCCTTGATATTCTGGTAGACTTATTCAGGTCAGATGTGGAAATATGGTTCTGTGATTACAGCATATTATTGAACATGAAGAGGAACACATTCAGCTCTTTTAGTGCTACTTTTTAATATTACTCAGCATTTAAAACGCATATAAAATGTCATTATATGTATCACAGTGCCACCCAAATGCTCATATTTCTACTATAGTGTATCATGTAATAAATATCAAGCGCATCAATTGAATTATCTGTATTTCAAATTGTATAGCACTTGGATCAATAGAACGTATTCTAGATTCCTATGAATTGGGGAAGCTATTCCTGCAGGGAGAAGGAAAGAGAGAAAGGAGGATAGCTAGATACACACATATTCAAAATAGTTGTCTGACTGATGAATTAAAAATACTTTTTTACTCATATTTCACTTGCTGCATTGGAAATATTTCAAGTTTTCCTTTGAGATATATTTTGCAAATATAAGAAAATAAGCAAAAGTATAGACATCAGCTAAATTAAATATGAAGTTGAATAAAAGTGCAATGATTTTTGAACTAAAAATATAAATTAGAAAATTATTGCACAAGAAATTTCAATTTTCTTAATTGATATTATAGTCAAGTACGCAAACCTAATAGATATAAAATTTCTCTCATTTATACAATGGACATAATTTTGAGTTAATAAATTTTGAACATTTGAGCTTCCTTGAAATTTTATTATCGCAAATGAGTGTTCGATATTGTATCAGCAATTCGAACAGTGGTCCCAAAAATTTTAGGATAGTGGTTTTAAAGAGTTTAAACTTGTATTACTGTAATTACTATCAAGAAAACACTCCAGATAAAATATATTGCATTTCCTAGGTCAAGATTACAGACAATTAAGTCTTTTGTAAGAGTTCTAGTAGGAATGGTTGTGAAGACAGGGTACTCGAACAAAACAAATATCATTCATAATGTAATAAACACTTGGAATTATCTTTCAAAAGAGATCTCGGTTGACTCGGATAAATTTTTAAATTCATTAATCCGATAGGAGTGCTTGAAGGTAGTTTTTTATGACATAGTGCACTAGGATAAATAAGATGGGATTGATTTTAACTAATATCTAATTTTATTACATTTATATATGTAACTGCAAGTACCAGTCTAATATTTGACAATGCAAGGTAACAACAATTAACACCAGAACGGCAAAAATTCTTACCTATTGGAATGGCTGTTATGGTTTATTTTGACAACCTTGACGGAATTACTAAAATACCAACAATAAAACGATTTTTAAAATCATAGTTATTATTTTACTGTTCATTTAAAGACATGGGAAATGCTAATGATTTTGTGAATTTTATCAAGATAGCTTTAAAAGATTTTGTGGAAAATCCTGTTATACATTTTCGGGAGACTTTAAATTTGCACTTTCCAAACACTTCAGAGTTTATAGGTATCTATTAACTCTATATATTTATATAGAATTTTTCTATACTCTTTCCTATTGTTATTTATTTTATTTCATTACTTTTTAAAATGATTTTATACAATATAGGTGCGGTTATTAGAATCAACTACGTAAATATTAAATGTTCAGTTTCAATAAGATTTCTGTATAAGCATTGTATAAAACTATTGGTCATTCATACAGATGAGAATACAGAGAAATATTAATAATTGAAATTTATTTCCCCAACTGGGAGAATTTGATGCATAAAGGTACAAAATTAACGTTTTATATTGGATATCATATGTATTCAATATGGATGATATTGGAAAAAATATTTAACACCAATATATTTTTTGCAAAAAAATATTAAACAAAATAAATATAATGTGCAATACTTCTAAAGATTATACAATTCTGTAAGAAATTCATAGAAAATTCATAAATAATTTGATTTCAACGATGCATAATTGGTGAACAGAATATGTAAGATATCACACCATTCTAGCTATCCAAGTTGTGAAATATTACTCTCAGATCGTTTTTAGATTCTCTGTAAAAAAGTCTGAAGGTCGGAAATAGCCGGTTATACAAAATATATTTCGATGCATAAGGATTGCCGTCATCACATTCTCGAGTAACATTCAATACTCGCCATTTAAAGAAAAGTCACGTGCACTGTTAAAGTTAGAAAAAGTGAAAAATGTTTGGCCACCGGTCGTAGTTCTCTTTTTTTCCTAATTGACATAAGAAGGGGAAAAATTCAAAAATAATTCAAAACTTTAGATCATTTTGAAATCCATTTTTTTACTCTCCAATTCTTTGTAATGTTACATCAGTTTAACAAAAATGATTTTGTTAAATTTATCACATTTTACTTAATGAAATCATAGTGTTAGGATATCTTATCCTAGTAAAGTAATATATCTTTTTTTGACATTTCAGCACAGGCAAGAGGCTTTTATTGACTTCTGTCCTACTCAGCCAGGAGTAACGCCAAACCTCTGCCAGTACGATGCCAATGCGGTGCCCTTTGCTACTCTCGAATATCACAGGCGTCCACCACCAAATATGATGGCGGGTGTCATGCCACACATGGAAGCAGAAGACGAAAGAAGAACGCTACCGAGGGGAAGAGGTCCCATGCATAACCCCAATTTTCATGGAAGTAGGGTGAGTTATGTTGACTTTCATTTAATTTTACACTATGCGCAAATTTTTACTAGCTTTGCAGCTTTAGAAATCTACTTTCATTCTGCTTTGATACTAGGAAGCAATGAAATATTTTTTATGTAGAATCCAATTCAACTTCTACTGAAATAAAAGTGTCTCACATAGTCATTGATTTATCAGTTACACCATGTTTGTTAATTAGTACTAACTAAGGAAATGATTTATATACGTGTTGAAAATTTAGAAAGACCTAAAAATATAATTTTAAATAATTCGTATTTTTGTGAATTTCATATATTTTTAAAGGTTTTGAAATTTAAAAAAATATTCAAAAACAAATACTGTGAGCATTTATATTTTATTTTTGTTCAGTACTGAGTATTTTTTTTGCAATATAAATGAATCATATATTTTTATTTTAAAATATTAAAAATAATTTTGTTTTAAAATTTTATAAAGAATTGGATAACGCAAACTTTTAGACTGAAGATTTAATATATTTTAGATTACTATAAGTATGTTTGTGTGCTATAAAGTAAGTTTGTTTTTTATACACATTTATGCTTGTACTGCTTGTAAAAACAAATATATGTATGAAACAAACTTAATAGCGTAAATCTGTGTATCAGAAGTATAAGTATATATTTATGTTATTTATTTTTATGTTCATAAGTATTTATTTATGTTTGAGAAACATAAATACGTATAGTAAGTATATATTTATGTTTCTAGCCTCAATAGAAAACAGCCTTCCCTAAGGATTAGGCTTTCAGATATTTAACATAAAACAGTTCACTCCGCAACATTTAATCAAAATCATAAAAAAAAGAGTGATAAACTACTCATGAGTAATTCCCGATTCATGTCGATTGTTTAAAATAAATCAAATCAAATTTCGGAAAAGATTATTCTATTATGTTAGTTGTTTATAGAATTAATATAAGTAGAACTGTATATTGAAAAGAGAGGTTAAAGCTGAGAAAAATTTAGAAATATTACGCTTGTAGATGTTGTTTCTTAGATTTCGTATTATTTTAAAATTCGACAAAATAAAATTGCAATTTTCTGTATTACCATAAAAATAATAGGAATTTGGTTTTCTTATGCTACTGTACATTATTTCATTTAATATTGTATAATACTGGATTTTCGTGTGTTCGTAACTATCAGGTCAAATAAATTTTTAAGTTCTACTATTGATTTGGTTTTTAATCACAGATTATCTGCAATAAAACATGCGGCAAAGAAAACACCTGTACGTGTTCAACCATTAATGTTAATGATATCAATTTTACTGCATATTTCAGATATGCTTTTAATATGCATGAGCACAAATAACCCCAGTAGATTTCTTGATTAGTAAATTAATTTTTGATATTAAAAAACATGCCTTTAGGGATTGTACTAATCTACAACTTTTGAGGTAATGAGGGAAAATCATAAAAAATATGCTAATGAAAGAAAGAATTTGTTATAAAAGGACAATTTGATTTTTGTTATAAAATGACAACTAGTTACCAGCTATATTTTACATATTCATTATGTTAAAGACAATTGTTTTATAAAAAAGTATTACAGATAACGCAAAAAAATGGTTGTGAGTAAAAACAGAGAGAGTATTTATATACTATATATACTGTATAATGCAATTTACTGATATATAATATATATACAACAAATATGACATATACATACACATATATATATATATATATATATATATATATATATATATATATATATATATATATATATATATATATATATATATATATATATATATATATATATATATATATATATATATATATAATATATATATATATATATACATATATATATATAATATATATATATATATATATATATATATATATATATATATATATATATATATATATATATATATATATATATATATATATATATATATATATATATATATATATATATATATATATATATATATACATATATATACATATATATATATATATATATATATATATATATATATATATATATATATATATATATATATATATATATATATATATATATATATATATATATATATATATATATATATATATATATTTATATATATATATATGCATATATACAAGGTGCCATAAGAGGTTGTTTACAAAATTAACATGTTGGTATGTCATATCACGATGAACAAGATTTACATAAGAACTTGTGTCTGAACATGCAAACTGCGACCACTAGAGCACTAGATCACAAGTGTGGAGCAGGAGAAAAAAATGATATTAACTGCGGTGTTAAGATGATTTTTAATACAGATGAGGATTACATCACAGCAAATGCTCACAATTGTTTACCTTAGCCACAATTCACGTTTCACAACGTTGGCATATGGATTCACGAATCTGGCTGTGCGACATACTGTTACATATACCAGAATAAGAATGGATAATCGTCAACGCACAACGCTTGTACTTTTGGGAAGTGATAAGGGTATTGCATGTCCGCGTGCAAGACATGTTTGATTGCTCGGAGACTTGTTTGCGGGTTGATGGCAAATTCGTCTTGCATGGTTTCCTCTACGACAGGCATACGTGTAGCACGTTCTCGACAGATGTGGCTACATACATTGAAAGCTCCTGATTCACTCAATTTGTGGTTTCAATTGTCCAAACAAAACATGACTTGGCTGACATCTGTTTGGGAAGAGCTCAAGGTACATCCGTGCGGCGGCTCGTCCATTTATATCAGTGGAGCCATATACGTCATTCATGTCGGCCATTTCTGCTTTACTAAAGTCATTGATCCTTCTCCCTCAATATCCACATCTGAAAAGATTATTTTCCCCCTCTCCTGTTTTCTTTCAATTTCGCCCTCTAGCGGTCGCAGTTTGCATTTTCGGACACACGTTCCTATGTAAATCTTGTTCATCACGATATGACACACCAGCATGTTAAGTTTGTAAACGATATATATATATATATATATATATATATATATATATATATATATATATATATATATATATATATATATATAGATATATATATATATATATATATATATATATATATATATATATATATATATATATATATATATATATATATATATATATATATATATATATATATATATATATATATATATATATATATATATATATATATATATATATATATATATATATATATATATATATATATATATATATATATATATATATATATATATATATATATATATATATATATATATATATATATATATAATATATATATATATATATATATATATATATATATATATATATATATATATATATATATATATATATATATATATATATATATAGTATATATATATATATATAAATATATATACATATATATACATATATATATATATATATATATATATATACATATATATATACATATATATATATATATAATATATATATATATATATATATATATATACATATATATATATATATATATATATATATATACATATATAAATATATATATATATATATATATATTATATATATATATATATATATATATGCATATATATAATTTCATTAATCAGATTTCGACATATATTTCCCACAAGAAGTCTAAAATATTGATGTATCGTTTTCAATTTACCTTATCGTTATACTAATATCGCATGTTGTATTTCCATATTATACACATTAGTTATTTAACTATGATATAATA
Organism: Pardosa pseudoannulata; assembly: GCA_032207245.1. Lineage (NCBI taxonomy): Eukaryota > Metazoa > Arthropoda > Arachnida > Araneae > Lycosidae > Pardosa > Pardosa pseudoannulata. Next base: position 131,744,478 of record CM063510.1, read on the forward strand.
TGACTGACAGAAATCAGTAACTTTGTTAAGTAACTTAGAAGATCCAGTATGTGCACTGAAAAGATAATTTTTAATTGTTTAATTAAAAGAAAATATTTTTGCCAAGCATTTAAAGCTATTAGATTTGCAGACAAACATAGATGAGCCATGTAGTTAACTCTAATGAGATGATATAAATATTAGTAGATTCTAAAATGGAAATTTCTTTTGGTTTCGAAGTTAAACATATTGTGGTTGATTACTCTCACAATTAAATGTACTAAATGTATGTTTTCAAATTCAATCAGATATATTTCAAATAAAATAAAGAGTATTCTTTTAAGTTATTGTTAAATTTCCGTATAAATAATATATTATTAAAATCCTGTACACAACGAATTTTCATACAGCACACAGAAGTTAATAGGACACATAATGTGTCTGTTCCAGTCAAACAAATATATCTTCCTCAAGAAGTACTTATATAAATCCCTGTTATTTAGGATTAGATTATGATGTATGATCAAGAGTACTTCTCTTAAGCACGGAAAATGTTCATTTTTTCTTTATGGTTTCTTTTCTTCTTTTGTTTTATGTTGACATGATTTATTTGTACAGAAATAAATACTGTGATTTGTAATTTCTATGTATGAAAGCATTATCTTTTAGAAGGTGAAACAAACCAGAACTTTAGTTTAAATAACTTGTAGTATCTTCTCGGTATTTGGAAATATTCATAACATTATAAATTATATTATTATATCTACATAAGTAAAATATCATATTTTATTGTAATAGAATATTTTATATTTATAAAAAAATATATATATATATTTTATACTTATCGAATATATTCAATAAAATATTATATTATATATATATTTATAACATATATCTTAAAATCTTCAAAATATATCAACAATATATATTAATGATTTGTAATATATATTATATTATATATATTAAATTCGATATTGTAAATACATATATGAAAGGTCTTTATATATAACTATTTTTGTTAATTATATTATATATATCATAAATTATACATATATATATATATATATTTATAAATATATATATATATATATATAACCTCTAATTTTTATACATATAGTATATATATATATATATATATATATAGATGGATCAAATTCTATATATAGATATGTATATATACCTTACAAGCATATACTTAAACATATATTATATAGAAACATATATTATTTTATATAGAGAATTAGATAGTTTCGATATAGGATTAATGGAAACAGAAAACGTGTTATAACAGAGAAAATATCTAGAATATTATATTATTTTTCTTAACTTAAAATTAAAATCAGACAATATTATATGAAATGTCTCAGATGTCCATAAAAATATATTAAAAGACTCTAATTGTAGATATATATATATATTTGAGCAAAATATATGTTTAAAATATATATAATATATTTTAAATATATATATATATATACATAATATATATATATATATATATATATTATATATATATATATATTATATATATATATATATTATATATATATATATATATATATATATATATATATATATATATATATATATATATTATATATATATATATATATATATATATATATATATATATATATATATATATATATATATATATATATATATATTATGTATATGTATGTATATATATGTATGTATGTGGTCTTTTGTGATTACTAGCTATTTTTGTTGATTTTATATATTGTTATGTATAGGCCCCAAAATTGTACAAAAATGGATAAATGCGGAATACCTAATAACTTATAATTGGCTGCTTAACCTGTAGTTTTTCGAACAATAATATTCCTACATTATCTTGACAAATTTAGATAGGTCATATTCTTATTCAAGAATATTACTGTTACCTTTAAAGCAAGTAATTAAACATTCTTATTCCAAGAAACAAGCGTAATATTTTTCGAGAATTAGATAGTTAAGATATAGGATAAATAAAGAATGAAAATTTATTATAACAGAGAAAAATACTAGTAGTATTTTTTCTTACTTTAAAATAAAAAATCGAACAGTAGTACAACGAAATGTCTCATATCCATGAAAAGTTATTGGAGTATGACAGTAATTGTAGAATACCAAACAGTCCTTTGTGCAAGATAGTATACTAAAACGGATGCTAAATTTGCAAATGATAAAATAAGATAGCAAACTAAAATTACAAATACATATGTATGGTCTTTTGGGATTAATAGCTTTTTTTGTTGATTTCATATATAGTTATTGTTATGTATAGGTTCCAAGATTATACAAATACAAGAAAATTCGAAAAACCTAATAACCTATATTTTCCTGCGTAACCTGTATTTTTTCGAAGAATCGAATTCTTACATTATCTTGACAAATTTAGATAGATCACATTCTTATACCAGAATATTACTGTTACTTTGACAAGAAAGTATATAAACATTCTTATTCCAAGAAACAAGCGTAATATTTTTAGAGAATTAGATAGTTTCGATATAGGGTTAATGAAAAATTAAAATAGTTTGTAACAGAGAAAAATACAAGTATTTTTTCTTACCTTAAATTTAACAATCGGACAAAAGTACAACGAAATGTCTCAGATGTCCATGAAAAGTCATTAAAATATGACTGTAATTGTAGAATACCACACATTCCTTTGAACAAGATAGCATGCTAAAATGGCTATCGGCTCTTCCACGAGCATTCTAAAAGAGAAAATAATGGGGCTCTTCACAGAAAATTCCCCATTACTTGATTAACGAAAAGCCCCAAAACACTCTAATGGACCATTCACATTCATATTATTGATCAATAGATCATGAATAACACTCAGGTCTAAAGCTTAAGGCCCTTAATTACCACTTAGCTGAAGGTACACTTCACAATTTCGGGTACCTTCTTTTTTAATTTGATCACTTAGTGGGTACAAATTTATCTGAAAATGTTCGCTTCTATTCAAGATGTAAGAAATCGAATTTCTAACAAACATGCCATTAATTGTATTTCAATTCCATGTTATTTTAAAACTGATGTATAATCTATAATAAACAATTAGACGTATGATAACTTGCATAAAAGTGTATGAAAAATAAATATTTTGCTGCAATATAACTAATAAATTGTTAAGTATAGTAAGGTTATTTCTGCCATTTTTTTGGCATATATTCTTTTACTGGCGACTAATTGAAACTTTAATTGAAAATGGGGTTTGTTTTATAGCCCTGGTACATAAATTGATATACTGGAAGAAAATAAATTTCATTTTAAGTAGATAAATATCAAATTACACATATTTATGACTGGTGACTTTAAGGTATTTTCTATCTTTAAAATAATATTTTATGCGAATTAATAAAATATAACCTAAACATTTCATCAGTTTTTTCCCAATTTTAATTCCATTTCGTAATGGAGAGAAAACATCAATTCACGAGCGCCTGTCTTTTCCAAATTTCCATCAGTAAAATATTACATTGCAATTTATGCTTCTTTGTCCATTTTAAATTACATCCCATCCGTGATGCGCAGTGCAGACTTTCAGAGCTAATCTTTAGAATTCTAAAGGACCAACTGGCCTACTAATAAACCTTGGAATATGCATTCTATGTGTAAAAAAAATGTGATGAAATCACGTTTCTAACAGTTTTGTGCAACTCTGCAGCTAACGAGTATATACAAGAGTGATGCTCCGTTTAAAAATTTATTTTTAAAGATTCGTTTCTTGACGGAATCAACTTTGTTTAGTCTAGATACAGAAAATATAATTTGTGTTATTTGTTTTCAATTTTTGTTGCAATATTAATGGTTAACGAATCTATCAGAACCAACTATTTTTCACCACCAGTTTAAGGCACTGTTTTCACAGAGTAAGTTATATACATACACATATATGTAGGTTACAATTATCATCATCGATAAGTAATATATTAGATTGAATTTTATCATTTATCGTTTTATTTATGTTTAGGTTGTGCTTATTTAAAATACCTGAACTTTAAACACAAAAATTGAAATCAAGTGTTGTTCACAAAGCTGCAATGTAAAATTGTACTTATTCTATACATTCCAAATTCTAGAGTTACTTGACTTGAACACTTACGGAATTATGAGCTTTAGGCACATTTATCGTGTGGTACTGACGCATTTGTGTGTCTTTCGCTATTTAAAAAATGCTCTCAAGTTATGTAACTCAATATGTTTTTTATAAAAAACTTAATTTTTGTTTTTCATAATATAAAAACTATTTAAATTTACGATAATTTTATATTTAATGAAAGAGTATTTAAAAATATGAAATTAAAAAGTAAAAAATGTTCTGCATAAGTAAATATATATTATACACGAAAGTTTGCCTACACTATATATATATATATATATATATATATATATATATATATATATATATATATATATATATATATATAATATATATATATATATATATATATATATATATATATATATATGTATGTATGTATGTATGGTCTGTTGTGATTACTAGTTCCTTCTTATTTCATACAGAGTTATGTATAGCCTTAAAATTACACAAAAATGGGAAAAATGCGAAAAACCTAATAACTTATAATTTCCTGCTTAGCTTGTAGTTTCCGAACAATAGTATTCCTACATTTTCTTTACAAATTTAGATAGATCATATTCTTATTCCAGAATATTACTGTTACCTTGACAAGCAAGTATTTAAACATTCTTATACCAAGAAACACACGTAATATTTTTAGAGAATTAGATAGTTTCGATATAGGGTTAATGAAAAATGATAATATGTAATAACAGAGAAAAACACAAGTATGTTTCTTACCTTTGAATTAACAATCTATGACTGTAATTGTAGAATACCAAACATTCCTTTGAGCAAGATAGCATGCAAAAATGGATGCTAAAATTGAGAATGATTGCAATATGATATCAGGCTATCAAATTACAAATACATATATGTATGTTTTTGTGACTACTAGTTCTTTTTTGTTAATATCATATATAGTTATGTATAGGAAGCAAAATTATACAAAAAAAGGGAAAATGCGGAATATGGAATAACCTATAGTGTCTTTTCCTGCGTAACATTTATTTTTTCGAACAATAGAATTCTTGTATTATCTTGACAAATTTAGGTAGATCATATGCTTATTCCAGAATGTTAATGATACCTTGACAAGCAAGTATTTAAACATTCTTATTCCAAGAAACAAGCTTAATATTTTTCAAGAATTAGATAGTTTCGATATAGGGTTAATGAAAAAAGAAAATATGTTATAACAGAGAAAAATACAAGTATTTTTCTTGCCTTTAAATTAACAATCGAAAGAAGTACAAAGAAACTTCTCAGATGTCCATGAAAAGTGATTAAAATATGACTGTAATTGTAGAATACCACACATTCCTTTGAACAAGATAGCATGCTAAAATGGCTATCGGCTCTTCCACGAGCATTCTAAAAGAGAAAATAATGGGGCTCTTCACAGAAAATTCCCCATTACTTGATTAACGAAAAGCCCCAAAACACTCTAATGGACCATTCACATTCATATTATTGATCAATAGATCATGAATAACACTCAGGTCTAAAGCTTAAGGCCCTTAATTACCACTTAGCTGAAGGTACACTTCACAATTTCGGTTACCTTCTTTTTTAATTTGATCACTTAGTGCTTACAAATTTATCTGAAAATGTTCATTTCTATACAAGATGTAAGAAATCGAATTTCTAACAAACATGCCATTAATTGTATTTCAATTCCATGTTATTTTAAAACTGATGTATAATCTATAATAAACAATTAGACGTATGATAACTTGCATAAAAGTGTATGAAAAATAAATATTTTGCTGAAATATAACTAATAAATTGTTAAGTATAGTAAGGTTATTTCTGCCATTTTTTGGCATATATTCTTTTACTGGCGACTAATTGAAACTTTAATTGAAAATGGGGTTCATTTTATAGCTCTGGCACATAAATCGATATACTGGAAGAAAATAAATTTCATTTTAAGTAGATAAATATCAAATTACACATATTTATGACTGCTGACTTTAAGGTATTTTCTATCTTTAAAATAATATTTTATACGAATTAATAAAATACAACCTAAATATTTCTTTAGTTTCTTTCCCAATTTTAATTCCATTTCGTAATGGAGAGAAAACATCATTTCAAGAGCGCTGTCTTTTCCAAATTTCCATCAGTAAAATATTACATTGCAATTTATGCTTCTTTGTCCATTTTAAATTACATCCCATCCGTGATGCTCAATGCAGATTTTCAGAGCTAATCGTTAGAATTCTAAAGGACGAACTGGACTACTAATAAACCTTGGAATATGCATTCTATGTGTGAAAAAAATGTGATGAAATCACGTTTCTAACAGTTTTGTGCAACTGTGCAGCTAACGAGTGATGCTGTATTTAAAAATTTATTTTTAAAGATTCGTTTTCTGACGGCATCAACTTTATTTAGTATAGATACAGAAAATATAATTTGTGTTATCTGTTTTTAACTTTTGATGCAATATTAATGATTAACGAATATATCAGAACCATCTATTTTTTTGCCACCAGTATAAGGCACTGTTTCCACAGTATAAGTTATATACATGCACATATATGTAGGTTACAATTATCATCATCGATAAGTAATATATAAGGTTGAATTTCATCATTTATCGTTTTATTTATGTTTAGGTTGTGCTTATTTAAAATACTTGAACTTTAAGCACAAAAATTGAAATTAAGTGTTGTTCACAAAGCTGCTATGTAATATTGTACTTATTCTATACATTCTAAATTCTAGACTTACTTGACTTGAACACTTACGGACTTATGAGCTTTAGGCACATTTACCGTGTAGTACTGACGCATTTGTGTGTCTTTTGCTATTTAAAAAGTGCTCTCAAGTTATGTAATTCAATATCTTTTCTATAAAAGTTTCAAACAAATTTTTTTCATAATATAAAAATTATTTAAATTTACGATAATTTTATATTTAATGAAACAGTATTTAAAAATATGAAATTAAAAAGTAAAAAATGTTCTGCATAAGTAAATAAATATTTTACACTACACCTTAATAATTTGCCTACACCTTAATAAAATGTTATTGAAATGGTTTATAAATATTAATATATTTTATTTAAAAATAAGTTTTTTTGAAGACACTTTAAAATTTGGTTTTAAATGTTTTGGTTTAAAGCTAGATTTTGCACAAAATTTATACGACAAGATTCATCACCCTTTTTCCAGTTTCTGTCTATTCATTGCTATAATTTTTGTAGTTATTTAGTAATATTTTAATATAAAATTTTTAGATAACAATAGGAAAAAATCATGTAGAATAACAGTCTATGAACTTAAAAAAACTGGGATTTTATAGATTAAATAGATAAAAAAGTAACATTGCGACACACTAAAGGTTAACGCTTATTGGCGAAAACGGAAAACTGTTTAACAAGCTATCTTTGACAGCAGATCGTTACAATGCTTTAATTCAGCATGTTGTATTACATAATTTCCTTTCAGTTACAGTCAAAATAAATTATTTTTTATATTTCCTTTATTTTAGTTAAAATAAACTGTAATACATGCACTCGTAAATGATTTCTTAACATTTTTATCAAAGAAAACTCACTTGAAAATATGCCAAAAAAGGTACAATAAAGTAAACTATGGGAAATATTAAAGTAAAGTATAGGAAAGATAGAACAATGTAAGTGTTCAAACAACTAAAACTCTATTTAACTCTACAATCTGAGATACCTTTACAATTTATTAATTCAACATGCTGTATTCTATTATTTCTTCGTCAGTTACAGTCAGAATAAATTACTTATTATATTTCCTTTATTTTAGTTAAAATAAGGTGTGATAAATGAACTCGAAAAAATATTCTTAACATTTATATCAAAGAAAACTCGCTTGAAAATATGCTTAATAATGTACAATAAAGTAAACTATAGGAAAAGTTAAAGTAAACTATAGGAAACAGAAAACAATGCAAATGCTCAAACAACTAAATCTCTAACTCTACATTCTGAGATACCTTTACAATTCATTAATTCAACATGTTGTATTCTATTGTTTCTTCGTCTGTTAAAATAACACGTGATACATGCACTCGCAAAAAATATTCTTAACATTTTTATCAAAGAAAACTCGCTTGAAAATATGCCAAATAAGGTAAAATAAAGTAAACTATAGGAAAAATTAAAGTAAACTATAGGAAACATAGAACAATGCAAATGTTCAAACAACTAAATCTCTATTTAACGCTACAATCTGAGATACCTTTACAATTCATTAATTCAACATGTTGTATTCTATTGTTTCTTCGTCAGTTACAGTCAATATAAATTAATTTTTATATTTCCTTTATTTTAGTTAAAATAAGGCGTGATAAATGCACTCGCAAAAAATATTCTTAAAATTTTTATCAAAGAAAACTCGCTTGTATATATGACAAATGAGGTAAAATAAAGTAAACTATAATAAAAATTAAAGTAAACTATAGGAAACGTAGAACAATGCAAATGTTCAAACAACTAAATCTCTATTTAACTCTACAATCTGAGATACCTTTACAATTCATTAATTCAACATGTTGTATTCTATTGTTTCTTCGTCAGTTACAGTCAATATAAATTAATTTTTATATTTCCTTTATTTTAGTTAAAATTACCCTTGATACATGCACTCGCAAAAAATATTCTTAAAATTTTTATCAAAGAAAACTCGCTTGAAAATATGCCAAATAAGGTAAAATAAAGTAAACTATAGAAAAAATTAAAGTAAACTATAGGAAATATAGAACAATGCAAATGTTCAAACAACTAAATCTCTATTTAACTCTAAAATTTGAGATAACTTTACAATTCATTAATTCAACATATTGTATTCTATTGTTTGTTCATCAGTTACAGTCAATATAAATTAATTTTTAGATTTCCTTTTTTTAGTTAAAATAAGGAGTAATAAATGCGCACGAAAAAATATTCTTAACATATTTATCAAAGAAAACTCGCTTGAATATACGACAAATAAGGGAAAATAAAGTAAACTATAGGAAACAGAAAACAATGCAAATGCTCAAACAACTAAATCTCTAACTCTACATTCTGAGATACCTTTACAATTCATTAATTCAACATGTTGTATTCTTTTTTTTCTTCGTCAGTTACAGTCAATATAAATTAATTTTTATATTTCTTTTGTTTTAGTTAAAATAAGCCATGATAAGTGCACTCTAAAAATATTATTAACATTTTATCAGAGAAATCTCACTTGAATATATGCAAAATAAGGTAAAATAAATTAATCTATAGGAAAAATTAAAATAAACTATAAGGAAAATTAAAGTAAACTATAGGAAACACAATACAATGCAAATATTCAAACAACTAAATCTCTAACGTTACAATCTGAGATACCTTTACGATTTATTAATTCAACATATTGTATTATATTGTTTCTTCGTCAGTTACAGTCAATATAAATTAATTTTTATATTTTCTTTATTTTAGTTAAAATAAGGCGTGATAAATGAACGCTTAAAAATATTCTTAACATTTTTATCAAAGAAAACTCGCTTCAATATATGTTAAATAAAGGAAAATAAAGTAAACTATATTAAACATAGGAAAATGCAAATGTTCAAATAACTAAATCTTTAACGCTACAATCTGAGATACCTTTGCAATTCATTAATTCAACATGTTGTATTCTATTGTTTCTTCGTCAGTTACAGTCAATATAAAATAATTTTTATATTTCCTTTTTTTTTAGTTAAAATAACCCGTCATACATTCACTCGAAAAAATATTCTTAAAATTTTTATCAAAGAAAACTCGCTTCAATATATGTCAAATAAAGGAAAATAATGTAAACTATAGGAAACATAGGATAATGCAATGTTCAAATAACTAAATCTTTAACGCTACAATCTGAGATACCTTTGCAATTCATTAATTCAACATGTTGTATTCTATTGTTTCTTCGTATACATATATAAAATAATTTTTATATTTCCTTTTTTTTTAGTTAAAATAACCCGTCATACATTCACTCGAAAAAATATTCTTAACATATTTATCAAAGAAAACTCGCTTGAATATATGCCAAATAAGGTAAAATAAAGTAAACTACAGGAAAATTTGAAGTAAACTATAGGAACATAGAATATAGCAAATATTCAAACAACTAAATCTCTATTTAACGCTATAATCTGAGATACATTTACAATTCATTAATTCAACATATTGTATTCTATTGTTTCTTCATCACTTACAGTCAGAATAAATTAATTTTTAGATTTCCTTTATTTAGTTAAAAAATGATAAATAAATTGAAAAAATATTCATAACATTTTATCAAAGGAAACTCGCTTCAATATACTACAAATAAAATAAGTAAAAATGATTTATTTTTTAAATAAAAAATAATAATAAAATTAAATAAATTAATAAACATGAATTCAAATGTCAAACAAAATCTCTATTTAACGTACAATCTGAATATTACATAAAACATATGTATATTGTTTCTTCGTCATACAGTCAATATAAATTAAATTTTATACGATTTAGTTAAAATATGACAAATGAGTAAAGTGTAAATATAATATTAAAGCAAACTATAGGAAGCATAGAACAATGCAAATGTTCAAAAACTAAATATTAAAGTACATTATATCTTACTCCAAATAGGAATTATACAACAAGCCAATAACATTGATTTCCAGGACGCATAACATTTAATAAGTAGTAATTGGTACAGATATTTTTTTCTAATAACATAATAAAAATATATAAAATAAATATTTATTAAAGTTCTACCTCCAAAGTGATATTTGAGAGTATTTTTTTAAATCCTCATAGGCTTATAAATACGAAATATGCAAAAAATTTGTGTGATTCCAATTTGATCCAACATACAAAATTATTTCTAGATGAATAATAAAAATATAGTAAAATTATTGTACAATAAATTAAAAGCAGGATAAATCTTCATTTCTACGATAAAATAATCTACTTTAACCTACACTTTAAATTAATTCTATTAACTTTAAATCTTATTTTCATTAATTTAATTTTAATTTAATTTAGTTAATTTTAATTTTAATTTATCCGAATTAACTTTAAATTTGAATTTAATTCTACATTTACCAAAACTTTATACAGTTCAACTATTTACGAAATAAAATATAATAATTTGAATCTACCTGACGGAAGTGATGCAACTGAATATAATTCTATCCAAGACATACCATATAGTGGGTGATTTAGAAACAAAATCTGATCCAACCAGGAAGTAAAGTGGAACACACGATTAAAAAAAGTAAAATAAAATATTGTGTAAATAAGCGTTTTATGATATTTGTATAGAATAATACGGGAAACCATCGTTATTTTCATTATTTGATATAAAGTGTTAAGATTGTTAATTTTTAATACACATAAAGCTCTATTTGTGCATCATTATCCAAGAAAAAAATTTCTAAAAGTACAAAAATAAAAATATTTTTAAGAATATATATTTTTTAATCTACAATATTAAGTGGTGATAGAATACATCTGTTACCGCAACGAAATACTTTGAAATAGAGATTTAGAAAGACATGAAAATATACCTTTGTTCAATAATGCATATCTCAATAAATTAGAGAAAGAGGATATTTTTAAAGAATCGACCTGATTTAGTCAAACACTGACAGAATGTACATTACATCCATTTTCGGAAATTTTTGGACAAAAATTGTATAAAGTTGAAAATATCTTTCTAATTTCTAGAATTAGATTTGATACAAAATACAAAAATATTTCAAATTACAGTAGATTAATTGTTGTTTAAAAGATATAATGTTTAATTAAGTTCTCAATAATATCCTTATTAACGTTGTAATAAAGTACCATAAATTGCTAATA
>CM063510.1:131766407-131786407 GCA_032207245.1 Pardosa pseudoannulata
TTTCATGCAGCAATTATTTTAAATTACATTGACTAAATCTTTTTTGAAACTTTACATTTTTTCCAACTTTTTTAACCTTGCTAATTATTTTTTCATCATTTGAATATATTTTCAGTATTATATTGAAACGGAATTTCCATGAATTGCAAGTGACAGACTCTATACCAGGTCAGTTTTCATTACGATAAAATTTTTATTATGTTTGAGCAAAATAACTTCTGCCAGTTTTTAGCATCTAATTTCACCGTTTCAAGAAAATATTTCGAAAATATATTCATATGATATGAAATAAATATTTTGATATTTTAGGGGGTTGCTTTATTCAATGATTAATGATTTTTGAGATTCAATAAATATTTTTGAAAATTATATTCATCAAAATAAGAATTTCGTTTCAAAATAAAAGGCTTAAAAGGATGTAACGTCAATTTTCGATTTTTGAGTACGTATTCAGACAGTAAAATTATCATTGAATTTTTAAAAATGGTACATTCATTTTTGTTTATTTTTTAACAGTCATGAGGATATATTTTTGATAAATTACAATTAATTTTTATGTTGGTTAATTTTTATCATATTGTATTAAATTTTAATGAATTTTACATATTTTTATCAAGATTTTAAAAATATTTATTTACTTAAAGTTTCTTTATCTTAATGTTATTATTGTAAAATTATTAATATATATAACAGACATTATATTTGTTACACTTCAATTAAAACTTAAAATAACTATTATTTAATTATGTGTTAAAAATAATTTTATGAAATGTTTTTATTCACTTCTGATGAATGTAAGTTAATTTTTTTTCTATTTTAATAAGAGTGGTATAGTAAAAATTAATTTTAAAAATTATGAACATAATAATAACTAATGTTAATAATGAAAAAAATTACTTTTGGTTCAAAGAAATTGTTTCATATTGTGCTGTTTTCTTATTTGTTATTTTTCATATAATATAATGATATAATATATAATTTCATATACTATATGATTTTATAGGTGAATTAAAATACTTCATATAATATATGATTTTATACGTGAGTAATCTTTTTGTAATATATAGAGAAACAATTTTGAATTGGTATTAGCTTTTTGAATACTCTTAATTTAATGTTTCGAAGAATTATAAAAGTTATTCATCATTTGAATAATGAAAAATAACTAAATCAGATATGTATAATAAATTTTCCCTATTTTATACCAGTTAAAAAACCTAAATAAAGAATTATGCTCACAAAATATTATTTTATTGTTATCGACTGAAATCTGATAAAATGCTTCAATTTCTGTCGATTTCTGGATGTTTTGTTGCGTAATTTTGTATCCCTGTAATATATTAATATAAATTTTGTAGTCAAAAATAATCAATATTAAATACAACTTTTTAATTAATATTAAAAACAGCTTTTTAATCAATACTAAATACCACTTATCAACCAATATGAAATACAACTTTTTATAACAATATCATGGTGTGAAAGATTGTGTAATTTTTGGTGTTGCTTATATCCGATTTTAATATAGAAGAAAAACTGAATTAAATGAATCCACTACAAGGATGGCTTGCTTCTTTTAATAAAGAACTTTTTAAAAGTTCTAAAAAAGCCCTTAAAAAGTGTTTAGTCCAAACAATATATTTCTAGTGAATTTCTGTTGACTTTTTTATATATTTATGTATCTGAAATTGTCTATACATATTAGCAAATTACATTAAATAATTATTTTTATTTGTTTAAGAGCAATAGACTTGTTTCATGCTAAAATTTTGATATGATGTATCATGACTTCAATAAAACATACATATTCAATACATTTTCAATTAAAAAGTTTATACACCTTATCATTCACGAGTACATTATATCCTTAGGAATTTAGAAGTAATATGATGTGATAATATTGTATAACCAATTATACAAAGCTAGGTAAACTTAGGAGTAAATTAAGCTAAGACGTATATTTCATGAGAGCTGAATTTCATTGAAGAACACGATATTTCTATTGTAATATTTCACTGAATTTTCAAGTATCACAGAGCAGGAAATCCCGAAAATGCATTTTTATGTGGCTAATTATATATTAAGCATAATTAATACTATACAACATGTATTTTTTACTCGTACGATTTTTTAACGTTGTATTAAAAGTAGCTTTGATTTAATTCAGGCATATTTAAATTATAGCACGTATGTTTTTTTCGGTAAATGCATATGAAATCAGTTGATTGCTTACACTAGAAAGTGTAATATTTATTTAAAAGAAATGTGCTTGTATACGAACAATATTACTATTCTGTGCATGTAAAATATATTGTATACATTTAGTAGAGAGAAAATGAATGTTTTTAATACTGTGTTTTATGTTTTATTTCTTTAATTTCCTTATGCTTTTTAACATATGTGTTTACGAGAATAACTGTAGTTTATTTATTTTTGGAAGTGTTATCGTGTTAATAGCAATTTTCATATGCACAAAAGAGTGAAAAGGTGTTTTCAAGATAAATCTGATATTGCGATAATTAAATACAATTTTATATAAAAATACAAGGCATTTCAAGCAGATAAGTGTAAAATGGAATAATTTGAATCTAAACGATAATTATCTTAAAGATTATCTATTTATATGTTTTGAATAAATAATAATTTAGCACTGCATTACATACTTTATATGAAAAAATGTTTAATATAAATATAACAAAAAAGTTTTGATTTTGTGGTAAATTGAGTTGATATCACAAAATATTTTAAATGTACAAAATAATTTGATAAATAAAATTAAAACTTAAGCTCTTAGAATATTTTTTGAACTATTGCAAGATACAAATATTTAAATAATAAAATTTTTTTTGAATATTTTGATTTGAATTTTAAATGAAAAATTAGTGTATATAATGAAATACGCATAGATAGACACTATAAGTATGCAGGTTTTGAGATTTTATCAATTCACATTCAAAATTGTATTAAAAGCACTGATATAAAATAAAATACAAAGACAAAAAATAAAATTTATGTAATATTATCTAGATTTCAAACAGTTGATAATTGAGAGGTATTATAGAAAAACTTTCTTAGATTTATTGACAATGTTTAAATCACAAATAGACATATTGAGAAAGAAAATATATAGCTGTTAAAAAAAGGAATGTATGCTACTGATTTAAATTATGGTATATCCTGCAGTATAAAGAAATTTAGGGTGATTGTAATTGTAACAAGGTACATAAAGGAAAAAATAATCGCTGAAATAAATAAATAATTTGCTACACCATGGAATAAAGAAAACAATTGGTATAATATGACTCAGAATTATTTCTTTTTAATAATATTCACATATTCAAGTGCAGGCATTTACATATATATTGATTTTGAGATATTTATTTCCTATATTTCTATAAAATTATACATTTTTTTTCTCGTTTTACTGCTTACTTGATACAGGATATCATATGTTTACATATATGTTTACGCAATAGTGTTTCCGTAATTAATAATTATATTTTTCACAAAATTTTTGCGTAGTTTACAAAAGAATAAATTAAACTTAATATTTTAATATTTTGAAAGTTAATAAAAATAGTTTTTCACAAGAAAGCAAATTATATAGAAAATTTACTTCAAAATATAGGGTTTTAAAACTGTCAGATGCTGTAGTGGACGTTATAAAACCAATCTTTATAAGCCATCAACTTTGATTAAGAAATATATTTGCAAATAAAATAAAAAATTAATCGTATTAACGTTGATGTAGCATTTCAAAAATTCATTTTCAAAAGTTAATGCTATTTATAATTGTTTATTTTCGAAATATAGTTTTTAAAGTAATTTGTTATTGTTGCTATAGCTAATTTTTACTTTTTATTTTACCTAAATGTACTTTTGTTTTAAACATATATTTTAAAATTTATTTAGATTGTTTTTTGACTTTTTAAAAAGTACTTATTTCATTGAATATTACTCTGTTTGTGAGTCAGTATTTAAGGAAAAGTTTGAAGTATATGCCTTACATCTGAGTTTTAATTACATTGAGAATGTGAAATATTCAGTTTATAAAAAGAATTTTTCAGCCAAAAAATAATTATATAACAATTATTAAAAAAATAATTAATTTAATTTAATATAACTAATATTAATTATTACAGTATTAATTATAGTATATGATAGTATTATTCCATATTAATTATATAATTAAATTTAATTAATAATAATTAAAATAATAAAAATAAAATAATAAGAATTATAATAATTAAATAAATAATTTTCGATACAAAATTTGTAGATTAAAAAAAAATTAATTTCTTAACAGCATTAAAATCAACAACAAAAATTTTAAATAAAATTCTCAAACAAAAAAAAATAACTAGAATGAAATATATAATATATTTCCATATGCATTAATCCGTTAGTATTTTTTACACCTCTCACCATATTATATACAAGTTAAAAAAGTTAAATTTGATTTATTACGTCCTACCTGTAAATGAGTAAAAGTCGTGAAAATTCATGAAAACATATATCTCAAATCTTCTTGTCTTTTTTAGGAAGTTTATACTCCACCTCGTAACAGAAGAACAACAATTTCCACCCCGGTGTGATGCCATTCTCTTAATCGAATGAAATATTCCCATAAAGGAACGGCAATTCTGACCGATTGTCGACTTTGACTGAGGAACTTGCTTCGACAAATGACGGTTATCGAAGGCTGATAAGCGAAGTCGAAGATGTCAGTGCAATTCAACGCTGTGAGATCGACGATATCAAGGCGGATGCTTCATGTCACATCCAGATTTTACATCTTCTCAGCCATTCAGCTGGGTTTTTTTCATATTTTAAAAGTTTAGACGGGACAGAGAAATGAAAATAAACATTTGTAGAGGGAGAAATTTATTAGCCTTCGTTTGTAGAATATCTCTATAGAAAATTTCCGCATAAATTTCAGAGTAATAAAAATGACATATTTTCCTTAATTTTTTTCTTTTTTTTGAATTTTTTTCTTTATGAAATCGTGTGTACATAAAATATATAACATACTTGTTCATAAGCATTAAGTAAAATATAGTAAGAAAATAATAGTTTTACATTCTATACAGATCAACAGGGTTAATTAGAATTTGAAAATAAATTGAAAACATTTCAATTATCTAAAAATAAAACTTAACAAATTCATTAAAATTACATAACATACTACTTACCTTCCATTTCAAAAATATATAAAATTTATAAAAATAAAAAAAATCTTAACATTATTTTTCTTTATTTATAAAAATTTTAATTTATATTTCCTGTGTTTTTTTACCTTATAAAATATTTTTATATATGTAAGTGGATGTGTATATAAAAATAGAAGTTCACTCGAGAACAGGTCCTAAAACAATATTTGAAAATTATTTTGTAGCAACATATGTTCAACCTACATTTGAGAACTTAACCAGAGTTCTGATAGAGCTAGAAATACACTTAATTTATAAGATATATCAATACATTTCTTCTTTACTTTCATCAAAAATTGTAGAACAAACTATTTTATGTATCTGCATTGAAGCATTATTTGCAGATAAAATTGTTATTCATAATTTCGATAAACAACTTTCACAAAAGCCCAGAAATTTCTGTAGAGAAAAACAGAAGTTCACAATTCTAATACTAATTCACATTCTCTATGTGACTTTCAATTTATTTTATAGATTACATACATAAATTTAAAAAAAATAATTTGAAAATCGAAGGTCCTTCTTTAATTTATAATAGTAAAGTTAGGAATAGATGGATTACTTTTGAAACTTGAAACTTTCTAATTGTAATTAGAAATACATACAAGGATTGTATTTGTGTTAAAGATACATTTCAGACATTTTATCTAAAGAAAATTCAAAAGAACCCAAAGATTCAAATAAATTAAAATGCACGCACATACACACACATATACATACATATACATATATATATATATATATATATATATATATATATATATATATATATATATATATATATATATATATATATATATATATATATATATAAAAATAAATATATATATATAAAGAATATTTATAAATATTCTTTTCATATTTTTTTATTTTATAAAATTTCTTTTTTTACGATATTAAAAGTTATGATATATGTTTATAATAATACCTTTAGAAGGAGGTAGAATAACATATTTTATATGTTATTGCTTTATATTTCATTTTAGGTGTATCGATAGAATATCTTGACTCTATAAACGAATAAAAAAATACATTTATAATGAGTCTATTTTAATATTTTTTTCTGTTTAATTTAATAAATATTTTTGATCAGTTGAAATTAGATATATATTTTATATATCTAATTCTTTTTTGAAATATTACATGAAAAATACATTGTTTATCGTCAATATTTGAGGATGAATTCTAATTTCATATATAATCCACTAAATCAGATATCAACTCTTATTTAAGTAAAATATAAAACCATGTTTTAATGCATAGTTTAAATATTTTGCCCCATTACAAGTCAAACATATTAATTCCTTAAACATAAAAGATATGAAAAATTTTCAGATATTTCGACTCTCTAATAGCATTTTAGATCGTAGTAATAGTTTTTAATTACTGATATTTGACACCTCGTTTTCATTTGTTGTGATAAAATATAATTTAATTGTATTCAAATTGTTTATTGTATCAGTGATTAACAACTGAAGAACAAAATCCAGATGTGATATACTGAAGCACCTCTCTTTTGTGCCTTGGATTCAAAATGGTACTGAACAAAATGTGTTCTGTTCAAGAAAATGATCAATCATTGTTAAAGTGAACTAAACATAAGTGTTTCTTGATAATATAAATCTTCATATAGGTGATAGAACAAATACTTTCATAATGAAAGGAAAGATGGTATTTCTAAAAAAAATTATCAGAACTTTTATGATAAAATCAATTGAAAGAAGTATACGATTTTTTTGTAACTTGTAAATAGCAAATATCATTTTAAATAACACATATAACATAATTAATTTTTTATTACATTTTAGATTAGACTAACGAAATTCATTAGAATGAAACTGAAATTTTGAAAAAAAGAGTTCCTTCAAGCTATTTCTTTTCTTAAAAAATTACTATGAGCTTCATGAAATATTATGATTTTCCTTTTGAGATAATTTTAAAGAAACACTATTTAGGGGATTGATTCTAAAACTAACATTCATAATGATATCTACAAAATAATTGTCTCATTAAATATATAGCTTTCATCATTAGTAATATTTTGTTTCTAAAAATATACTTCGAGTTATAATATAAATCTTATTACTTTTATTTAAGTAAATTAAATGAAAGAGAAAATATCAATTTGAATTAAATGACTATATTTTGTAATATTAATGCTATACTCAAAGCCGCTAATGTATATCTTACTTTAATTAATAAACTATAAAATCAAATTGCTATATTTTGCTGTTTACAAATTAAACATTCAATAAGTAGGTTAAACAGTACAGAACATTCCATAAGAGTAATAAAATAATTCAGTTTTAGAAATTAAAAGTAAATTCAAACCTACTATTATTATTTCCAATGCGGAACACTTGCCTTTACTAAATTCTCTCCTACCAAGACGCAGATATTTTTGACCATTTTATTAAGGGTCTCCATATAGGTGCCAACATTACTCCCAGGACAACATACCAAACAAGTAGGGTACTCGTAATTTAGATAAACTGTCCAACCAGAAACTCCCCTCTGTCTTAGTTTATTATCTATATAGGTATCATTTAGGAACATGTAAACGATATCATTGCTGGACATAGTATTAGTCGAATGTCCTGCAGAACCTTTCATTAGTCTTGCAGGACATTTGACCATTAACCTGTTTTACATTCCCTAACGAAATTGATAAACACGGTAAATTTTCTCACAGATCAAGCCCCAAACTCCAAACCATCCTATCAGGAGGTGGATGCTTTTCATTATTGAGATTACATTGCACTAGTCTTGCAGGACATCCGACTATAACCTGTTTTACTAGCCCAAACGAAATTGATAAACATGGTAGATTTTCAGACAGATCGAGCCCCAAACTCCAAATCATCTTCCCGTCAGGAGGTGGATGTTTTTCATTATTGAGATTACACTGCATTAGTCTTGCAGGACATCCGACTACTAACCTGTTTTACGTGTAACAACGAAATTGATAAACATGGTAGATTTGCGGACAGATCGAGCACCAAACTCCAAATCATCCTCCGGTCAGGAGGTGGATGCCTTTCATTATTGAGATTGCATTGCATTAGTCTTGCAGGACATCAACCCACTAACCTGTTTTAAGTGCCCAAACGAAATTGATAAACAAGGTAGATCTTCTGGCAGATTGAGCCCCAAACTCCATACCATCTGATCAGGAGGTGGATGCCTTTCATTATTGAGGTACTACGGCTAACTCAAAATTAATTTTATAATATTTAAAAATATAGTATGAAATATTAAACAAGCTTAATTTTTATCACCAACCATATCTAGAATTGATCAGAAAATATAATCTAAAACAACCGATGTATAACATTTCCTTTTCACCATTACTAATTTTTTTCCACTAGAATTTAAAAGTAAAATATATTCTTTATCTGAATGTTGTTGTTAATTTACATTACATCAATTAAATATAAGTCAATCCCCTAAATTTTATAAAAATTTATAATTCTCAATGGGATATTAAATTTCTAAGTTTAAACTGTTTTTTTTTCTAATAATTTAATTTTTTTATTCAACTGTTCTCTCAATTTTTTGAATAAAACAAATTTATTTCCGAAGAAGACTGTACATAGTATACGGACGTTTTCATTATAAATTTGTAGTAATTCACTGTTTTTGAAGTATTAAGTGAAATAGTTTTAAATTTCTTGAAATACAGCTTCGTTAGTTCTCTTTAGTAATATTTATAATGAAAATTTATATTTAGGATTTAAAATAGTTGAAGATTTGAAATAGTATTGTTAAAATAATTATTTAACATTTTCTATTTTTAGTGCTTCTTGTCAATCATAATTTCAGTAAAAAGAGAGAAAAAAAATATTTTACTTACTCAATTCTTTTGTTTCAGAAACTACAGATAGTATTAAATAATCTGTAAAAAATTGTTATTTACTTGTTCAAACATTTTGCTACCGCTGTAAATAATATGATGGTTTTATACTTAATTAATATTGTTATCTCAATGCGTGTATTTAAGTATCTAAAAAAAGAAATGGAAGAAAATAATTGGTGCTTTCTTGGGTATTAGAAGTGCATTAAAGTTGGAAATCAACAATTATTGTGAAACAAAAATTCATGGCTTTGTAAAAGCTAGAAGATATTTCGATGTAACTCAAAAAGGTGAATTAAAACCATCTTCCAGTTTTAAAATGAAAAAATAAAAATGTTGAAAAAATGTTTCAATTTATTTCGTGTAACATTCATTAGGTGTACGTGGTAGAATGGAGAGAATCAGAATTTTAGTGTGACATGATATAGAGAAATAAGGCAATATTCAGTTTTGGTTTGGAGCATTACGGTATACATTTTTGCAACTCGATGGATAATGAAACTATGGCCTACTGCTTAAAGCCAATTCTGGACGGCTACAAACATCCATGCTACAGTCGAATTCGAACCAAAGAACGCAGGTACAGATCAACACCCTAATCATTTCGCCCTCGTTATGCAATCTTGAATTTGGTATTTCACTTTCAGGGTTCTGTGATACTTAAAAGACATATTATCATTATTAATATATACAAAATATCAAATAATTAAAAGTTATTTTACCTTATGGTTTGGTTTGGACACACACACACATACATATATATATATATATATATATATACTGTCTTAATAAAGAGTAATCAATTGCATAAAAATTATATAAAACAATAAAAAACATTAAGGAGAATATATTTAGGTTGATATATTTTGAATTTACCGATGATACATAAATTTTTAAAATATTTCTATTGTTAAAATAAACATGTATATATAGATTATGCATATTTTTTTATCAAGAACATGAACTCATTAGCACAACTTTGATCACATTAGAAAGAGGATAGATTCAATATGAAGGGACACAATTGTATTTCTTGTTACAACTTTTTGCTTTTGATGTAGATTGTATACTAAAAATTTATTCCAGGGGATAGAACTTTTAAATAACATTGATAACATACATTCATACAACGTTTAAGTGATGCAATGGTGTTTCACATAAACTTAACTTAGAAAATATTGTTTAACACTAGTAAAAGTTTTAAGTCATCAATGACACTAATTAAAGATCTTACTGCTGTTATTATCTTGTGACACTTTGTCACATAAAGCACGATTTGTGAGGAGGGGTTCGCCTTTCGTTTTTAAAGAGCATCTCAAGCGTAAAAGTACGTCTTCTTGTTCAAGTAGGACTTCGTAATTTTTATAGCAGAGACCAAGAAGAAGACCCATATGATTATATTGGCAATCCCAGAGGTATTGAATGAAAACTTGGAGGACATCGTGAACAAGAAGTAATTTTATGTACCCCAGGCAAATTTAACGAAGACGGTTGATCTTAGGTTGGCTAGGGCTCCAAACTCGCAACCCTTGAATTAAGAGAGTGTTGCTATTGATGACGGAGTTACCGCGGTTCAAAGGTCTTTCTATTAATCACTTGTACTTTATAGTGATAAGTACCGAATTACATGCCTGTTATATATTTATTTTCTGTACAAGTTATCCATAGTGTAATTTTATCACTTCTTTGCATTTGTAAATTTATTTATTTATTATGAGAGAGATTTAGTTCAAGGCAATGGATGGTTTAAGAAATTTAATCGAAATATTGAGTAGTGAAATATTCATAAGTGAAGTTCTTGTGATATTAAAGTATTATTTTTTTATAGATTAGGATATTAGTAAATTTGAAATATCCCAACTCTATATTGAAGTAGCAGTTAGTTTTATTCTTTGATAGCAATTATACATTTTGATTTTCAATACTTTTTTTTAAAATATAAATATCAAAAGTCATTTAAAAAACTACTACTTTACTAAAGCAGGAGGATACTGGGGAGTTCTATTTTCCTCATATGAATAATATAAAAAGCAATATTTAGCTTTGTACAATAATTTAGACGTTATTTATTTAACAAAACCCTGGAAAGATAATGAAATAATTTGCTTGTTTTATTGATTTCATAGTAGCACTTTATCATTAAACAAAGGGTATTTAATAACTGGATAGTATGAAACATGCATCATATGTAAAAAAAGACATACTGTTGATTGTATAAATTATTTCATTAAAACAGACAGTTGTTAAAATTATTATTTTTAATGCTAATGAGAACATGTTTTAAGTCATGGTTCTATAGATTGGAGATTCTTTCTCTAACGTTTATCCAACATTATATAAATAGGTAACTATATATTACACTATGTTTACAAAAAGAGCTCTTCTTGATAATTTTTACACTTACATGGATACGGTCAGCATCTCTCTATCTGATTATTTAATTAGTTTGGACTATAATTTTGTGCACTTGAAATTGCATTTTATTAGTACGTAAGAATTGAATAATGAAAAAATATATTTAATTATGAGTATCGTTGACAAAATGACTTATTGGTGGTTTTTCATGTAATTCAGTTAGAAAGACTTATAAAGACAGGTACATGTATTGGGATTCTTTAGAAACGAATGAATTGTATGTCCGTATTCATTCTCACAAAGGATCTATTCATCGTCAGAGCAAGAAATTGGTTTGGATTTAGTGATGGTTAATTAATCAATGAGAAATCAACCTGATTAATCAGCCTGCATCAATCAGGTTAATTAATCAATGGTATTAGGCATCGTCTTACATGTATGAACACTGATTAAAGTATTTATACAATTGAAATTTGAAAATGATGAAAAAAAAATTATCTTTGCATTGATACCAATGCAAAAATCATTATTTTGCTTGTCTTTGTCCTCTTTTTCTTACAATAGGTTTAAATGAAGAAGAATTATTAGTTAAGTCATAAATCTTCTTCATTATTACGAACTACAATTGACTTCCACTAAAAATAAGAAATCTTTTTTTTTTTTAATTTTCAGCGAAATAATTTTTCTTTTCAATCGAATAATGCAGTTTTATTCTATAAAACTTTATTAAATTTTATACTGTTTTGTTCTTATATGGAGTAATTATTATGAAGTATAAATATGATGAAGTATTTAAAGGCATAAAAATGCAATATTAATTCATGCTTTTCTTTTTAATTTTTTCATCTTTTTTAAACATAAAATTTACGATTCTTTAAATAATAATAAATAATAATAAAATTATATTTAAAAAAATAATTGTGACGAAGGCGTTCTTCACAATTGATAGTCTTCCTACCAAAACATACAAAAAAGAATATATATTTTATTAGCCTTCTTTATGCACTACTTACCGCCATTTATGAATATGAAAACTATGAGTTGTGTTTATTAAGTTTAAGTTTTTGGATAGTTTCTTGCTAAATATATAAATGAGGACATCCAAACCAAAAGTTTATAAAATATAACTATTTTAATGGTTTGCATTTTATTCTAAATTTCTTCTACGATAATAATTTTGTATATAAAAGATAAAAGGTTTTGGATATGAATTACGATAAACATGTTAAAGTCTGTTTTGTACAGACACAAAAAAATTAAACAAGTAAAGGATAGTTCTGTCCTAACTGCCTTCAAATACTGGTACTCTTTTTGATTTTTTGTTTTTCGTTCTGTATTTTAGCTCTTGATGTTAGTTGTCGGAATTAAGACCTCCTACAAAAAGACAAATAAGTTTACAAATGGATTTTATATACTTTCAAAGCAAACACCTGCAGTATTTAATATTATCTTTACATCTCATTTTTTAATGCATTCCTTATACACTACTTCTTATTTTGATGCAATATAGGAGCACATAAACTAATTATTCGTAGCGTAAAATTATTTAATACGTCTTTCATTAGTATCAGGTTTTCAAATTATTTCACAGCAGAATGTAAAATTACCGTTTTAATATACTGATTTCGTAGGACTTTAACTGGCCTATTTTTCCAGAAGAGTTGGTCGTAAATAGAGAAATATGTTAACAAAATAAGTCTCAATATGAACCGATACTAAAATAAGAGAGGGCTTCTTCATGATATGGGGCATTGTAACTTAAGGTTTCAATTTTGCAGAACTTATTTTAATTGGTACTTATTACTTGTTTCCCCATTCCTCTGGTTTCTCTTTATCATGATTACAAATTTTCGTCCTATAAACAGTTACACAATATTTCTAATTCTATATGACAAAAATTAATCTAGATATTTAAATACAAATTTTGCGAAAATTGCATTTAATTTTTTTTTGGTGGAGTGAATAGAGTATTAACTTTACTTAATTACTTTTGAAAAGTCACTTTTACGGAGAAAGGGAGGAAGGGTTTCTGATTTTAATACTTGAAGAGTATTATAGTAAAGTATTAATAGTGTGTTTTCCAGTAAATTAAGCTTTTAATCTTACCCCACCCCTTATCACCGTAAAACGAACGCTACAATCTGGTTGTAAACTCGATTTACTCTAATATATAATTTAACCGATCCTCAAATGGACGAGAAAAAATCTATGTTCGCAGAACATTGAATTAAAATTTCTAAGTGAAATTTTGTCACAGAAGTGAAACATTAAAAAACAATACTTCTGTTTCTGTGCTGAGTTTCAGATTTTATTAATTATAATAATTTGGAACGGGGAATTAATAAAAAATTATGTTTTGTAAACTTCGGAATATTGGATTTTTAAATTTAAAAGTAACATAAGAGTAATAGTTATTTTTCCAGAAATATATTCTTTATAAGTATATGTCAAGAACATCCGGTGACGTAAAAAATATTGATTAAGGAGTTAACTTTGAACCGTGTATAAAAAAGAGAAAAGACAATATCTATTGCATTCATAAATAATGGACACGTTTAAATGTTAAGGCCATGTTTATTCCATAATTTCACAGGTATTTTTTTCCGAATAACTTTATCCATTGATGGTAAAAGTCAAAATAAAAAACTTGTACGGGAAGATATAATAAACTAATAAATGAATAATTTGAAATGTTAAAGCAAATATTTCTTGAATTATTCATTTTCTAGCACGGTTAGAATATTAGTAAATTTGAAATATCCCAACTCTATATTGAAGTAGCAGTTAGTTTTATTCTTTGATAGAAGTTATACATTTTGATTTTAAATACTTTTTTTTATAAAATATATATTAAAAGTCATTTAAAACTGCCAATGTACTAAAGTAGGGATATACTGGGGAGTTTTGTTTTTTATATGAACAATATAAAAATCAGTTTTTTTCTTTTTACAATGATTTACAAGTTATTTATTTAACAAATAACTTATTACTTACAAGTTATTTATTTAACGAATAACTTTATCCATTGATGGCAAAAGTCAAAATAAAAAACTTGTACAAGAAGATATAATAAACTAATAAATGAATAATTTGAAATGTTAAAGCAAATATTTCTTGAATTATTCATTTTCTAGCACGGTGATTCCATTAAAATGCATCGAAATACCGAATATTAGTACTGTGCCTAATCTGAGAAAATCTCCAGGCTTATGAACTAACTCCCTAACAGAATATAACTTCAAATTTCAAAACTCAATGAAATTTTCACGCTTAAATTAAACAGTATATTTTAGATTCTAGCGAGAGCAAATATTTTATCCGATCATCTAAATACATTTCTGCAAAATGTGCAAAGTATAGTATTTAAAACTGTAAACCCATATATAAAAAATATAAGATCTTCTTTTCTTTTGGTTATTAAATCAGCTTGTAAAATGATACAATTTCTAAAATGATAAAAATA
This sequence comes from Pardosa pseudoannulata, assembly GCA_032207245.1. Classification (NCBI taxonomy): domain Eukaryota; kingdom Metazoa; phylum Arthropoda; class Arachnida; order Araneae; family Lycosidae; genus Pardosa; species Pardosa pseudoannulata. The sequence goes on from CM063510.1 coordinate 131,781,289, forward strand.
ATAATGATCGGGTTTCTAAATCCTTATTTGGATGCTTCCATATTTTTTACTGAATATCTAACTGTTGTCAGGTATATGGAATATGAAAAACTGAATGACTTGCAATATTTCTGAATTTTATTTTGTTAAATTTTTTTAAACTTTTTGAATTAAAAAAATTTTTTTTAAATGTTTTCACTTTGTAAAATTATACAACTTCTAAAATAATGAAAATAATTATGATCAGAAATGACTTTCAATATTTTCTGATTTTTATTTTGCTGAATTTTTTTTCATATTTTATTTTAATAAGTTTGAATTTTTTTCAGCTTGTAAAATGATACAGCTTCTAAAATAAGGAAAATAATTATGATCGGGATTCTTAATCCTTATTTGGATCATTCTCTATTTCTTACTATAGATATAACTGTTGTAAATTATATGGAATATTTAGAACTGAATGACTTACAATGTTTTCTGAATTTTATTTTGTTAAATTATTTTAAACTTTTAAAAAAAAATTTCTAATTTTTTTTTTCAGTTTGTATAGTTATACAATTTCTAAAATAATAAAAATAATTATGATCGTAAAGACTTGAAATATTTTCTGACTTTCATTTTGCTGATTTTTTTTCATTTTTTTAATTAGTCTGAATTTTTTTTTCAACTTGTAAAATAATACGATTTCTATAATAAGGAAAATAATTAGGATCGGGCTCCTTAATCCTAAATTGTATGTTTCCATACATCTTACTGCAGATCTAACTGTTGTCAGTTATATGGAATATTTAGAAATAAATGACTTAAAATATTTTCTGAATTTTATTTTGCTGAATTTTTTTTAACTTTTTGATTTTTTTTAAAATTTTTCTAAATTTTTTTTCAGATTGTAAAACTGTACAATTTCTAAAATAAGGAAAATAATTATGATCGGAAAGACTTGCAATATTTTCTAATTTCTATTTTGCTGAAGATTTTTCCTTTTTTTCTTCAAATAGTTTGAATTTTTTTTCGGCTTGTAAAATGATACAATTTCTAAAATAATGAAAATAATTAGGATCAGGCCCTTTAATCTCTATTTGGATGTTCCCATATTTCTTAATCCAGATCTAACAGTTGTCCATTATATGGAATATTTAGAACTGAATGACTTGCAATATCTTCTGAATTTTATTTGCCAAAGAATATAAAACTGTATCTAAAATAAATACATTACTAAATATTTATAATGAGTATTATACACGTGAATGAGGTAAAAATCTAACTGTGTTGGTGTTTCATCAAATACTTAGTCCAAATATTGGTTTCGAGGGGATTTAGTAGTAAATATAACTCCATTACCTCTAAATAATACATGACAGCTATTTCATAGCAGAAATTCGTCACCAGAACATCCGTAAAATTACTATAATTAAAAGTCTGTAAACAATTATATATTACTTTTATAACGATTCACAAATTGTAATGCTATTACACAAGATTTAAAGGCTTTGAAGATGGTGATGCAAATAGATTCTTTGGGCTGAGCCCTTCAATCCAGAGATATCTAACAGTAAATATAAAATTGGCAACGAGAGGAAAATAAATAGCAGCAGGTTTATGGATGTCACCAGAACATCAGAACATCCATAAAATGGCTATTACAGTTAAAAGTCTGTAAAGAATTATTTATTACTCTTAAAACAATTCACATGTCGTACATGTCTTTACACAAGATTTAAAGGCTTTAAAGGTGGCGATGCATCTGAATCACATGGCCTGAGCCCTTCAATCCAGAGATATCTAACAGTAACCATAAAAATGACAACGAGTGAAAAATAAATAGCAGTAGTTTTATGGATGTCACTAGAACGTCCATAAAATGGTTGTTACAGTTAAAACTCTGTAAACAATTATTTATTACTTTTATAACAATTCCCATATCGCACATGCCTTTACACAAGATTTAAGGGCTTTAAAAGTAGGGATGTATCTGGATTCTTTGGGCTGAGCCCTTCAATGCAGAGATATCTAACAGTAAACATAAAAATAATAACGAGTGGAAAATAAATAGCAGTAGTTTTATGGATGTCACCAGAACGTCCATAAAATGGCTGTTACAGTTAAAACTATGTAAACAATTATTTATTCCTTTTATAACAATCCACAAATTGTGCATGTCTTTACGCAAGATAAAAGTCTTTAAAGGTGATGATGCAAATAGATTTCATGGACTAAGACCTTCAATCCAGAGATATCTAACAGTAAGCATAAAAATGACAACGAGTGGGAAATAAAGAGTTAAAAGGGTAAAGAGTATATAGAAGAGTGAATTCGTGAGTTCATAACACAAAAAACTAGAGAGTAGAAAGTTTAAGGAAAGGAAACACAAAATGCTTTTTGTGAACAGGGACATCCGTACTGTGCGACGAGAAATGATATTTTTGGTACATTTCATTTTGAAGACACACAATTTTATCCTTTGATGGTAATGAAAAAAAACTGTAAAGTAAAATTATCTTACAAGTTGATGTTTTAGAGTTTGCTAATTATTAGAACACAGTAATATGAATATTCATTACATGTTTGAATTTTTTATTAATGAATTGATGGATTTAGTGCATTTCGTTTTTAAGGCAAACAATTTTATCCATTGATGGTAACGATAAAAAAGCTGTAAAATAAAAGAATCTTACAAGCTGATGTTTTAGAGTTTGCTATTATTAGAACACAGTAATATGAATATCCATTACATGATTGAATTTTGGAGATCGATTTAGTGCATTTCGTTTTGAAGGCAAACAATTTTATTCTTTGATGGTAATCATAAAAAAACTGTAAAATAAACGAATCTTACAAGTTGATGCTTTAGAGTGTACTAATTATTCGAATTCAGTAAGGATTTATAGGAATATTAAGTAGATTCTTGATTATTTTCTTTTACTCTCACCTAACTTACATACTTTAAGCAGTTCTATGCTTCTTAACCCTTTGTATGCATGACACCTACAAGTAACTCTTCTGTCGATTGATACTTGAGCGCGGGTAACTTACTAGTACGGGTTAGTGTAACAACATTGTTTGTGGGTACAAAAATACAGTATATACACGAAAACGAAGTTGAATGTTCTTGTCTACTACATAGATTCTGGAACAAATTAGACAAATAAAGCTAGTTTTTGCCTCAGTCGATGCAAAACCACAGAACGGAAAAAAATTAAAACTATATACTGCTACTTCTATTTGATTTTTCCTATTTACGATACTATTATAAATTTAACCACTAAAAATAATTTTTTTGTTTACAAACATCTTATGTTTGTCATTTATATATTTGTATTTATATATTTGTTTATGTATTTCAATATAAAATACGAAACGTAGGTAAAAAAAATTAAATAATTTTCGATCTATTGCGATTTAACTGAATAACTAAATTTATTCGCAAAACGTCAGCTCCCGGTATAATTCGGCTGCGAAATGTACCCACATACAATGTTTTAACTTACAACGGAAATTTGCAGATTTTATAGAAAAAACAATTGTTTGAATATAGTTTAGTAATGTTGTGTTGTGTATTATACTTGTAATTTCTTAATTAGGTTGATTCATTCTAAATACTATACATCTAAATCTGAAAGTTTAAAACAAATATTTCAGATAAATTTCTTTCGAAATTAAGATCTTCAATCAGTTTATGAAATTTTTCAAACACAAAATGTAAAATTGTTTGTAAAATATATAAATCCCTTATAAAACTCCCCAATGTCTACTGTTTATATAAGTAGGGAAAATAGCAAATATTAAAGTTAGGTATACATTGCCTTTTCACTCTTATTTTTGGCTTAGATATCTATCTTTTGAGAGTAATGTCAAAATGGACTAGTATAAGAATAATAACAAACTTACGAACGGATGTTTTAGAGTTTTCTCGACACAAGCAGTATTTATTATTCACTTTCCAGCACAGTGCTTCCATTAAAATGCATCGAAATCCCAAAAGTAATTATTGTGCACAATCCGAGGAAATCCTCGGGCTCTAAAAGAACTCTTCAACATGACACGACTTCATTCTTCAAAACTTCACGAGCATTTCCTGCATAAATGAAATAGTACGTTTTAGATTCCAGTGAGAGCAAAATTTTAGCATATATGACGATTTAAATTCACTTCAAGGAATTTCATTTGATTTTGATAATAATTTTTCACTATAAAAATACAAAAAAGAGATATTTTAAACAGTTTAATTATATTTAAATTGTAAGTTTTTTCTGCACATTTCAGTATTAAGACAGTAATTGGGTCTGGGTATGAGATACAGCTTTTAAATGAAAGAAAAATTATGATAAAATATTTCTTCTTTAAACTAGCAATACGTATATATCATGAATATAATTAAAAGCCTATTGATTATTTCCATATAAAATTATTTCACTGCTAAAGAAATAAGGACTAAAGATATTTTTAGAATATTTAAGTATACTAAGGCATTAAGAAAAGTAATTTTGCTTTAAGAGTACAATAATAATTTGAAGAAAGTGATTAACTGATATGATGTAGAATGAAAAACAACATATTAAAATAGCTATATTAATTAGTTAAAAAATGAATTTCTTTCGAATTTGATAAAATAGTTAGAAATGAATTATCTCTTTAACAGAAAAACTTATACTTAAAACTGAACTGAATACCTAAACTTAATGTTTAATGAAAAATAGTGAAAACCAAACCAATAATGGGATATTCTGTTTTGTTAAAAAATTATTTATAAGGGAGAATTGAACTAAAAGAAAATATTGTGGAAGAATGCAGTGTATATACATTTCACATACATTACTCGCTGATTAGTAACCAGGAAATTCTCAAACTCTACAACTAAGCTATAAAAAGATACATTAGAATCTTAGTTCATAATCATATTATTGTTAAGTAATCTCTAACCCGTTTCTAAAAAAAAGTGAATCTATCAATGTATTGTTTTTTTATTCAATGAGAATTGGATCATTAGGTGTTAAAGTAAAAGAAAAAAAAGCAATTTTCACCTTTTTACTAAGTTTAATGTTAGGAAAATAATTAGACGTTGTAATTTTTGTTAAATTCAAATTTAAAAATCAAAAATACTCTCAAGAAATATTTATTTGACTTCAAATCTTTTAAAATA
>CM063510.1:131791407-131798907 GCA_032207245.1 Pardosa pseudoannulata
CAATTATTCTTAAAAATATTATAGATGACAATTATAATGAAAATAATATGAGATTGAAGAATTTTTCAACAGATTTGGAGAACATAGTTCATATCTATAGTTCTTTATTTTCTTAAATTAATTTTTAATTCTTTTATAAATATAGTATAATTTTCTTCTTATCGCATACTTAAAGAATGCTCTGAAAGGAATTAATAATAAAACAAGGAGATAAATAAATTCTAGATTGTCATTTTCATCAATCCCACTTAAAAAATATTACCACTCGTGTGTAGTTAATCTTTAAAGTTTTCTTCGAAAACTGAGGTAACAGAGGAATGAGTTTGTGACTAAAAACCATTTTATCCACTTGTAAGTAGAATGCTTTTAAAGTTTTTCCAGAATTATCTTCAGCAGATAATTTTGGAAGATGATCAAAGCATTGCATGCAAAGCAGATAGCTCCGAAATTTAATCTAACGCTCTACGCATGCATATCTGTGACACGTTCTTTACAGAAGATTATTCCCGAGATAAATGAAGGTGAAAACATTTATTGGAGAACGTATTAGAATATGACGTGATGTATAAGTAGAAATTGGTAAATGCTGGTAGGCAAGAAAATGCTTTTTGAGAGCTACTTTTTAGGACGTGCAGAAGAAATAAATAATGAAGAAACGTAAAAGATTCATTAATCTGAAAAGCAAAATTAATGATTTCCGGTAAATGAAATTTACTTGTTGCTTTTACTAGGACTCTATGAGAAGCATTATAGATACTAATATTTGTTTTTCCATTATTAAAATCGTGGATATTGGTCACGAATATTGTAATCTGGATATTCGAAATATGCAAGAATATATTTATGCATTAGTGAGCATTTCATTAATAGAAGACTACTTTTAGAAAGTCGATATCATATGCTCATGAGTAGTCAATTCCTCAATATAGCTTTCTTAACCTTAACAAGCCTTTTTTTTCTTCTCCCAGAGTGTGAAGGTACTGCTTTATCTCATTTGCCTACAGCGAGAAAGAACCGAAGAGGAAAGTTATTCATTTACATGCGTGAATATGATAGTTTTTCCGATTAATACTTTCCTGATATTTTTAAGGAGCGAAACTTCCACCAAACCTTAAGGGGTATTAATAAAAATCTTAAAGCTTCCTGCTGTTCAAAATTCGCTTTTAAAAATCTATAACTCTACTGGAAAGAATAAAATCCAATGATTCTTATCGATGTTAACGAACTCTTACACGTCGTTTAAATTTAACTGTGACATTCTGGGATGGAAGAATCTCGTTATTTCTGAAAGATAAGATAAAACTACTGTACAAATAATCCTTTTTGCAGTGAACCGCAGGGGAAATATCGGTAATTATATACAGCTGAAAATTGTGCTACTCCTGTTATTAAAGCAGTAAGGGGTAAAAGAAAAAAAACTTGGAATACTTTTCTCATTTGCAGTATAGAAGTTATTTAAAAGAATTTATCTAGTTAACGTATATTGATATAAGTGTTACTTTAAATTTCCCTTGGGAATATAGGAAAATGGAGTTTTCATAAAGTTGATTTGAAAATATGAGATAAGGCGTTGATGTTTATTTAAGTGGTTACTAAATGAATTAGGCTGAAATTATGCTAAAATTGCTGATGTTATTATAAATTAAACGATATCTCATTGTAATCTCCCAAGACATATTAGTTTTTTTTTACAATAATGGATTCAGTCTGTGATATATCATTCACGTACCGAAATAAACTGCCAAATTTTTACGAGAAAGTTTTAAAAGAACTAACGATGTTTTTGATAGTCAAACGTAATTTAATTAAAATCAAGAAGGGAGGTACCAGAGGAAAAATATTTTAGCAATTATGAAAACTATTAATGTCCTGAATTGCTTTAACACATTTATTGATAATACTTGTGCATTGATAATCTGCGAATCACTTACAAGTTCAAAATATAAGAACAACTTTAATAAAAATGTATTGATAATAAAATATATTTTAATTGAATATAAAGGTACGTATAGAGAAAAAAGATATCATAGATGCTAATTAAAATATTTTATTTTATGTAATGCATTTGTTGATAATTTATTGCTTTTAAAAATTACAAACAACTGATCTTCACTCACAAGTTCAAATTATAAAAACAATTTTAACTGAAAAGTAAAAATATCGATTAGGATGTAATTTAGAGAATCATTCCCAGAAATCAAGTAAAAGGGCTAAAATATAAAATCAGTGTTATATTTAAATGTAATACATTAAAATATATCAATAATTAAATATATATATATATATATATATATATATATATATATATATATATATATATATATATAAATATATATATATTATATATATATATATATATATATATATATATATATATATATATATATATATATATATATATATATATATATATATATATATATATATATATATAATATATATATATATATATATATATATATATATATATATATATATATATATATATATATATATATATATATATATATATATATATAATATATATATATATATATATATATATATATATATATATATATATATATATATATATATATTCCGTTTAAATGTATTATATTTAAATGTAATTACATATAAATGTATTAATAATTACTGATCCTTATAAAAATTATTTTAATTTTTATTTTTTTTTTTGTTGTTTTATAGAATAAAAGTAAATAATTAAATGTAAATAATAAAGTACTTGTGCATTGATAACCTACTGATCACTTACAAGTTCAAAACATAAGAACAACTTTGACAAAAATGTATTGATAGTTAAATAAATTTTATTTGAAATGAAGTAGATAAGTACCAGAGAAAAAATAGTTTAGTTATTATAAATGCTAATTATTCTTATAGTTTACGTATTCCATTTATTGATAATTTACTGTTTTTTAAAATTTACAATCAACTGACCTTCAGTTACAAGTTTAAATTATAAGAACAACTTTAACTAAAAAGTAAAAACTATCCATTATAATGTAATTTATAGAAAAATTCCCATAAATCAAGCAAAAGGGCAATAATATAAAATCAGTGTTATTTTTAAATGTATTACATTAAAATGTATCAACAATTAAATATATATATACATTTAGATTATTACTTTTAAATGTAATTACATTTATATGTATTACTTTTAAATGTAATTACATTTATATGTATTACTTTTAAATGTAATTACATTTATATGTATTACTTTTAAATGTAATTACATTTATATGTATTATATTTAAAGGTAACTACATTTAAATGTATCAATAAATACTGATCCTTAATAAAATTAAATTAATTTTTATTATTTTGTTCTTTCATAGAATAAAAGTAAAATATTTACTTATATGGAAATCAAATTTATCATTTTAAACATGCCTTGAATTACATTTTTGTAAAATTGTGTAAAGTAAGTTTAAATAATTGCTTATTTTAATTAGTTACAATTTCATTAGAATAGGGAAATACAAAATTTTAAATCAGTTAAATTTTATTTTGTTATTATAGAAGCTGTGATTTTTGGAAATTGTATTGTTTTAAGTTATTCTAACAGGATTTGTTTATACTATTGTGATTATTCATATCTTTATTCTAAATGTAGTTCTAATTTAAGGTGTTTACAGTTAATACTGATAAGAATAAGCCACATATTTACATTTAATCTATAATTCTAAAGTGGATTTCTGTAAAACAAAATTTTTTTCATAATCACCAAAAAATTAGAATTTTTGAAAAGTTGAAATATAAAGTTATAAATTAATAATTTCTATTTATTTATTATATAATTAATAATTAAAGTCGATTGGTCACTGAGTTAGACGTTTCAGTAAAAAATATTTTATCATTTTCAAACATTTTTATTTTGTCAATATATGTCCGACTTGTATTTTGGATATATATAGACAGACTGATATACTCCTCTATATAATGACTGTATGAATGTAGAAATTTGTATAATATAAAGAGGGGGACGTTTCTCACAATCGCAGTAAACCTTAGATTGAAATGTACCTCCATATCACGATGATATAGAATTTTATTTACTGTAACACATATTTGTACATTTCTTAGTATTTTGCCTTGTAATATTTATTGACTACATAAATGTATAAAAGCTATATCTACATATTTCCCGAATGTGCAGTAAATGATAGACTAGTGTACACCTATGTATGTACACACACACACACACACACACACACACACACACACATATATATATATATATATATATATATATATATATATATATATATATATATATATATATATATATATATATATATATATATATATATATATATATATATATATATATATATATATACATTTTTAATACACTTTTGGATGTTTTTAATAATTTGCCCTATAGTATTGATAAAAATTATATACTTATATACATATTTATTTCAGGTGCTGACAAAATAACAATTAAAATAACGGCGATTTAGTTTTTCAATTTTTACAATATATATTTAATTTTTTTTTAATATTTTGTCCCACTAAATTGACCTTGACTACAAAATTGCATATGATCATGTACATATTTTGCACATGCGCGTTAAAACAGAGATTGAATGAGGAATTTGCACATGTGGGGGATTCGAACAACTTAGTGTTTTTCTGATAATTTCAGACTCGCAAATTCCAAAAATGTTCTCAAAAATGTAAAAAACTGGGACCATCATTTAAAAAATTAATTTTAAAGTTAAGCGAAAATAACGTGACATCAAAACGCTCCGTGATTGGTTGTGACGTAATCGTTCACGTTTTCCCATATTTTCTTATTGCTTGTAAGCTCACGCTATTTTCCGATTTTGTTTTTGCAAATACTTGGAAATTTTCTAGCTATCAAAATTTAATTTTAATTAAACCTGAAGGTTTATTTTGTTGATCTCGATAGCTTAATTATCTGAGTTTGTTATAAATGACTGTTCTACCTGGATTTACTAAAGGACAGTCGGACAACCTCCCAAAATTGACATGATTTCAATTAAAACCCAAAGGTATGTAAAATCCTTTATATATCTATCCAGTTTTACTCAACATGTATCGATATTTTATTCATGGTAAACACAGCTCTGCAGTTTGTAGACATAGACAAGTCATATATATATATATATATATATATATATATATATATATATATATATATATATATATATATATACTATATATATATATATATATATATATATATATATATATATATATATATATATATGTATATATATATATATATATATATATATATATATATATATATATATATATACATTTGTAGTAGTATCGCTTTTTATAAATAGGGATGGATGTAATATTAAAATAAAAATTAGAGAAGGTATTTATTGTGAGACCGGGAACGGGAGGTCCCGATCTCATTAGCCCTCGTGTTGCAAAATGTAGATCGTAGAGCTCCAAAACCAAACCCAAACCAATTTTTAGATATTTTAAATTTGATGAAAAGAAATTTAAAATCTTTGAAAGGCTTAACTTAATTATTTATACATATTTAAATAGCAATACAATTTTTATGTCTTTGATATTAATGTCAAATTAAAAAATGTATACAGTTTCTGAAATTAAATTTAATTTTTAAAGTAATATCATTGTTAAGTATTTCGAAAATATTGTACTCTTTTCAAATTAGTCACCAATTTAACCGAAAATATCATTGAGAATTGATACGCATAAGGAAGTATGCATCTCTGAAGAAAATATTTATAATTCCTTAAAAATACATAATTTTCCCCTCCCCCTAGTTATTTAATAGATAATTATATGCTTTAGATATCTATATGTTTCACGATATTTATATGCTTTATCAAACATTTATTGTACTTGAACTCTGGGATAATACTCGAAAATTAGCAGTTTTTAAAAGTTAAAGAGCACTGGTTAATCAGCAGTCCTTTTAAAGGTATAGGTGCATTTTTTATATACTTTAAATGTTCTAAATTAGTAATATTTAAACAGAAGCAAGCATTTATTTACCTAAAAAGGGTCTTCACAAACTCATAGAAATGATTTATATAATAATATGGGGTTTAATTTCTCATCCCTTTTCATTGCAGTTGCCCAGATTTTACGTGTATCTGGGTCTTTCGGAACGCTGAAAAATATCTTTTCATTGCAATTATTTGTTGTATTTTTACAGAATTGTACAAAACAATATTTATAACATGATTTTTTATTGCCAGACATAATAGAAAAATTTCTATTATATGCGATACTTTACTCAGAAACAAATTTAAAAGTCGCCTTTTAACATGTAAACTGTATAGGTGCTCGGTGTCAACTTGAATGATGACGTCACAAACTCAGGCGGAAAAAAAGTATCGTTTTTGAGAGACGTTAAAGGCGTGCGCTATAAAACTAACTAGAAATCACTTATTAGGCCCCCAAATGAAAAAAAAAATATACCTAGAGTCCTGCTTACTTTTTTGTCTTCTATCGTTTAAAATTAAAATTAGAAAACGGGAAAATTCCTCATTGTTCTACAATTTACGATGATATATGTTTTAAATTTTTTTATAATTTATATTTGGTAGTTTGTATAATATTTTTCCGGTGGTATTAGAGTATGTGTGTATTTTATACATTTGGAGTTCGATAGAAAGTAAAATATATTTCAATACAACGGTGATATAATTTTAAATTTATAATTCTTTAAAAAACACTTATTACTTTGCAGTGCTTAAATTTTTTATTAAGTTTAGAGTATAAGCTAAATCTAAGATATCCACACAATCCTGGGCACACTTCACCTTCTTAAACATTGCATATTCCTTACACAAATATCAAAATATACAATATATGTATTATAACTATTTTTTTCATTATATAAGTTTATCAAACTCGTCATTCTCAAATTATTGAGTTCGCCTTAAACTATTTAAAATATCATAATGTAATTCTAGATTAACATTTAGAAAAAAAAAGAAAAACCTAAGGTATACAATCGAAGATATCAATAAGTAATTGATCCATTATAAAAATAAAAAAAAAGATTATTGGTTATGTAATCAGTATAAATTATGTTAAATTTTAACTTTAAATTAAGTATACATTTTCTTGTTTAAGTTATTTCATGTTATGTAAAATGCTTAATAATAAAAAGTGGCTTAACACTAATTAATTACTTTTAATAAAATATTTAAATTGAATATATCATTTAATATATATGTATAATATTATAATAAAATAAAGTTAAAAATCATAACATTATTATGAGACGTATATGTCAAATTAAAACAAATAAAATGCAGACTAAAGAGAAAAATTACATAGATACCAAAATTACAAAAGATTAATTCATCAAAAATCAGAAAGAACAATCTGTAGCGACTACCAAACTTATGCTAATAATAAAATGGATTTGAGTTATTTATGAAATAATATATTTTTGGCTGTTTAAAATCGTAACAGTAATATGAGAAGTATATGCCATATTAAGACAAATAAAATTGAAATTAAAGAGAA